>JBBBVU010000015.1:19490527-19504166 GCA_037177055.1 Atherinosoma microstoma | reverse complement strand
GGACATTTTTTAAAGACATTTTTCAAAAACTACCATGGAACAGTCAACAACAACAACAACAACAACAACAACAACAACAACAACAACAAAAAAGATACATGCACATGTTGGCATGCCAAAAAGGTGTCGACCTTAGATTAGTTTGTCATATGCATTCCTCAATGTGTTACTTTTTTTATTCCACAAAAGAGCTCAAAAACCTCCTCATTACTAAGGGCATGTGTAGTACTCTGAGAGGCAACTGAAACAAATCACAAACTTAGCATCCCCCAAAACAGCCCTAAAGTGTACAAATTAAGCTCCTGCTTGAAAGTATTTATGCCATGATCCTCTAAGAGGTTAAGAAGTCACTAGTGATGCCTCTGTTCTACATGTGAGGAGGAATGTGTTTATGGAGTGTGTCACTCTTTGAAGAATGGGTTCACATCAAAGACCCATAAACACAGGGGTACTATATATCGTATGTGTCTGGATGTAAGAGTTCAGCTATAGCCAATCCTGATTATACTATAATTAGGGCCTTAAACGCCGAGTTAATCTGCAAATAGACTGATCATATTCAGCTTTTTCTATTTTTAGATTTGCTGATGACAAATTCTTATAAATGAACCACACATCTAAAATATACACATATAAATAAACATATTAATGAATAACACCAAGTACTGGACAATAATTGTTTCCACTTAACATCAGTAAGATGATAACCAAAATCAAGCCCTGCATGCAAACCCAAATAGTGCATATCTTAACATGACCTCTCCCAAATGAACATAACCCACGGCAGTGAATACTGAAATCCAAACACCTTCATTGTCCACCCAGTCCACCAGCCAACCCTGTACTGCCCAACACAAACACCCTCCTCAAGGGGAAATCTCTAAGATCCTGGGCCTAATAGCCCCACTGGTGATTAAGTTATTTGGATCCCTGTATTTGTGTTCCGTCTCCTGAGAAACCCTTCTGTCTCCCAGCCCAGATCTGGGAGCCGTGCCACCAGCTTAAGCCTGGGAACACTGCAAGTAAGAAGTTACCAGGGAGTGGAGAGCAGGGGGAACCTCACTTCACCTCCACAATGATGAGGAGAAGAATGTGGGACAGAGGGTAAAAAAATAGCAGAATGAGATTTCTCAATTAAGTCGACTTGAATGGGTGAGAGTCAAAAACTGATACTGGTACAAACTCATGTTCATATGCCGGTGGGAAAAGTCAACGAGCCAAGGTACCCAGCTGTTGCAGTGGAAATGTACAGAAATGTACAACTGCAGATAACAGCTGAGCAGAGGTGCATGTCTGAATGTGGAGAGATGCTAAAAGGGGAACGCCTGCTCAACAACACTTAAACGGGTGTGGGGGGGGTAGCCTCCAGTATACCCGACTGTCCCAGTACTGTTGAAGGACTCCTCGAGGTATTCGGTATTCAGAATCTTGAGGATTACTCTAAAGGGAAGTGTGTAATTAACCATTAACCCGTCCAAATGGGAGGCGTTCCATCAAACAGGTTGGGTGAAAATGTGTGCTGATTTTACTGTAGGTCATAAACCCCTTTAATTGTGGAATGTGCTCCACAGGTGCAATAACAGTTAACATGTTAAGTTTTCTCTAAATTCTATTTTGTTTTGCAATTTGCCTATTATGTGCTCAGTTTAACTAAATGAGCTTTTTAAAATCCACAAAGAATGCAAGTGAAATTGCTCCAAGTGTCATCGTTATAGATGGGAGGTAACAAGTCTGACAGATGGACCGTGTTCTGTAGAACAACCAAAACTCCCTACTTTTATTCTATACTTTAACAAAAAAAAAAATAACAGTTGCAGAATGATCTTTTGCATTATTGTAGATAAATATTTCAATAAACAAGCTTTACACATAGAAAGCCAACAGACACGGGAATAGAAAATAAATAACTAAAAAACACAAGTTCAAACTTCAACAGATTGTCAAAACCACACCCAACAGGATGAAAACCATTAATTAGTGCATTCATGTGAGGGCTTTAAATAGAATATACCTAAAAAAAGGTCTGAACAATATAATGCAATGTTTTAAAGAAATTTAATAAATCATATAGCCTTACAGCTATCCAACTTTGAATACATTCTGATGCATAAAGAAATACACCCATGAACTTTTGGGCTTGATGTAAAGGATTTTGTTTCCCCCACGAGTTACAACATGCTCAACATCTCCTTGTAAAGCCTCCCATCCTACTAATGGGAGGCTGGACTGTTTTTTTTATATTTGTCTAGAACACACACAGTGGTCATGCACAGGCTGATAAATCCCAAGTAGGGTAGAAGCCCATTACGTTACACGGGTCCAATCCCCTGATGGCTGTTTACAGCTGTCGCAAAATGGGTGAACACCTGCCCGAGGCATGTAATCGTTAGCAGCCGTTTTAACACCAAGGCTTACACGAGCCAACGATAGGCTAAAGTACAGTACAGGAAAACAGGAACAGTGACGCTTAAAGGCGTGTTGGAGATACAACTTGTAGAAACACCTGGCACAGGCATGCCATCTTTAAAAGGCATTTTACAAGTCCAATAGCAATACCAAACCAGAATATGTGGAAACAGCTGCAGTGGGACCGAACACAATCATATGCTCGGACACAGAGTTAATCATCTCAGCAGATTCTTTAACAGAAAGTTTACTGAAATCACTCTATAATTTGTATGACATCCACCGAAGTTCTGCAACATTTTTTTTCACAGCATTTACAAAAAGATGAAAATAGTAATTTTGTTGGGACTCAAAAATGCCCTTTGACTATATGTTTTTAAACTTCCACCACTTTCACTCAAAAACTAAGCAGCAGTATCCAGTATGAATCTCCTCCTCACAGTTAAAGTGTACAGACCCTCCTCTTTAATCACCTATTGTAAACTTTATTGACTTGGTTAGCCTCATAAATGGCAGAGAGGCGTGTTTGTTTTGGCCCCTGGGGTCTGGAATTCCTTGACACCGCCTTCTTGGTCGGGCACAAAAAGTGCGTCCACACACATGATTACAGCCAACATTATTGGCCAAGTTCCAACTCTGTTAATGTCAAGATAAATTGCCCAGACTAATAAAATTAAATATTGTTACATTAGGTCATGACTCAAGTTATTCACTTTCACGTGTATCAGGACCAGCGAGGAGAAGAGGGGCACATTTTCTCCAGTCGCATGTGATAAATTCCACAATCTGACACACAGTTCTTGGTACTTAAAAAGCCACTACAATTATATATTTTTGCAGCTTTGTTAACAGTTGAGTGTTGGGATACATAATGAGTCACACAGAATGTAAAAGTTCTGCTCATAAAACAAACCTCACAAAAGAGAGGACAACAGGAGAGCATATTTCTCAACTCACTAAAAGGTCAAACAAGAAAAAAAATATCAGAAATGGCTGTACTGGGGCAGAGGACTGAGAACACAGTGAGAGGGGTGTTTGCAGTTTAAGTCTGCAGAACCATGAAGACAGAATCAGGACAAGCAATCTAACAACTATCATTTATTTCAAAGAACATGAAAGACTCTCCGAACCCAAAATGCTCACACAAAAGACGGAGTCAGAGATCACAACAAACTATAAACTAAATATACCACAATTGTGGGATTTTTTTGTTTGTTTGTTTTACTTCTAATTAGCTGGGGCAGTCTCTGCTCCAGTTAACTGAACCTTATGAGCTTCCCTGAAATCTCAGTTGTGTATGCCGTCATTATAGCAGCTGGAGAGAAGTGAGCTTCTGAAAGTCATCCTGTGTACATCTTTCTCCTCACTGCAGTTGTCCTGACACCGTCCACGCATTCATTACACACAAGAATTCATCCCGAGCATCCACACTAAAAGCAGTGTCTTATGTTTGCATTGTTTCCAATAAACTTGTGACAGAAGTTTAACTAAAGCAGAAGGATCATATTGATTACCTATGGATTAATTTTGCTTCTGTAAAAGCTAAATAACTGTCAAACTGTCTCTGTAATGACCAACATAAAGGTTCACGAGGATGACATGTGTCACCCTTTTTGAAAATTAAACTGGCTGGATTGTGTTTGCAAACTAGCCATTTATATGTTTAATAATGCCGCCACGTCTCAGGAGCTGTATACGGTGAAGATATGTTCTTTGAGTTAAAATAAACAAAACATTTTGTTCTACAATGAATAATTGTTCCTGGGATGGAGCTTTATAATGAATTAAATGTAATTACTGTCTATATTGACTGCCATGGTCCCAGAGATGTAATAACTTTTCCCCTTAGTGAGGAAAAATGCATTCATTCTTTATAAATAACAGGTATAAATATTTTTCCATTAACACTTTGTCTTTATATTTTAACCAAAAATTAAAGTTAATGATTCATGAAATTAAAGTAAATACTTTTTTTAAAAAAAGGCTAAAATGAGAGAGTTTGGGTTGGACATGTTCCAGAGTTGCCATGGCAACCACACTGTCTTAGTGACATAGTGGGGCAACTCCATGCACATATGTTCAGGCAGCTCTGCATGCAGCGCATATAGGCAAGTCCATGCATGTTCCAAGGATGTCAAATAATTTTCTTTGGGCAATCATATTTCTGTTAGACCTTGGGTACACTATTTTGCCTTTATTCATATTCTGTGTCTACCTAATAAGACAAACCAAACAATGACAATACAAACATCAGTTGTATTATCTTTAACTGTTTGAATTAGTTGTTTTTCTGTATAGCAGCTCTTTAACCAGGAGCGAAAGTTCCCGTTCCATCTGAGAGTTAATATCTCAGTGTTTGATTGACTCACATCATCATCTGAGGAAGGGGTCCGAAGTGAGACTGAAACCAGGGAGGGAGCAGCTACAGGGACAGGCTTGTCTTGGGTGACTGTTGGCATAGCAACAACACTTCCGGAGGTGGCCTGTGGCGTTTGAATCTGCAGTAACTGGCTTGGCCGAGACAGCACAATAGGATGACCTGAGTGAGAGACAAAGCACACACACATTATCAAATTACAGGGTTTAGCTATACTGTAATGATATGGTTTACTGTATGACAACCATTAAATGTTACAAACTGTGATTATATGGGTATGTTCTTGTGTTTTTATACTTGCCTCAAATTCATCTTACAATACATAGTAATTAAAAGTTTGTAAATACTTAAGAATGTCCCATATTTCTATAATAACATGACCTAAAACAAACTGAACAAACAACAAAGAAAAAACGTTATGTTTAGTCATTTATATTCAGAGAAAAGTGAGCTAATATTCTATATTTTGGGAAATAAGAATTAATAGTTGGTGGCCTTATCCCACCTGTGATACAAAGAGGTGATATTATCAATATTTGGGTCAGTTCTGCACAGTGTAGGTCAGAATGATTGTTCATCACTGAAGAATGACTGAATGGCATCAATGAATTCTAAAGGGAAATTTCAGGATATCCAGTGAAAGTAGGTCATGCAACAAGATCCAAATCAAGGTAACAAAGTTGTTCAAGAATGGTTAAAGTGGAACTAAGATGTTTTGGAATGATTAAGTAAAACTCCAGAATATAACCCTGTAGTAATGTTGTGCAAGTACCCACAGGGAGCCTGTAGGGAAACCCAACAACATCCCATTGTTGAGGCTGTTCTGTACAAAGGAATGGGCTAACGTAACTCCAAACTAATGTGGATGGCTGATCAATTGTTATAAGAATCGCAAGTTACAGTTAATGCAACACAAGGCCATCCACTAAATATCTTTTATCAGTTTGTCTAATTTGTTCTGCCAGGGAAAAAGTTGAAGTGGATGTGATTGCTAGTGTTGCCTGTATAATAAGGTGAAATTATATATAGCCAAAACTCTTGAAACTCAATAGAATACTGGAACAGAGACAAAAGACGAACCCAATAAAATGCACTCTGAATCAGGGTAAGTTTCAGTAAAATTACAAAATTCAGCACTGATCCTGGTCTTTGGAGTCTATTGTTCAATTTAACCCCCTATCTAATCTTAGATCTTCTATAAAAATTGGATTATCATTTATGCAACATTAAAAAAGAGAAAAATGGTCTACAAACTTTCAAGCACAGAAAAAGATGTTTAACCTTTTCTATACAACCTAGAAGTCAGATCATGTTGCTTTTAAAGAGCCTCCAACTACAGATGGTACAGTCCAGTTCTTCCAGCCCCTCCTGAGTTCTAGTGACCTACATTAACCTCTCCTCTTTAAAGGGACTTTCTGTGTTTAAAGTACAGGTGGAGAATATGTCTGCCATTTTGACCTGTGGTCTTAAACTTCCACATTCCAAACTGAGAGGTGTGTGACTTATGTGCTTGAACACACATAAACATGTGCATGTTCCCACATTAGAGTCTCAAAAATATATTTAAAAAAAGCTAAATCTTGACATCTTGGGTTCAATATACTGTAAACCTTTTTAACAAAAATACACTTTCATCGTTTGTAAATTAAATAAATATAAATTTATATCAGGAGCATGGTGATTTCATTAGTTCACTGAACTCAAGTAAAAGCATTCCAACAAGATATAGACAATTTAATAGCTGCCACATTAAAAAAAACATCATAAACAATACACGATACAAGTGAAGCTATCTTTGTCAGTGACAATCACTGGAGCTGACTGCAGCTTGGACCAAACCAGTTAGCCTGAACTGGATTCATTGTTATCATTTTTTTTTAGTTTACATGAATTTGTTTGCAACTACGTCAAAAAATAATGAGATCCCAACACTGTTCATGACAAAGAATGGCTAGAATAGATACATTTCTTAATGAGTAATTTCATGGCCTGCTGTACCATACAATTACCCACTTTTCACACAGCATGGACTGAGAAACCAGAGGTTTACACAAAAGAAAAATCTGTGTCAAATCTTCAGATGGATGAGTTATGATCTCTTGGTTATTATTCCTGATAAAGTCTGATGACACAAAATCAGTAAAAAAAAATTTCAGACATCAAGAGGGCAATGCAGAGGTTTAGGTGCTTTCGGGACTTTTGGGACTCCAGTCCGCCCTTTTATTCACAATCTTCTTCTGCTCTTAGCAAAGGGCTGTGATATCACTGAAACGATGGCCAACTTCCATCCATGTTTTTTGCCAGTTGGTAGAGTTACCCACTTTGCTGAACACACCAGGATCAACACTACTTTGTGCCCCTTGGTGCACACACACCTCTGTGATGACACTGCGCAGAAACCGCCTCTAAAAGTCGAGCAAAAATGTGCTAGGAACCGTTCAAACTGACCCAATAATCTTCATTTTTAATGGTAAACACCCTGTCAGTGTTAATTGTGTTGAAGTGTTAGCTAGTTATTTCTAATGAATATGTGGACTGTCAGCACCCTGCCTTGTGTTCACCATCTGCAGAATTCATGAGGGTTAAAGTCAAAAGACATTTAAAGCTTCGCTTACACCAGTTTGTTTGTTCTTAAGAAATAAATCACTGCCCTTGTCAGACCATAAAATGCACTAATGCCCCAATTTTGTTCTTTAATCCCTCTGTTGCATAAAGCCATGTTCCCCAGCTGTGAACATAGAGAAGATTTCAAACCAACTCATAACACTTGTAACACTAAGCAGGTCTGACATCCATATGGGGACCTACACTTGGATGTCTTGGCCTTAACCATCTGCCATTTTGGCCAATATCGAATAAAAAACAGAGCCAAGTTCAAATTAACTTTGAGTAAGGTCAGATATTCCACCCATTTAGGCCCCATGCAATGACATAAGTATTTATACTGGCCTGGAAAGTGCTGATCTAAGACAAAACCACACAAGCTAAACCACAAAACACCAATGATCACTTTAATCTGTAACACACACAGCAGCCTATAAAAAGTTTCAGATTTACATGTGGATCATGAATGCGAAATTCTTTTGATTGTATGTTTATGATGGCAGATTCCACCTTTCAAAAAATGTTTTTGCAAATCAAAGAATGTGTGTCTGATTTACTCATTTCACTATCAAACAGACCAACATGTGACACTGGTGTTCACAGACAGCAAAAACAAATGTTAAGGCACCATCTACTGGCCTAAAGACTAAAGACACAAATCAACTAAATTATTAATTAAACATTAATAATAATCAAATTTAACATTTATAACAAGATATCCATACTCCATCCTTATCAGATTTTTTTTTGTAATTGTCTGAGTGGGAAAAAAGCAACAGTCTGATGCAATACAGAATAGTGAAAGGCAACGTGTACAATGTGTTGCAGTGAGAAGTCTGACCTGGAGGGGGTGCTGGTTGGATGCTGATAGGAGTTGGTTTGACCACAGGCAGCACAGTGGTCTGCAGGGGCTGGATGATGAACGTCTTAGCCTGCAAGGAAGCTGCTGCTGCTGGAGTCAAGGGCATGGCTGTGATCAGTGGTTTGGGCTGGATTGAGACCTTTGGACCGATCTGAATCGGCCTCTTGACTGGCTGAGCTGGTGTAGCTGGAGTGTGTGTACATTTAAATGTTAAAACAGAGATACTGAAAGCACAAAAGATCTAGATGACAGCCAATTGAGCAGATGTATGATGTGGAGGCTCTCACCTCGTGCCACCTGAGTCCTTTTAGCAGCTTTTTTGGGTGGAGGAGAGATTTCAGAAAAGCCACTGGAATCTGAGCACACTGAGACTGGAGAAAGCTGCGATTGTGGGGATAGAGCCTCATCCTGTATGGAGAAACATATCCAACTTAAGACCCTGTATCTAGTGGACAAGTCTTAAAGTATATGCACTAAAACAATGTTCGCAAATGCACCAAGTGCAATGTGATGACTACAGAATAAATATATCTTATATATAAATATAGCTTAAGGAAATTCTTACAAATAATCTAATATATTTGTCTTCGGCAGCACAGCACTCTGATTCTATGTAAAGGAACATATAATCTATTCAGCAAGAATCAAGTGTCCTTGTCAATATTCAAAGACTCACAGTAGACAAATATGTCCTTGGGATGTCAGGGTGATTAGCAGACAAATATGTGCAGACTGTGTTGGGCTAGAAAAAGATGTAACCCTTGTCCTTGTGTTGGCACACTGTGAAAACAACTGCCTGCAAAATTATGCTAATTTCACTGAAGTTGTCAGCACCTTCTTTAACGAGATGCTGGCACACAGCTCAGATGGACAGTTAATTATTAGTCTGACAAGGTGTTTAAGGCTTTTGTTAATAAGTGTCTCAAGTTTGTGCGTCTAACTATCCAAAAGCAAAGAGCATCTGTCATTTTTTGAGGACCATCTGGATGAATATTGTCTTTGTTCCACCTGCATTCAAAGACCTGTACATATGTAAATACTCACAAGGAAATAACAATGGCAAAACTTTGCATAGAAAATCCAATTCAAATGCAGAAAACCAGGAGGGGTAAAGCATTGAAGACCATCTCTTACATGTAAGGTGTATGGAGACAAGGCTTCCACAGAAGCAGGGGAAGGGACAGTGTGGGCAGGTGACAGAGAATCCACACTCACCTCACCATCTGGATGCACAAGGACACAGATACACATCTTATATACTCCATGTAAGCACATTCAGCAGCACCCAAACCCTCAAATCCCTTAACCTGTTCATTATAAACAAAGTAGCAATGACAGAATGCAATTCACACTTTTTTTAAAAGTGAAACATAACACATGCAAACAGCCAGTGTTATTGTACCTGTGCAGGTGCTGCTTGTGTCAGTTTCATTCCATGGGGGAATGTCAATATCAAAATCCAGATCTGGACCTTCACTAGCCTAAAAAAATCCAAAACACACATTTCTTTTAAACAGACTTTTAGAAATAGTTAGATGTGAACAAAATGTAATGCATAATGTACTGTCTATTGTAGAGCCAGGTGTGTATATGCAATATATTCCATAAGTCAGAAACAAACTGTAAATTAATCTGTTGAAATTATTTCTGTTATTGGCCACAATATGACTGAGATTTACACCATGTAAGTTTAGGTGACACTGCTCCTGTATCATATTTCTTTACACAACATCCTTTGTTAACTTGGTAGAGTTAGCGTGTATTACTTTGCCAAGAGTATCACACTTACAAAGCCTGCACTCTGGAGGGCCTCAAGCAGTTCATCTGCATCTCCAAGGTTATCCAGCTCATCAAACAAGCTTATGTCTGCGTAACAATGAGCATAAGGACACAAGATTAATCAAACTGCTTTTAGTCCACTGGTGGATTTAAGAGAAATAAAGAAAACAGAGCACAACTATGAACACATACAAAAACTGCATCAAGAAGTGTTTCAGAATCTCAGCTAAGTGAAGATCAAGATCAAATTCAATAAATCTATTTTTCTAAAATTCTTCCATAAATGGAGCACTTACATCATCAGTGGTGTATTTAAATGCCCTATTTTTTTAATGTAGTTTGAATTACCTCTGAGAATAGTTTGTTGAAGACAACCTTAAAGTGATCCAACACAGTTACGTCAATTTCAAATTCACTAAGACAGGTATCAGAGCAAGGCAGAAAGTGTTTGGTGATGCCAATGCCTGTTGGAGAGCACTGTTATATCTAAAGGTACATGTAGTTAGTCACGTCTCTTGAAGACACCCGAGTGATGATGACGAGGATAACGATGGTTTTACTGTTCAGTAGTTCATCTATTTTGATTAGCTTTACTGTGACAGCTTTAAGTAACTTCTTAAATCAGTGGCTCTGGTTGAGAGGGCGGGGGTTGGGGACTACTGAATCCCTGATTGGAACAAAAATATTCAGGGTCAGATGAGAGGGGAGACATACTGGCTGTTTGTCTGCAAGTGTTGTACTTGCTCTTATCCACACATACCCAATAATGTGTGAAAAACTCAAGGGGATGACTCAGGTTAGAACCAAATAATCTGGATCCAGTGATATTTTGATTAATCCATTCAGTCTTTACAGTTTCAAAATATAGTGAAATAGTCTAACTTGATTCCAAGAGCGAGTAACAATGATGCAATAAAATATTCAGCCAGAGAAGTCTGCTGAAAGCTTCAAATAATTTCTCCAGTGACACATGTTATTTCTGAGAATCACTCCAGAAGAAATAGATCAAACTTTCTTTTGAGTGTTTTTTTTTTCTTCTTTTTTTCAGGATTTCAGGTCCTGGTTTCCAATGCAGAATGTAAAAAGTCCCAAGGTGGATGATAAGGCTCACATTAGGTGGATTTGTAGAACAGATAATTGGAAGGAGTTCATTGAAATGTAAACAATAATCAAAATCATAGAATTAGAAACGTCATCTTATCAAGTACTCAATAATAACTTTCCAATATAAATGACTATTTCAGGCACAACTCACTTTTGATTCAACTTCGTACACATTAGTTACATCACAGGCTGTGCAATGACAGGTCATGTCATGTTTTGACTGAAATCCAAGCAGTTCTCATTTTTAATGATTAATCCATGAGAGAACCGCCTAATAAAAAATATTTTAGATGGTTTAAAGAGTATTTGGACTGTCATTTTTATGTACATTTTCATTATTGTTTTTTTTTAAATATTGTTTAAAATTCTTGAGGGTATTGTTGGCAACAGACATACAGGTTGTGTGTGCAGTACATAAACTGAAATGTGAAGAGAACAGAAAACTAATATTTCATTTCAAACCGATGTGCAACATCAGCTATATTAGAAGTATTTTGACCACAGAAAAGATGTTTTTGACACATACTCTGTCACCGGTATTCTGCTACTTTCGCTAAAACAGTAGGCTAAATAAACCATTTTCGTGATAATACACTCCAATAAGGTTTGTATGACTAGAATAAAGCCAGAATTGCCGGAAAGCCAATGCTCAAATGTATTATAATATTAACTTTGGCCTAGAGTATTAATGTAAACATAAATAAGTGTGAATAAGTCTAAGTATCAAGTTACCTTATTTTCCACTCCTAAATTGGAGTACTAATATACTGTCCTTATTGCCTAATAAATTAATTAATTAATTAATTAACAAAAAAATGTATCTCACAAATATTCAAGTACATATTATATAATAAAAGCATCTTAAATTTGAATAATTCCATATTCAGCACTGGTGTTGTATCCATATAATGCATTACCAATTACTCTGTAATCCAATGACTATTTTCATTATTAACATCAACGCTAGCAGGTTACATCATCTCAGCATCCACAGGTCGCTAATGCTAACCGGCTGGCTAAGGCTTTCATAGTAACAAAACAAACACCACAATATCCCTATTACGTTTTAGCAAAGGTGTACTTAAGACCGTTAACTTAAGAAATTATATATCTTCCTTATTCTTTATGCTGGCAACCTAATAACCAGCTGTTTCTGCCTTTGTAACTTCGGTGTGGGTCTGTCTAGAAAGAACTAGCTCCCCTTACCCCACTCTCCTCCCTGGTCAATGGAGATGGTGCCTGCTTCACTATCCATCGCAGGGTATTGATGGCGATTTCCGAAGTCTAACGTTAAATCGGACGACATCTTTTTCTGAATTCATTGACTTATCAGACTGTAACCAACTGCTATCAAGCGGAGACGCGCATCACTTGTCAAGCTTGCAGCTGTAGGAAACTTCCTGTTTGACGTCTAGATACACGTCGGTCTTTAGTATGAATCTACGGGCGCCGCCGAGGGACTAACATGTGGCTGCTGGAAATGCACTTTTCAGCAAGCGGTGCCTATCTAGGTCAAAAGAGGGCAGCAAAAGAGGGCAGTCCAGCACTGCAGGGGCTCCGAGACATGGCGTGGTTGCTGAAGTTGTCTTCTGTGAAAAGGGTCTTACAAGGTTCACGACCTGCAGCTGAAAAGGTGAGGTGACGCAACAAAACTTTGAAGGCTTAAAAGGGGAAATTTAAAAAAATGAAATGAGCATGGCATTACGACTCAAGTCTGCACAACTGAAACATGATTCTAATTGACTTTTTATATTTCTCAACAAAAAAAATCAAACAAGTGTGCAAAGCTTGAGTTGTAATTATTTTCTGTGCAATGTTACATACAAATATCTTGTTCACCAAAGAGTACTACAGGATATACAGCCAATTCTAATATTAATATCTGAAAAAGTGCAGGTGACATGCTCCCCTGTAAATTACAACTATGTTTGTGTCTTATTTCTTTAATTAATCATGTCAGTAAAACATGTGGATAAAAGGAAATTTCTATAAGACTGAATGCACAATCAAGAAGCTTTGATAGTTCCTCTGGCTGGTTTAAGAGTTCAGGGATTGTTAACTTGTTGGGTCATTCACACCCTGAGTCATTAAAGCTACACACACGGCATTCGTGCGACAGTGTCAGAGTCACACAAATCAAAGTATTAATTGATGTTGAAGTCAATTTTCTCACTTGACTTGAAGCTGATGTTAAGACACCTAAAGGGATGTTGGGACCATAGGCTGTGTCAGTGGGATCAGATAGATCACAGATTATTCCATGAGGCTAATGTGCTCCTGACGTACCACTCCTGATGTGAATCGTTCGTAAGTGTCAGACAAGGAGTCCAAGCATCTGGTTTTGAGTCACTTTGAGCACATATACCCCTGTTCAAATGCAACTCAGATTCTATGGGGGGGGGGGGGGGGGGGGGGGGGTCACCTGACAAACTGTTTTCCTAGGGTTTTCTCCCTTTCACTTGCCCTCAAACAAAGTAAAAAATCCAAAAATAAACTTTTTTTCCCCC
>JBBBVU010000015.1:19379738-19396295 GCA_037177055.1 Atherinosoma microstoma | reverse complement strand
CAGGCTCCAAATGTCCGAGCTGCAAAGTCACTTCACTCCTTCGTTTTGTAGAGGCTAATGTTAAGAACTTTTACTTACAGGGTATTGCTAACATTACAAGTTTATTTTTGTACAGGCCTGTACTGTAATAGTGATTTCCATATTCCAGTTGGGAAATGAAAGAAAAAAAACACCAATAAGAGTTCAAATATTTTTTTGTTGGAATAAACATCAAATAAAATACCGGTAGAGTACTAATATCTCATGTCTTATGTAAGTTAAGTGAATTATAGATACTGTAACTACTGATGGGAATTTGCTGTTGGTAGTAAAACTAAAAGCAAAAAGTGTCAGATTTCCACTTCTGAGTTACAGCGAGTGTAGCATGATTTGAAATTGAAGGTAAGTGAAAATAAAGTATTTTTTACCATTGCCTGGCTGGGACTACGATGTAGAAATCTTCTGCAAATCTGAAACTGTCACTGTCTGACTACACATCCCTAAATAAAATGCCCAGGGTGTTTTGTCCCTTGTTCGTTTTCCTTCCCGCTTTGAGATTTTGAGTTAGTGGGGACTTCAGATGCCAAAATATATGCTCCCGAGTGCCCTTAAAAGACTGTATCATTGGTAGGCCTGGATAGGGTGAAATATAGCTGTGCCAAGTATGAAACTGGCAGTTATTAGGAGTTGTAGTGAATTTGGGTTTATGTCTCAATATCCTAAATGTGTTTCATTTGCTCTCCCCCCTAGGCTTCCTCTCTACCAGGCTCTCTTTATTAGTTTTCGACGAAGCTATATTGAGCGTAAAACCCCAGTTCTGTTGCCAGGGGTGATGCTGAAGGGTCAAGCCCAGATCAAGGTCTCTCTGCACCACCATGTCTGTGTGCAGCTCTGTGCCAGTGTGGCTACGCTTCCTCCTGCGTACTTTCCTGTGCTGGTGAGATCAACAACTAACCACATCCAGTAGATTATGGAATATCAGTAGAACAACACTGCTTTGCTTATAAAAATAATATTCTGTTTCTATAAATTCTTACTACAAATATGTTTAATATTCTGTCATCATTTATTAGCATTAACTTCTTGGACTCAGTTGTGCATTATTATATGCTGCTTCAGTAATCACTTGTTTTGCTTCGGACTTTAATTCTTTCTATGAGGGCTGTTGCAAATCTCTTTTCATTCTGTGGACTCCAAAAAATGGTTTGCTTGCTCCTTTCTGCAACTATCTAAACAGAGTAGGGAAAGAAAATCCTTATTCTTGTATTTGGTACTGCTGACCTTGATTTAAAAACTCATTACATATATTATACTATACTATACTATACTATACTATACTATACTATACTATACTATACTATACTATACAGTCATTTAGCAGACGCTTTTATCCAAAGCAAGTTACAATTGAGTAGACCAGTAGTACATATGTAGCTAAGCACATTTAAAGAAAAATAAAAAGATTTGACATTCTTGATTATCAGCTGACATTCCCTCTGTGAGTGAGAGGGATGTCAGGTGGACAAGATTAGATGCTATTTATTTTCACATTTGAAAGCAATCTGAAGCCCAGAATTGAAAGCAAAATGCTTATATCTATCCTCTCCTTCTATTCTTGTGAACATGTTTATTTCTTCTCACTTATCTTAAAAGTGTTGGGTAACGTTTTTTGTTGTGGTTTATTGATAGCCACTATGGTGTGGAGAATACTAAGTCTTCTGTGTTATCTGCAAAACCTCTTGGAATAATATATATACACAGACCAGCAGAAATGATATTAGATAAAGCTCAACCACAGTAGCTGAACTAGATATATATAATTGTATTTCTCCCGATGTTTGACAACATTAAGATTGACTGCTTAAATCTTGATGGACATAGAAACTTTGCCAGCAAGTCATCTTTCAGATGATGAAGAAAAGTGATAAAACAGGAAAAAAAATTAAAGCAATTCTAGTTTTGATAATTTCTTTCATGTAGTTGGGGTCTTTCATAACATGATTAAACTTTTCCAGATGTCTCCTTGTATGAACCCGACCTTAAACCAAACTTTGATAATATTAGGTATGTATTCTAGCTGTCTGAATTGTGTGCATGTTAAAAAGTAATATTGGCCTCTGTAGTCATGAGATCTTTTGCTTTTTAACAATGTAATGGACATCTGGAGCTAAAGTTGAGTATGGGGTGGGTGTCGTGTTTATAGTGTTTGACTTCTGATTACCACAGGGTTGTTGGCAGTGGTTTGGTTCAGGATTTCCTTTTATTCAAACAAAGTTATTCTTTCGTTTTAAAATTTCCCTGTTAAATATTTGTGTGTTTTTTTTCTGCCTTTTTGTGTATCTGGCTTCCCCTGTCGCTTATCTCCCTTTTTCAGGAAGGTTGTTTGGTTGATGCCGTGCTGCAGGCTGATACTCAAACAGCACTACTGGCAACAGATGTGTGGTGTTTCACAGCACGGTAAGAAGGAAGAGTAATGTTTTCATGTGGAAAGTATTACATCAAAAGGGGATTTTTCTTGCTTTAAAGCACCTATAAAAGAAGCAGTTTGCGATTCATGTGGGCTTTCCATGATTTTTAAATAGATTACACCCAAAAAGAGGTATAGTCATTATCCAAGTTGCATAAACAGCATGACCAAAATAATAGTTGTGAAAACAGTTGTATTTTTTAAATTGAGAATGCAGTGTAAACACGAACAGTCAATCTGAAATAATAAGTTGTAATAAAATAGAAAAAGGTGTGAATAAAGTAACATCTTAGCAGCAGCATCTTATGAGCCCCAATTGCATGAACAAAGGTGTACTGTGCTGGGTGCAGCGTTTGCCATGAATATACTGCTTTTGTTGATTGATGAACAACCAGGTCTACAAAAGTGCTAGTAGTATTTTTGTAACTTTATGCACCTTCATTATACCTCATGGAGAACGAGGCACGGTCCACACCAGTTAATATTTCTTGAGAAGAGCTGACTATCTCTAACCAAACTTAGCTGTGGCTTTATTTATCAGCAGGGGCGCTTTTCAACCCCCACATTCCATCTCGTATCGTTAACTGTAACAACTATCATCAAGAAGGTTTTGGAGAAGCAGAGAGAATCACATCCAGCCATGACTGTGGGTTTACTTATGGTGCTCATTAAGAACATGTGAGGAAGAACTATTAGTGTGGTCAGATTGCGTCTTAGACAAAGATCCCATCATCTCAGTGTGACACAATGTCGTATTTTATTGGACTCATATTTTTGTTGGCTTTGATATTGTTTTAAAGAGCTTATGCTGTGTCATAACATTCATTTTGTCCTCAGTTCCATTTACTGCTCTTTTAGCTATTTTAAAATGTACTACCACTGCTATTTTTGCTAAACCTTGTCATTAGCTCTATTTTTCAGTTTATATTTATCTTCATTCACCATATTGAATCAACTGCTGCTATTGTCTTTGCTTACAGATATGGGACAGCAGAACTGTGCCTACACCATGTCCTCCTTATTGCTGAGCTGGTGAGTAGAGGCTAGGGATGAATATAATATACACTTTGTTTTTCTTTAGCTTTCATTTGAAACTTTTCATCACATTTCCAACCCATGAAATAAAAAAAGGAGGTTAACAAACCTACATATTGACTTAATATATTTTGCAGACATGGATACAATCTTAAAGTCTATGACCTTTAATTAAAACTAGATCTCAGGTCATTACATAAATATGAATCCTGCATATCAACAAGCTACAATTCTTATCCTTTCTGAACCCCCGTTCTCCTTGATGCCCTCTATTTCTGAGCCTTCACTCTGACCATCACCACCTCTCTGCTTCTCACTCTTCTACTCCAGGTTAAAGCTTGCACCACTGAGTGTTACCAGTTGTTCCACCTTGGGTTGCTGCTGAGACGCATGGTCTTCCTTATGACTCCAAATCATCAGGTTAAAAAAACCTGAACTGACACAAAAGTGTTCATGTTCTCAAAAATCACTGTTTCTATTTTTTGCTGTTATTTTTTGGCTTTTGCTTATAAATACATGGATTGATGCAATGGTCACATTGCATAGAATCTCATTTTTCTGCACCAGTTTATTCCTCTCATTCTACTGTACCAGCTACTAGGACAGAGTTCTACTTTTGAATACTGCTTGTTGGCTATTTTTAATTGAAATCATCAAAGAAGATTGCATGTGGAAATTCATGGTTTTGAATTGAAGCAGTCTGTACATTAATCTTATTTAAGTATTTGTTTTTCCAGATGGAGCTAGTGACGCACTTTCCGCCATCTGAGGTGGAGAACCTCGCAGTGTGGCATCATGTCCTTCTCAGAGCTCTTTCACAGGATGCTCGTCATCGTATAGAGATGGAGATTATTGACCTCTATCAAAAGGTTATGAGTGACTGGCAGAATGGAGGATTCAAGCTGGGACAAGTTGGCAAAGTGGTGAGGACAACCTCAGATAATGTTAGGTCAATAGTTAATGTTAAGCATTAAGTCAGTTTGTTCCCATGGTTGAAAAAAGATTACTTTGAAAGACTCTGTGACCTCTCCTGTTTATCTGGAATTTCAATTCTCTTCCTGAAAAAAAGTTTTGCAGCTTCTAGAGGTTGCACATGCACATACGTGCGTGTGTGTATGTATACATAAGAAAGGCTCTTCTGTTATTAGAATGGAGTGCTGCTATCCCTCTTGTCGGTGGTTCGAGGACAGTCATCTCCCGATGAACAGTACGTGTCGCCTGCAGTCAGGACAGTCACACAGCTCTGGTTACGAATGAGTCCTGATCAGGTGAGACTTAAGTGTGCACCCACACATTGAGTGAAATAATAAATTTAACACCATTATATCCGTAACCTGCTTTACTCCAGCTTCAGACCCATCCTGTACTACAATGCACCATGCAGCTACTTTTGTCACTAACAGCCAAATTAGTGAAAAACCTCGAGCCACAAGTCATACACCAGGTAAGCTTTAGTTTTCACAATCCACATTAAAATACTGAAGAAAGGAGAATATTTTTGTTGACTCGGTGTCATTTCAGGCACTGTTATGTCTGGATGCAGTGGTTTCTCAGAAGTGTGTGGATCAGCTGCTGCTGGTTGCTCTGGAGTTCCTCTCTTCCCTGGGGAAAATCTTTGTCCCTCCTGACAGCCAGGTAATAAAATAAAACCAGAGTATAATCATTAAATTACTGCTACTTATTATTTATGAAAGTGAAGATACATGTTTTACTTATCAGTCATCCTAATTTATGGTTGCTCAGGGAGATTGTTTTCTTGAGTTTCTGACCCTGACAAAAATACAGTAAAGACATTTATAAAAGGTTTAATCTTTGCTCTTATGTAAATTTGCAGTTTAGGAATCATTTAAGTTCTTAAAATGAATCTATTTTAATAAATAAACCTATATTCTTATTTCTTAATGTTTGTTGGGCTCAGAGTCAGATTCTTCCCAGGCTGAGTAGCCTGTTTGGTGTCTTTTTGGCTGACAAATCCTGGCTGCTGCATCAGCACGCCCTAGAGGCCTTTTCTTACTTTGCAGAGGTAAGCCAAAAACTCAGCTGATATTGTTTCAAGTGTAGTGCTGTTTAATGTTAAAGCCTGGACATAACTTAATGTCTCCCTCTGGTCATAAAGAATACAAACCATGAAGAGGTAATTTCCCAGAGTTTGTGCATGGAAGAAATAAAAACCAAAGTGGTTAATTATCTCAGTAAGGTAAGCCGTATCACCATAGAGCGATGAAAATTTACTGAAGTAAAACAGATGGTGGTTAAATGAGGATCTTCTGTTGCAGACTCTCAATGCACAAGAATATGTGGACTCACTGGACTCACGGCTACAGAGGCTCAAACAGGAGACAACAGTGATTGAACAACACAATGAGAAGCTGGAGAATAAAGTAAAAGTTAACAAGCTGGCTGCTGAAGCTGAAACAGTCACAGACTCTGAGGTTAGTAGCATAATTAACTTAAAATATATTCCATCTTTCTCAATTTGCATGCTCAATCACAATCTTGTCTGACTGGCCAAGTACTTGTATTCAAACTAACTGTTGCAGTGAGCAAAAGCAGATATAATCCTCATTTGAAGAAATATTTCTCATCGAGTAACAGAAAACACTTGTTTAAAAGAGGGGACTCAAATACCATCTTCATTAATATATCATTTGAGATTTAAATGTATTGTTTGATTTAACTTTTTAAAAAAAAAACAACTTTGGTATAGATCCTTTGGAAAAACTTAAATTAAAATATTAAAAATGATACATGAATAACAAGATCTATATTTTCCCTGTAATCTCTCAGCCATGCCCAAAGAGAGCTCGGCAGGAGACCAGCGCAGACGAAGAGTACAGCCGCTACATCCAGACAGCTGAGAGTGCTTTGAAAGCCCTTCAGGCTGTCATCGATGGAAAAGCCAGCACTGACACACCACCTCCAGAGTGGCTGGAATCCAGACTACACGAGCTGCAGACCCTGATAACTTGCATCAGTTCAGTCAGACACACGACATAACGGCTCGTTTTCAAGCCTTAGATTACTTCGTTCTTGTTCAGGATAACTATTTGATCAGCCTGTTTAAGTCTACACATTTTTTTGCTGCTGAAATTTGTCTTTGTTACTGTTTATTAAATAGATTTAAATACCAATGTCTTTATTTATTTTAGTCAAGACTGGAACTCACTGCCAACACTGCAAAATGTACCGACCATAAAGTGGGAGAGTGAAACATTTAATACACTAAAATGTTTATTTGACCAGCAACCAAAAAGCTCAAATAAATAATCACTACTATTTCACATTCATTCAAAGTGCAAGCCTTCAGTAAATCAAACTTGAATCATTCTGGAAACATCATGCCAAAGGTTCATCTTGAGCTTAATGCCAACAGTCCGCATGGCACATAAAAAAAAACAAAAAACAAAGAAAAACTTTAAAAGCAGAATGGTTTTCAACTCTGTCTAGTATCTCTCGATCATTTTGAGGTGATGAATGTCAATTGGCAAACAATCATGAATGGCTTCTTTTGTCCATGTCTAGCAGCACCTGACAGGCGGCCAATCATTCCCGTACAAAGCATGTTTCCATAAAACATACTGATAAATATCCGAATGAAAAAGAACAAGATTCAGTCTCTTCCTCTAATGATCTTTGTTGCGTCGTGTTTAATGAGAAGCTACTTCCAGTTTACTGCTCCAGATGTGGTGCATGGATTGAAGCTCTCCAGTGGTTAAATGTTTTGCTCCAGATGGAGTTTGTGTTTTTATCACCAGGCATTCCCATCCTCCCAGTTCAGGTCATCTCCATCTCCCCAGCCATCTGTTTCAATCTTCGAAGAGAGAGAGAGAAAAAAAACAACAAGTTAATTACAACAATAATAGGAAAAAAAGAAATTTCAAAATTTAAAAAGATTCAAAAAGCTGTTCAGGTAGAGGGATGGTTTGACTTGAAAGATAATGAAATGCCAACTAAAGAAGCATTTCCTTATAATTAGGAGAGTATAATTTTGTAATGCAACAAACTAAATTTTTTATATACTTGAGGACATGTCCAAGACAACAGGCTGCAACACTCAGCCACATGTCAAATGATGGTTTTTTCCTGGGGGGACCGAGTTTTGCAAAGCAAGAGTGAGGACCGATCTAAAGCAAGTAGTTTTAGAAACATTTAGACTGAATCGAGTCACAGATGGACTTGAAATCTGACAGCACAATCCTGCTAATAGAAATGTAACTAACTTATGCTTTATCTGTATGCACAGCAGCTTATGTCACTGGACCACAAGAGTACTTATGAACTCTTGTGGTCCAGTGTAAAATAATGAACAGTTTTTCACAATATTTTTCGGGAACTGTAGTCCAACATGGGTAGCAGGCTAGTTAAATAATATTCCCTTTATTTGTAATGTCTACAGCCTTGTCCATGGCAGTGATATTATGGTTGCAGGTTCCTGCACAAAGAGAGAGACCATGTTGCCAACAGGAACTAATTTGAATTGGTGTGTTTTATAGCAGGTGTATTGAACTTTTTTTATTGATTAAAACACTTGAATGTCTTTGCAAATTGTTAAATGGAGTGATAGTTCTCAAAGGACAAGAGATTTAGAAACAACTGCAGATAGAGCCATCTCAGAACACTTTTGCAAAGACTGCCGTGAAAGCTTATATATGAAGAAAGCCTGAAACAATGAAAAAATATTGCAGAAATTAAATCTGAAGACAAAAGAACAAAACAAATCACACACTCACCTCGGACAGGTTGGCTACTGCAAACTTGGCAGTGAGTGTTAAAGTATCGATGGACGAGTCAACATGCAGAGATGGAGCATTTCCTAAAGAGGTTGTAGACGGTCCTGTGTCACACACACTTACTTCGAGTGGCAGCAGAACTGGAGAGGACAGCTTAATGTCCGGAACCATGTCTGCAAACAAATCCAACTCTGGGTCTTGTTCAACCTTTTTCTTCACCTTGATGGTGAACTCCTCCCCCAGCAATCCTGTTGGATCAGTCTTATGTGGCACTGTGGCTTTGGGTTCTGGGTTTGATGGATTGTGTGATTTTGGAGAGTCTATCTGTTCTTGAACCCAGGAACTGTCCCATGAGGAAGTGCTCTTGCTCTGTGTAGATTGGCACTGTGTTGTAGTCAATTTAAGGGGTTTAGAGGCATTCAGTCCCAACGCTGCCTGTTTAGCAGATGCAGAACTATCGCTCTTACTGGGTCGAATAAAAGCAACTGATTCTGAAAAGGGAGCTGTAGGGGAAAGATCTGAGGTAGGTTCAGTGTCCTCAACGTCATCCCACGGCTCGTCTTCTGTGTTTTCCCGTTTGAGTGTGCCGCTAACTGGGCTGACTCTCTTTGAGGCCTGAATGTGAATCTGGACAGAGTGCCCGTCACGACTTCCACCCTCTTCGTGGTCACTCCAGTCAGGCCAGTCTTCCACAGCAGCTTCAAGTCTGTCAGCCTGTTCTGGGCTGTATGATAGTGGCTCCATCTTACTGTTCTGATGAAAGCCATTCAAGGGTAGAGACATCTGTCTACTGACATCTGGAAAACAAAACAGAAGATGAGTTTTAGCCACAATAAAATCCGATTAATGGGGTTTACTGGTATAAATGGTTTTACCTGACATTGGTTTAATAATTTTTGGTGTCTCCCGAGCACCTGCCAAGTTACCCATGTGACTGAGAACCAAGCCTTCAGTTTCTGATGGTCTGGGGAACAAATTCAATGGCCCAGCTTTGGAAGGCTGAGCGATCTGGGGGTGGGAGTCTCCGATCACATGAACAGGTGAAGCTAAGGATTATAGGTAGACATTATGCACAACGAATTCACTTGCTCTTCAAACCAACAATTCCAGGATTATTTTTAATATTTTGGACTACCACATTGCTCAACCTTGCTTACTTTCAGGGGTGACCTCTGTCGACTTGGTAAAGTTGGGTGTGGTGCGTTTAAAGACCTTGGTTCTTTCTCCACCAACAACCACTTGGGCCCCCAGCAAGGGCACTAACACTGCCAGACTCTGCAGCGTCATGGCAACCAAAGAATCACTGGTGTCTCGCATTCCTAACAAAAGCTGCAGCCAGTAATAGACAAAATGGGTTAAAAAACTGAAAAACAAGAACAACAAAGTTGAACTGGGTTTAGATATTGACAATCTACCTGAGGTAGGATCTGGTTTTTGAGTTCATCATGGGAGAAGAACTCAGCATAGATGTGGATGTGAGCCAGTAGCACAATCCGGACATGCTCCTCGTTGACTTTGTAGAGTTTGACAAGCTGAGGAATCACATGTTTTCGGTAAAGAGACACAGGCAGAAGGCAATCTTCACTGCTACCATCACGACTGGTATCTGTCCAGACAAGAAAAATAAAGAAGAGCCTGAGCAAGAACTAACTCAAATTCTCACTTCAGTAATAAGTTGGAAAAAGTTTTATAGAATGCCACATCACCCTTCTTTGGCCTTAGAAGATGAGGCAGGAAGCTCTTAACAGCCATGGGCTCTGCAAAAACAAGAGAGTTGAGGAGTTTGGGGACAAGTCTTGCAGCTATCAGCTCTTCAGGAAGGCTCTGGACCCGGTCTAGAAGGAACCTAAAAAGACAACCAGCACATTATGGGGCCCTTTGAAAAGGTAGGGAGTAGTTACATTTTCAAATGGTGTCATTAATATAATGTTCAAGATAGTGTGGACTACCTTAAAAAAAGTACTTAGAAGCATCTTGTTGTACATACATACACATCATTAAAAGTGAGTGAACATATAATTTCTTACTTAAAGAATTCGTTCTTTTCCTCCTCTGTCTTCAGCGTGAGGGTCTTCAGAAAATTCATCACCTCCAGAAAGTCATTCCTATTCACAGAAAAGGTGTGTTAAACAGAAAAGTATTTTCAGTCTGAACTGATAACCACACCCATAAATAAATACACAAACCTGAAAAAGTCATGAGTCAGCAAGAAGCTAAGAGGAGGCCGAGCCAAGGGGTCAGAGTTAAGCAGGCCTGCCTGCAACGTTTGTGTCAAGCTGTCAGACAGGTCCTGCGACACTAGAAATGACAATACAAAGAACAAGTTCATGTGCAAGAATGTGGGTTAAATCAAACAAGAAAAGGATGATTGTGTAAATCAGATTTCCTTACCGTAACCATTCAGGAAGGGAATAAGGGCCTCCACCATCATTCCAAAAGAGTAACAGTCCCGAGCATGAGCATTTTTGTCTGGAAGAATTTTAAAGCCTTCAACCTGCCAACAAAATGGTTCTTGAATACTTATGAACAGGAGTGGTAAGTTGTTATTCCTGTTTGTCATCTTTTATACACTCTCACCTCTTCTGGAGGAATACAGTTGGGCTCTCTTGTATTGTGGATGCTTTTGAGAAACTGAAGGATTGAAAGATATGAACAGTTAAAGAATTAAACTTTTAACTTCTTTATGAAATAAGAAAATATAACACAGAAATTGTCAATAATAAATTAGCTTTTTCCAAATCTTGCCTCAGGAGTTGCTTCAGAGAACTTGCAGACAGTCTCCATGCCTCCTAGTTTCCAATGGCCATCTTCGCTGACAAACACAGATGAAATACAGACGTTGTTATGGCTCGATTTGCCCTGGAAGAAGAAAAGGATTCATATTTAACAACAACACAAACACAGAATGGCCAGTAACTGTTAATCATTAAAATACAACTTGTCAGGTGTGTGTGTTTTCTTTTAAAGGCCATCTTTAAGACCAGTTTTATATATTGCATATAACCATGCAAGAGAGATTAATGTACAGCGGGAGGAAACTGTTGGTCTTGTTGCTCACCCTATCATGCAGAAAAACGAGCGCTTGCAGGAGGTCATAGATGCCTGCGCAGATCTCTTCTGGAGAGAGACTGTTTAGCAACAGCTCCAGAGGTTGCACATGTTCTGTCACCAGATGAATACCTCCATCTTGCACTGAGCAGTACAGGAAGCGCAGAAGACACGGATGCCTTAGTGTCTTTAGATGCTGCAGGAAATGAAAGGTGAGTTAAGGATTTGTACATGAATCTACCCTGTATTTTTTGTTTCTGTAAAATGTAAATATTATGTTTTTAAAATTAAAAGATAAAACAAATAACTAGCTTTGGGAAATGAAATTTATATGGGTCAACTACAAATATCTTTTGGTATATTTGACTAAATGACAGTGCAGTATACTTGATCTTATATGAAACCATGGTAAGTGAAGTCTTCTATTCATTCCTGTTAATGTCCATGGGAATGGTCGGATAGTCATAAAAACAACCCTTAATGACCTTTACTAAGCTCCTTTCATGGATCTTTTTAGAATTATCGAGAGTTCACGGAAAGGTGGAAGCATAAATTCACAGGGCTTTAGAAAAGTCAGTCTACAAAAAAAAAAAAAAAATCTGATCAGTTACACTAAGCTGGAATGCACTCAGATGTTTAATAAATACTCGTTCATAAAAAGAACATAAAGCAATATTCTATTACTTTATTATCAAGGTCTGTAATTAGGAAAGAGGCACAAAATTAAATATGTAACAGGCTGTTCGCACTCGCCTCAAATAAATCACATATAGTACATCTGAATATTCAACTCAATACTTTAGATACAGTATACAGTCCATATTAACAACAAAACATATGAATAAACATAACTGAGCACAACTCTGAAAATTGTGGCCGTGATGAATTGTGGGATGGAATTACCTTGTTTCTATCATAAATGACGGTCTAGTGTTTCCCTATGCTAAAGAAAATCTTAAAGGATCCATTGGAGCTTTTTCCCTTAACGCAGAGATCCTCAAGGACCGGTGTCCTCCAGGGTTTAGAAGTCTTCCTGCTGCAACACACCTTACTCAAAGCAATGGGTAATTAACAAACTTATGCTGAGCTTGATGTCAAGCTCTCCTCAAGTCCAAGTCAGGTGTGTTACAGCAGGGAAACTTCTAAAACTTGAAGGACACCAGCCCTCAAGAACCAGGATTGAAGATCCCCACCTTAGCATCTTGAGAACTGTTCTTACCATGGCTGCTGCACACTTACTTCAAGGTCATGGGCCTCAATTAGGAAGTTTCCTATACAAAATATACTGTTTGACCATACCCACAGAGTCCACCATTAAGTCAACAAGAACTGCAAATATAAAACCAAAGCTCTCTACAAAGAATTCTGTCACTTCTGTAGTTTGCTACAAACCTGAACCTGAAGGATGTTGGACAACGGTTGAAACCTAAACACAACTTTAACCTTCTATTTAAATGGCATAGATGATTTGTGTTATACTTGGTAAAAGGAAAACATTGTATTTTAGCATAAGAACCTTATTACATCTGTGAAACATGATTTGGACCAGTTTAGTTTCAGCTGGTCCAAGACAGCTTACCAAACACCCAGTTTAATGATGAGGAATTAACAGGATCAGCAAGTTATGTTTTGTTTAAAAAGGGCAGACAAAAACCACTCCCCCTAAAAACAAAACAAAAAATAATGGCTCACACAGTGTATGTGGCTGAGATATTGCAAAGAAAGGATTGTCATGTATCTTGTATACTGCTCTTAGAGTGAATTGGTCTGCTTCAACTGCATAGTGAAACAAAGCATGCAGCACTAGGTGTGAATAAGTGTCCTAATAAAGAGTTGCAATAAAAATTTCAATTTCATTTTGAAGGCAGGCATCTTTAAATGAAACGTGGAGAGGGCTTAAAATGAAGCTAAGGTTTTGCCCAGTCCAAGCTGAAAACCATTTATCCAATAGAAGCCTAATCACTGGAAAACGAAGTCATGTATAATTAATCAAATGACAACGTCATGTATGGATAATTTGAGATGTGTTTTATATGGCAATCTTTTCAAAGCAGACTTTATTGTTCAATATTAGAAAGGAGACAGTAAAACAGTGCCTGAGCACTGTTGTACGTAGGCTGTTGTGTCCTTTACTGATTAATAACATTCTTTAGGTTATAATCTATGACTTTATGTTTTACACAGCCGGACAAGGCCTCATTATACACACCTTAGCCGCTTTATTGACTTTGTCTTCATTGCCTTGCTTGTGAACAAATACAGAGGCAGGTTTCCCATCTTGGAGAACCGCCGAGTACATGGTGAGTCCGGAGGGCAGAGTCAGGAGCGGCTCTTCCAACAGAGTACAGCCACGCATCGCGCTGCTCTCCGCACCCATGACCGCGCTTCTCCTAAAACCACATGATCAAAGTGGGGACAAGGAGGCATAAACTAGTGCACGTGTCTGTCATTAAAGGTGACGATATAAACATATTTTACAGAGTGACGCAGACATACCAAAGTCACTGCACTGGACGTTATGAACCGCTGTATGTAGCGTTAGCGGGTGTTAGTTGTCCTGCTGGCTAACCTCGTCGCTACGTTAGCCAGCTTGTCATTGCTACGCTTCTCGATAGCTGTTTCGCCTCCAAACTGTCATGTTAACCGCAATGTACCACCAATTTAGCTAAACAATTTAACAAAATGTCAAACTGATACAAAAGGACAAATAAGTTCAAGCTAGCTGTTTGTCAAACCTGCACCGCCAAGTCGGTGCGAAAGCGGAGCTGCTGTAAACAGACACGGACTCTTCCGGTAAAAGACTAAACCAACGAGTATAGATATTATTGCTCTCAAAAAATGTTTGAAACTAGTTACCGACGCCCATTTTGATTTAGAATCTTGTCGGTTCAGTTTTAGCTAACAAAACAAAAACACGTTTTAAGCATGAAATAAGCCACTTACTCACGTAGCTGTATATAAAATGCACATTGAAACACCTACACCCCCCGCTAAGCAAGCGAATGGTTGCAACTAAAGTGGTGCGAGATAACGCAGGTGCCTGCCATATGGTGCTGAAATTGGAAATAGAAACTTAAAATACATCAAACTGAAATTTTGAAAAGCCTTTGCTGCTGATGTGGTTTCAGGAAGACAGAGTCCATGAGTTTTTACAGAACATCCTAAGTTTAGGACCTATTTAGAGACCAACAGTGGGTTATAGAATGATGGGTCAAAAGCAGTAAACTCATTTTTGTGTGTTTCCCTTCCCTGTATTGACAAATTAAGATTTTTTTCTTCTTTTAAAGGTGACCATGACCCTGTTTTGACCCAGCACTGCAGTTATGCAGTATTGAATTTAGTTTACTTTACATTCCTGGAGAATATAGTGTTCACTTTATCTGAGTGTCTTGCAAGTTTAGTTTATGACATTTTGTAATTCATTAAACAATATAAGCCAAGTAAAGCTTGAATAAATAAATAATTTTACAAAACGTAGTTTAATTGACGGAATCCGATCAAATATTCTTATATAATTTGAACACTTAAAAATTTGAATATCAACATTTTACAGTTCCTGTTTTTACATGTTTAAATTTAAAGTTTAGCTTTAATCATTTCCATTATTCAGACATTTGCAATATTGCTTGGACTAGCAAGTATTGTGGCCGGGGACAGGGAAGTCTGGGCTCCCCTGCTCAGGCTGCTGCCCCCGCGATCCGACCCTGGATAAGCGGAAGAGGGACGGTACGGTACAGTAGGGTATGGTACGGTAAGCAAGTATTGGAATACATGTTCTTTCAGCTATGAGGTTATGGTCTTTTAGAAACAGTTAATTGAAACAATATTATCAAATTGATCTGCCCTTACCAATGTATACTTGCGAAGCACCAGCTCCTGCTAACTCTGATACACATTATCAGTGTAATGCATTGTATAAATTACCTAAAAATGATTGTACATTATATCAAACTATTGCTATTCCCCATAAACCTGCCTGATGTATAAAAAGCTCCTCTTGACTTAATAGATGTCTATGAATTGTGCTTTACTGTCAGAAGGAAAATATTTCCCCCAGATCTCATCTAAGTGCAGATCAATAATGTGCGAGTTGAAGCATGATCACTTGTCATGTACAGTAGCTCCATAAGTGCAGATCTGTTCTTCTCCTTTCAATGAATTTGATACCCCCGAAGTTTGCTTTGTTGGCTTGATAAAGCAAGTAAAGTCATTTAGTCAATCTCATCTTATCTTATCTTAACAAAATACACAAGCAATTAATTGAGGAATGAATAGCTGATTAGTTCAATATACAAATAACCTTTGGTTTCAGTCTGATTACTAGACTATTTTATATCATTTTGATACGCAAAGATGGAGCTTTACCTCAACATTTGCATTATACAAATATCGCTTATAGATTTGTGCACAAGTAATGTTATTGTAATCATACTGGAAAAGTCACAAAGTCCGTTTTCTGCATTAAGAGCTTTTGCTTCTTGAATTTGTAATTGAATCATATAATATACTTCTAATAACTTCTAGTTTTTAATTGACAGACCATCTATTGGTGTATTATGTTAGTAAAAAGGGGCAGGTACTTTACTTTTTTTTTCTTCTCCCTGCTCCTTTTTTCGAGCATGGTGGTGTATTGTACTTCTGATTTGTTTTATCTAGTCTATGTTGCTTGTGCATAGCCATGTGGGAAATAAATTGTCAAAATTAAAAACAAAAAAAAAACACTTTCCACCTGTTAGGGCAGTTCATAATGTTGACCAGTTCATAATGTTGACCATTTCAAAACATTGTTCTAATTCATTTAGAATTTGCTGACATATTGATACTGTGGAACTTGGCCTTGTTCTCCATGATTTGTGTGCCTTTGTGGTGTATTGAATTTTGGTAAGTTGATTAAGTTTATATGATCAAATTCTGTTCCTAATTCATGTTAGCGTTAGCAACGTTAGCAACATTAGCAACGTTAGCAGCATTAGCAACGTTAGCAGCATTAGCAACTTTAGCAACGTTAGCAGCGTTAGCAGCATTAGCAGCGTTAGCAACGTTAGCAGCGTTGGCAGCATTAGCAACGTTAGCAGCGTTAGCAACGTTAGCAGCATTAGCAACGTTAGCAGTGTTAGCAGCGTTAGCAGTATTAGCAACGTTAGCAGCGTTAGCAGCGTTAGCAACGTTAGCAGCATTAGCAACGTTAGCAGCGTTAGCAGAGTTAGCTTCCCGCCAAAGTTAGTGAACCTCTGGTTGGTGGTTTTTCAGACGACGTATCAAACTGATGGTGTTGAATGATTTGATGCGACATCCTCC
>JBBBVU010000015.1:19360896-19374654 GCA_037177055.1 Atherinosoma microstoma | reverse complement strand
AATTCTTGTTATCCAGGAAACGTAGAAGTTTTATTAATGTGTGTGTGTGTGTGTGTGTGTGATACATTAGTAATTTAACAGATTACAATCACTTTACTGGGTCACTGTTAATCTATTGTCAAATAAATTTATGAATATATAATATATGTACTAATAGATAATGTATATTGGAATTATATTTATTATCTAATTAATGAAAATATTGTGTACATATGTCATTTAGATAAAAGCATAATCAACAGACACAATCTGACTTGTTATCTTCATGAGAATCTCACTTGTACTCGCAATTTGCAAAAAGGTTGCAGGTTTCGTCTTCTGCAGGAAATGACAAATTCTCATACTAACTATGGATGGGTGTTCATACAGAAACAAGCAAAAAATGAACCATCCTCTGAGGAAGTGACGTTTCGACCCGATGAGAAAATAGGCTAGTTACCCTAGTGATAAACCAGCACAACACATACACACACACACACACTTTGGTGAGATCAAGAGCTGTCATGGATGAGCTTGGTAAGACGTCTTTCTATCATGTTTTTCGTTGCTGATCAAACTCAAACTGATTGAAGGTGATTATGGAGTAAAATCACAAGGACTTATTTGTCCTGTATGTAAAGTGAACTGTACTCAGTGACACAGTTCATCTTCACTAATCTGTAGGGTGATTAATTGTTTCCACAGCTTTTACACTTCTGTTTGTAATTGTACTTTTTAGTCTTTGTAGTCTACACTGACCTAACAGACTATCAGGGTAAGAATTAAGGTAAACAATAGATCTTAAAAAACTTTATTGATTACATGTACATAATCATTTCGTTTTCCCAGAGAAACAACAGCTTATTCTAATTTCACTGTAACAACATTCCTCTAATTTTCAGACTAAACAGTTATTCTTGTCTTTTTACTGTCCATGTGTCCTCTTTGTCATACATATTCCAGTGCTTGTATTTTATGTGCTGGTAATGACTTGCTTATTCGTGTCTTTTTTTCCTAAGAAATTTGAGTTTTAGCTGTGTGGAGGAGAGAGTTGAACTGCTTGCAATATGTCACCAGATTCTTGCGACATTTGAACAAGTTTCATTTCTGCACCATGTCATTTCATCACTTCCTGATTTAGCAGCCTTGCATGAAACAAGCTCAGTCCAACAGCACCCTGATCTGAACATCAAGGTGCACACCTCACAGGAAATAGTTCATATTGCAAAAATTGTGCATGTACTGGATAACATGAGAAACAAAGGAACAACAATTAGTATGACCAAACAATGTGTTTAGCTGTTTAGTCTGAACATTTTACTGTGTGCATGCACGGATACATGTTAGCTCATGTGTGGTTTGAAGATTAACGTTCTGTATCCTGCCACAGATTTGCTGTTAGAGGAACTGGCCCTAAATTCAAAAGGTTCAGAACATCTCCAAGAAAACAAAAGTGATGATGCAGCAAATCTGGAGGTGAAGAAATTAGTATTGGAACTTAATGAAAGCTATGTTTTTCAACAAACTGGATGGTCCCATTGACTATGATCTTGTTACTTTAGTCAGAATTCCTTGTATAATCTGAGGGTGTCTCCACAGGTTCTTGGAGCTGGACTTAACAAAAAAGAAAACAGCTCAGTCATCACAAATGTTTACAGGTGAGGTCCAGCTTTGAGTCCCCTGTTAGTCCTGATTCACTTTATCATAGTCTTAACCCCACGGAAGAAATGTGAAAATACTTGAAATATGTTACAGGATTTCCAAATTTTATTATCTTACTATCAGCCAGAACAATTCTCTTTCTGACCAAATGGCCAATTTTGATTGTATCGAGGAGGACTGTAGACAATGCCAGAGTTGAAGCACTCTGCCTTTCCCTTTCTAAATTCTTGAAGAATTCTATGTAGACAGGAATGCTGTGTAAAATGTAGCATAGATTACATCTATTGGGTTTAAGTGACAAATGGTCAGGCTGAGTCTTTGTGAAGTAAAAAGGGGAGGACTTCACTAGTCAATTGAAGATGGTGGGGGGGACTAATTTTATCTTTGTGCAAGTTTTGATTAGATACAGGGGATAAATGATTTGTGAATCATTAGATTCTTTCATTTTACACACCCTCCTATTCTTTTTTGGAAACGGGGCTGTATCATTAGTAGAGATTTGTGGGTTTTAGTATATTTGATTATATTTCGCATGGAAAAATATACTGAAAGATCCTGGATTTTTTCAGAAACATAATTTAACTGAGTAAAAAGTAACGTCAAAAACAGAAACTCGTCACATTAAGAACCAAAGCTCTATCTAAACTTGGATACTCATCAGTTCTCTAATGTCAGATGTTTATACAGTAGTGATCTGGAGATAGCATTGATGCTTTTAAAATAGGAAAAATTGTGCTTTAATTTGTCTCTGTCTTGAATGTAGTGATCTGCCAGCTCCTGTTGCAGCCACTGACTCACCCACTCAAGAGCTGGACTCTATCCTGCAAGATCTTCTGGGAATGGCACAAGGGGTCAGTAAAGTGTCTGCAGTCTGAAAATCACCCTAATTTTCTCTATGTGCTTACTCAGAACTGACTTTTTTTTAATGGAGTGTGGTTAGAGAGAGCAGTGAAAGTGCTGTAGAAATGTCTCAAACATTAATAAAATGAACTTGGTTGAACAACAGAGGGCAGCATTGTATCAATGTTGTTGCTTCAGAGCATCAAGTAGCAGAATGTTTATCATTGAACCATTTTTCAACATTAACATTTAAAGACATGCTCTTAGAAAATATAGTGCTATAAATTTATATATTTTTTTAAATGTTCATATTTGTGTCTTTATTCAGGATTCAGTACCCCCAGAAACCCCACCACCACTAGCACAAAAGCAGTCTGTGAAGAAAAAAACAGCAGGACAGCAGGAGATAAAGGAGGGCAACAGTGGTCCAGCAGGTTCAGAAACAACAACCACAACCCAAAAACAGAAAAGAGATGCTATAGATGACCTGCTGGGAGGGCTGAACTCTGATTTGGAGAAGATTGGTGTACGCACCACCACCAAGGGCCACTGCGCTGCCTGCAACAAAAGCATTGTAGGAAAGGTAATGTGGAGCCTTTGTGACACAAAGAAAATAATTTTGCACCCTTGAGCCTGAATGTGAAAATATAAACAAGAATTTTGCCTCGTTTACATCCACTTTCTTTCTGCAGATGATCACAGCACTGGGAGAAGTGTGGCATCCTGAACACTTTGTGTGTGTGGTGTGTAAGACGGAACTGAGTACCAGAGGCTTCTTTGAGAGAGATGGGCGGCCATACTGTGATAAAGACTACCATGATCTTTTTTCTCCACGCTGTGCCTATTGCAAGGGGGGGATTACACAGGTGAGAAGGCACCATAAAAATACAATAGAAAGATTAAAACCTGGATTAAATACTGCACCCTCATAAAGAAGAAATTGGATGACATATAAGTAGTTAATTTTTCTTGATATACCATACTTGTCATCCCAATTGATAAAGACAAACCGCTCTGCAGCCTAAACTTTGATCATGCCTAGGCTGCAGACTTTATTCAGAAACAAAGACATTAATCATAAACTAATGCAACATTTTTCTATAATTCACTTTTTATGGTTTACAATCCACATTTTTTGCCTTTCATGACACTTGAACATGAGAGATGAGAGGAACCTTACTAATCCGTAAAGGAAGAAAAAATCTAGATGTAATATTTCTGGCTGGTTTATTAGAACATCCTGACAGCTCTGGACCAGACCTGGCACCCGGAGCATTTCTTCTGCACATACTGTGGAAACGTGTTTGGACCAGAGGGTGAGAGCTTAGAGAAATGATTTCCTCTCCTGAAGGAAGTGTTTAGCACAGAACTCAGTCTATCTTTTACCTTTCCCAGGTTTCTTGGAGAAAGATGGGAAACCATACTGTTCTAAGGATTTCTACAACCTCTTTGCTCCCAAGTGCTCAGGCTGTGGAGAGTCAGTGAGGGAGAACTACCTGACTGCAGCCAATGGCACCTGGCATCCAGAGTGCTTCGTCTGCGCAGTGAGCCTCTTACTTCAGACCACAGTCACACAAACTCGCACACACACAGATCCAGCTCACATACAAGCCTGAGAAAGAGTGAGAAAGATACCCACACATTTGCTTTATTTGCATCATTTTGACCACAAGGCTAACCAAAACCGTATGGCTGATGAATATGTTGCGGTCGAAATGATGAAGATAAATCAAGGAAACCACATTCCTCTATGTGGGTATCTTTTACGTTCTCTTCAAAGTTACTTCTGTGTGTGGCAGCTGGTCAAAAACGCTTCAATGTGAAGACATACTTCTGCTTTAATCGGATATGTGCAGTTGTGAAATATAAACAACTCCCAGAGATCTTCTAAGTTAGTCAAGAAACTGCATCTAAAGAAATTTACTTACTGAAATAAAAAGTCCACAAACCAGAACATGAGATTCATAAAATCTATTGCTTTTAATAGCATCACACATAATGTGATACGAATCCAACTATCCAACTACCAAAACGAATCATTATTCACAGCTGGCAGTTTATAATTAATGCAGAACCTAAACATTCATTTCATTCAAGTGCACTCTCACTGAGCACACATTCAACTTGCTGCTAAAAAAAGATACAGCAGCTCTTTTTCCAACTTTCATCCATCTGACCATTTTCTTCAGCTTGTTCCTCTTAACAGTAAAAGATATGTCTTTTGCATGAGTCATTTTCCTTCAAAAACCCACCAAAATGCAGATATTTTCATTCCAAGATGGTTGATAAGTATCTATAGAGACAAATGTTTTTTTTAATTTTTTATTGCAATCACAAAATAAAGTTTGAATATGATCAGAGGTATCTGTTACTACGTCATGATTGCTGTTAAGAAACAGCATCACAGTCACTGAACAACACAGACCTTTCTTAAGTGGACATTTTGTGCTCCCTGTCTCACTGTCATGGCTTACTGGAACATAATAAATGAAACACAGCCAATGGCAATGTTCAGACTTACACCTGCACTTTTACTGCTACAGTGTTACAAGTCAAAGTGTCTGCCAAGAGAAATGTCTGTAATTGCATTCAGGTCCATATGCAGTGTCTCAACTGTACATTTACTTTCCATTTCTGTTTTAGCACTTATTAATGGATCTGTAAAAGACACAGCTGCGACACTTTGAGTTTTCATACAAAATTTTCATACTATGACATTTTGAGGCATTGTCACTTCATTATGCAGGGGCTACATTTAAATCCGTTTTGTAGGCTAACTGATACAATATACGTTAGCATTTTGAGATAGATTATAACCATATTTTAGATGGTTACTATTTACTATCTTATATGTATATGTAAACTTTGTATGTATATATGTATATTTACATGAATGTTTTCCTAATTAATCCCCATTAATTCATCAGACAATTATGAAAAGTACATTTAACATTGTACTATGAATTTTAATGGCTTACATTTTCTAATTCAAATAGAAGTAATACTTTCTTCACAGCATATCTACCGCCTTCCCCCATATCTTTCCTCTCTCTCTCTCCTCATGTCATATCTCATATCCAGGATTGCCTGAAGCCCTTCACCGATGGCTGTTTCATGGAGCTCGATGGTCGACCCCTCTGTTCTCTGCATTTTCACTCCAGACAGGGAACTCTGTGTGGAGGCTGTTGTGAGCCCATCACTGGCCGCTGTATCTCTGCTCTCGATCGCAAGTTTCACCCCGAGCACTTTGTGTGTGCTTTCTGTCTGCGGCAGCTCAGCCAGGGCGTATTCAAGGAGCAGAGTGGGAAGCCGTACTGCACAGCCTGCTTTAACAAACTCTTTCTGTGAAACACATACAGCAAGTAACATATGTGTAATGCATGGATACACTGTCTTCATTAAACCAATTATTTTATAGATGATAGTACAGATGATGAAATAAGGCATTTGCATTATTACAATACATCCAATATGATTAAAAACATGTACACAACACTGGTCTAAATAATTAAGAGGTTATGCAGAAATGTCAGAAGGAAAAGCTAACAGTGTAAGAGAATTATATACATGGTTGTGGAACACAAGGAAAATATTTTCCTTGCAGAAAACAGGAGAAACCTCTGCATATGTGAACTTTGGATGTTTTCAAAAGGTGTGTCCTTGACACTACGCCTATGTTTGATGGGATTTCATAAATCGTGATCACATAAAATTTAAAAATGAAGAAAGAAAAATAAAGAAGTGCTGTTTTAATTCATGGTTTCCATAAAGCTATCCTCATTTTGGCAATCTGGAGATACTCTCTCAAAGTTTGGCACAGCTTGTCAAGGGGTTCGTCTATGAGGCCTGATAGTTTGTATTGGCAGTCACTGGCACTGACTCAGCATGCCAACTTGAGTTTCCTCTTTCTCTGACTGACCACTTGGCCCCTGGCAGGCACTGGATTCCTCTTGATTCTCCACACAGATTCCTTTATGGCTGCCTATGGAAGATTAATGAATGTGGTGAGGTTAACAAAGGTAGTTTGAGACGGAGCTCCCTCACATCCTTGGATCTCTTAAGAAACTCCCTTTTACTGTTGAGGGATGAATGAACCACAAAGCATTTTAATGCCTTAGTAGTTGTTGGCACATTTAGACTCACTTTGCTACAGGCTGACATTTTTAGCTAACCAATCACTAACAGGCTGGATGATATGTGAAGACGAGACATTTGCAGCTGGATCTGCTGCTGTTTTAATAGCAGAAAGGTTTCATTCATGTGATGTAGGGTTTTGATCTCAGTTCTGGAGAATCAAATCATTGAAAAAATCTATAATTTGCACATACTGTAACTCTGAGTTTCCACTTCCAACTTACAATATATGCAACATAAGGTCAGTGGCTAAACTAAGTTCGTTTTAGGAAACATTTAAACACTAATACAAACCAGACCCTTGCTATGAAGATGATTTTTTTCCTACAAATTTCTTTGTGCAAAATTTGCTACCTCAAAAGTTTGGGAATCACAGACTAGATAAAAAAGAAAAAAAGTAAAGGCCGCAGTTAATGCACTGTCCAAAGTGAAATCAATAGCAGGAGGAGTCAAAAAAGAAGTCAAAAAGCAATCGGCAACAGCACTTGTTAAAAAGGCTCAGCTCTTGTTAAAAACTCCTTATAGCAGGGGGTTATCTGATTGTACTATTGTAGAGATTTACAGTGTTATCAAGGCTTTCAAACACCCCTATCACCATGGTTGGTATGTCTGTGAAAACAATGGAAATCAAAACAATTTGTTTCATATGTTTTGTCACTACATTATAAAAGGAGCTTCAACTGCCTGCTCAGCTTTGATGAATGCAATTATTCATAAAAATTATGGAGTTTTCAATAATATATATAATTCAAATAAAATATAAATTTAATTAAATTAATGCTGACTTTCAGGTATCCAAACGAAACAGGAATCACAGCTTAGAAATTTTGTTAAATGTATTTGATTTGTACAGCCTGATTGATAAAGACTGAAAGAATAAAATGTCAGTGTAGGCTATTTAAATTGCATATTGAGAAGATCAGAGGAGAAAAGCAGACTCTTTTTGTGTACATTATGTAACCTGTTTAAATCGCTCAACCTGTTTGGAAGAAAACCTTTAAATAAAGTTAGCAAACCATGGCAAAATTAAATCTTAGTTCCCAGATCTGTACAATACTAAGTTCATATTCTTTCTGCTCCCAGACTGAGTCTTATCTTATCTGCAGATGAAAACGAACCACTTTTGTTGGCCCTGTGGGTAGCTTAACTTAGTTTTTCTAAGCACGCCATGTAGGCTCACTGTGTAAAGTTAGTGTGTGAGTGGGAACGGTGGTGGGCATTAATCATGCTGTCATCACTGTCAGAGCAGGTCTCATAAGGCTGCAGCAGAATGTGGACCTTGCATCATGGAAGAAGTCTGAGTGTATCCTGTTCGGTCTGGACTCAAAATCCAAGATCGTAAGTGTTTTTATGATCTTACAGAGTTGTGACCAGAGCTCTACTGAACTCTCAGACTGAGTATGATGTTAACTTACTTGCATGTTATATAAGATACCAGAGGAAGTGCACTCTGCAGCATGAGTCACGCATGGAACAACCTTTACTTGGATCTGATCTCAGCATGTAACATGAAATTTTCCATCGTCACATAATATTTTCATTCTAGTATTATGCTTCTTTCTTTCTTTTTTTCTTTCTTTCTTTCTTTCTTTTCGGATGAGAAAGCTGATCATTGTGATGAGTGACACTACATCAACCAAAACTGTTTCTAAGGTGGCAAGACTTGGTCAATGCTCCTGCCACTGAAGAAGTATAAATACAGATATGCAAAAAACATGTCAAGCATAAAGTACACTGAGTAAAAACGTTCAATAAAAAAAGCATGATGTAGTTAAAAGAAATTCTTGCATTAACAGAGAAAAAATTTTAGTTATTGTATGAGTGACTGAATCGAGGAAAGGGCTCTCTGGCAAACAGTAAAAATGAGAAAACATGAAATGCGAGCAGGGGTCTTTTTAAAAGGATGGTGAATAAAGGGCAGTCTGTGGAAAGCAGGGAGAGTGTAACTCAGGTGACATTTACTGCAGTGAAACAGAGTACGAACAGCCTGGGAGAGCACTGGGCCATGAGATGGAGTACAGCTTGGATTGAGGAGTATGGAGTGAGCAGTATACTGGAACATAATGCATGCTGGTGCTATGGGAGGTGGGGGGTAGGAGGCAGGGGATGAGGAGCATAATTGTATGAGTTTTTCTGTGTGACACTGAAACTAAACACTTACCTCCTCTCTTGTAAAATAACTGTGTCCGCTAGGCCACCCCTGATAGGGATGGCGGGGCGGCCTATCCCAACTATTACAGGCCTACTGTGGGTCACACTCAGCCCCACCCTGCACCATAAGTTCACATTAGCTATGAGTCTAAAACTGTCAAATGTGTCTTTGGTATATTAATCACTACATTTGCTTGTAGGCACATTGATACCACCCATGGAAATATCAACTTGCAACAACTCAGTGAAATCAGCTCCATTATGTGCTGTAAAACATATATGGATCAGATTACTGTAATTACTGGACATGTCAGTATACTATATGTATTAATGAATAAAACAGGTCCCTACTTCTACAATAACAGCTGTACCGTATGTGAATGCTGATGGATCAATGCGAAGGGAATATTGCTTTAAAGAGACACATGTGGTGTCTAACTTGGAAGTACAATGGTGATTAGCCTATATGTAAATAGCATATCATTTGTTTGGAAAATGGATGGGTAAAACATGCAAAGCAAAATATTTGGGATTCCGACAAAGATGAAAATAAGAGTTGAACTGTTGTGTCGTCCAACTCGCTTCAGAACACACAGTGAAAACAGTGGAGGACTTTCAGCTTTGTGTTGAAGTACATGATATGGTAGGTATCATAACTCCAAATGGACACGAGGTTGTGTGAATATACTGTATTTCAAAGATGGATGCAGCAATTGTGTTTGAAAAGCAAAGCTAATGTGAAAGTCTCTCACAGCTTAATACCACTGAGAGCTATTAGATCCTGGCTCCAAAATGCCTCTGGCTCCTGCAGAGTCGAAAAGCATGCATGGACTTCTCCAATGAAATATTAAGTCAATGAATGTTTTCCACAGTTTTTGCTTTTATGCTGCAGTCAGTTAAATTCACTCCATGTGATCAGTGTCCTGGTGGTCCATAAGGAAATAAATCAATAATTCTATAGATGTTACGTATCAGAGAAGTCTTTATTTGGGGCAACGGGGATGCTTTGCTGTTTATTTGCTTGTCTTAATCAGTTTTTGGGTTCACGATAATTTATGCTTCTTTAGTTATTATTACAAGAAAACCTTCCAGAGATTCTGATTTCTCCCCTCATCATCTAACAGTTTGAGTATAAACACTATCCTGAAGTCAAAATTTAGCAGCGCTCTCAACTTTTCGGCTCGGGTCAGAGTGAGATTTAAGCGTATGGCGGTATTATCCTGCCATATATCAAGAGTGTATTTGGTAGATTTGAGAGCATTAATCGTTGAGCGCCATCATGATAAATGTTCAATTGCTGAGTTGTTTCTTCCCTGACATCTGAGACAAATAAATTTAAAGATATAAAACAGAAACATATTTTATTATTGGACAAGTAATGCTAGGCAACAATTAAAATGTTCAAGCACAGTGAATTGCATTTATACATGCAAAATTCAATAATGAATAGAAAGTTTTGTGTTTCATATTTTCAGATAATACTTAAATCTGCTTTTTAACAGCAGTATCTACATAACACACCAGTAGTTCAAATATTTTGCTGTGAATATCAATATAAAAAATAATAAAACATATTAAAGCTGATTTTTAAATATTATTCAAATCATGATTGTTTAATTTCATCACACTGGTTTAATCAGATGCTGCATTTGTCTTGTTTCATCATGGAGGGTTTTGCTCAGTAGAAACTTTCTAAAGCATGGCATGAGAGTCAAATGCAAATGGTCAGTGGGCCAAATTTTAAAAAAAAATTAAAAGTGAGTAAAAAGGACCTTATTGCACACACTGAACCCTGAACTAGTCATCTAAACTGTTACTCAGTAAATAAATGAACAATCAGTTGAATTAGTTTTATTCTGGCTTTATCTGCAGCTTTCCATTGTTCTAATGATACAAATTTCCCACTAGAACCTGGAACTAACAGCTTGTTAGACCATTTCTGTCTATCAATAACATTAAACACTAATTTAATTAATGATGAGAATATCGAATGACCTGATCATCCCAGCACATCCCCCTTTAAACACACATTATCATTTTTATACAGTCAAATTCAAATGATCATATCTCCGGTTTTACATCGTCCATCGAAGTCAAACAAAAACTCTGAGTTTATCTTAATCTCCACTTTGTAATGAAGTTAACAGCAGAGCTCTATGTGATCTAGTTTTTTTTAGTTACGGTGCTTTGAAAAAGTGTAATCTGATAGACTTCTGAGGGTTAACTCCTGAAGATAAAACTTTAACTGAACATTTGACTCTTATAAAGTGATCCGCTCGTGTTCTGGAGCTCATTACATATTCCATTTCCAAGGCTTTGTCACACAAGGACTCAGCTCACCTGCATTATTTTTTTCCTCTTGTATCTCAAAACTCCCTCGGTCCCACGCAGAAGCACCGCAGAAGGCAGCGGCTTCCTGGCCCTGCAATTCAAGTTAATGGGAGCGGTCCCACTATGCTGCTTTCCGCTTCTAGCTGAAGAGCTGTGGATACTCGAGCTGCAGGCCCGCTGCGCAGTGCATTGTGGGACCTGTAGTACTATTCCGGCATGGTATTGTCCTATATGACTTCTCAGCATGAGAAAAACTACGTGCGTCGTGTGAGCGTGTGAACAAGCCAAAAATGCGTGTGTCTAACGCCCAATGTGTGAGAGTTGAGAGCCCTGCTAAAATTTAGGGGGTGTGCACACAAGAGACAGCTTCACAGCAAGCCAGAATACAATATGGCATCTAAACAATGTAGGATATTAACTTCAAATCCTTAATATAGAAATGCCTTTTAAGTGATCACATGTAGGTTAACTACCTAATGATGTTGAACCGCCATGTCTTACTGCATGACACTACATCTTGCAATGACAACATGTGTGACTATCAGACACAACTTCCTAATCAAGCTAACATTGGTGTTAGCTAATAACTTGAAACACATCTCCCACTTGTCCAAACATGATAAGTTGTTGAACCTTATGAACTTATGGGATTGCAGTCTTTATTGAACCCCAACACTGCGTAGACACCTTTAAAACAAACAGAATTAGTGACTGAAGGAGAAATGTTTGCATTGTTCACAATTATTTTTAACTTGTGGCTAAATGCTGTTGGTACTTAGTTACATAAAAGAAAAATGAAGGGGAGAACTTGAATCTTCTGGACTGAACAGACTTGGTTTCTCCTTTTTTAGGAGCCTCATCACAAAAAACTGCTAAGCCTGCATGAAACAGAACCGTCTTTCTACATTAAATAAATATATTTTTTTACCAGTGAAGGTAAAGTGACAACTTCAACACCTCAGTAATTACTTCCACACAGAGAAAGGCTGAGTCGGAGTAGACTCTGTTTTTGGTGTGTTTGTTTTGGCGTTGGGCTGATGCTGGGTGCAGGTATCACACCTGATTCATGACTAGCTCCTCTGTCCAAAGGGAACTTCTTGTTGTTGTTGGCTGAACACTGAGTTTCTCCTTGCTATCTCACACGCTCTCACATACCAGCAGGCATATGCACACACACATACAAACCAAACAATCTTATAAATACTATTTGGGGATATTCTGTTCATACTATTTTGGATTTGGTCGACATAATCACATAAACGGAAATGCACAAACAAAACAACACTTCAATGCAAATAGCTTCAGCTTTGCCACACATAGAGAATAATAAAACCAGCTACACATGTACATAAATCAAACCATGTGCAAGCTATCTTTGGATTTGGTCAACAAAATGAGCCACACACACAGATGCAAAACACACATATAAACATGTAAATGCCTTTTACTAGTTTGGTCTCTGTCTCTATCTCAGGAAACTATGCTACTTTTGGTTTAAGTTGGCACAAAGTATATCTGTATGAGCATCACTGCTGTTTTTGTGCGCTCACTGATCCTTAACCAAGTGGGCTTGAGGTCTCCAGTTTTATGGATTAAATGGAGTCGGTTCCCTGGAGAGTGGTGGTGTTGCTCAAAACAGCTTCAAAACATTTTTTTTTTTAAAATTGTAACACATCCTTGTCTTATTTCTGTTATATCTTCTGCCAGGTCTATCAGTAGCTCAACATGGGAAAACCTGTGAGAAAGAGAGGGAGAAAGATGGCATGGTGCATTTTATTTGGATCCTAATGACGGCACAGACCAAACAGGCCAGGGTTATGAAAAAGATTTATTATACAGGGAGCTCCTTCTGTATGCTAGCCTTTAGTGTCAAGAAGATAGATGGTTTCATTATGTTTCTTCATTGTGTCCATGTGTGGGTTTCCAGTACAATGTGGCAGAGTGGTGGAGTCCGTGAAATGTTCGGGGAAACTGTTCTTGCAGTCGATGGAGGACTTCTTATGACTATTTATTTAAAAAGGTTAATGGTTTTAAATGCTGTCATTCAGACCCTGTTTTCTGGGGGTTTAAATTGATTTGTTGATGGGATTTTGACTCGTGAACTGATGTTGACCATTTAGGTAACCCTAGCCCACAACACTGCAACTCTGGGACAATAAAGGTGACAAAAATGAAGCTTAGACCAGAGATCAGACAGTCAGCACAGCGTCTATGGTACTGATACAAAGCTATTTGGAGTTGTGGCTCTGATCCAAATCTGTCACCTCTGTAGCAGCCAGCATGAATCTCTTCTAAATTTCATTTAAAGTGTGCTTTTAACTGTAATATGGCCCTGCCTGAACACTGAGTAGTGTTTTAAGTTTGAACAAACTCAAGGAGGTTTTCCCAAGAATGGAAACCCCACAAGCAGTAGATCAGGGCTGTCTTGTTGATAAATCATAGCTGCTGCAGTAGGAGCCTAACCCCAGCCTTTAGTAAACCCCCAACTGGGCTGCTGGGAAAAAAAAAACATCAAGAAAGTTTGCAAAGGTACAAGCAGTAACTCACACCTGAAGCCTGTAATTGCACAGCAATTGATTTAATAACTAACACACACACACACACACACACACACACACACACACACACACACACACACACACACACACACACACACACACA
>JBBBVU010000015.1:19348364-19360110 GCA_037177055.1 Atherinosoma microstoma | reverse complement strand
CCCTTTTGGGGGGGATGGTGAAAACCGGGAGTTGCGCGTCTTGGAAGACTTTTTCCTTCCACAGCTCTTTTCGGGGCTCCCCTAAAAAAAGAAGGGGGAGCTTTTTTTTTCAACCCCCCCCCCCCCCCCCCAAACATAATACTCTCAGGATTTTATATCTAATTTTAGAACCTCTTTTTCGGTAAAATGTTGTTCACTTCAGGTGGATTGAATTAACCTGATTTCATTTCAATTTGATGGTGACCACTACAGTGTGATACAAAACAGCCTGTTGTATTTGGCAAAATGTTGTTTTCTATTTCAACATCAAGTTTTATAAAATATCATAATGTCAGAATCACATATTGTTTTTATTATGTTTTGTGAATATTTCCTGGAATATTGATACGTTTTTAATTTTCTTTAGTTTTTGAAATCTTTTTTGTGTTCTTGCTTTTCTTTTTGTCATGCAGAACACAAGTGTTGTTATTTGGCACCTTAAAGCCATAAATTGTTAAATACACTGAATAAATTGTGCTTTAAAATGTGGACTAAAGATAGAAATATAGAATTAAATAAAAATTAGTCTAATTTAAATAAAAATTAGTGGCAGAAAGAGTCAGCATATCATTTTAAAATGTTACCCACTAACTTGGCTTCTTTTTTTACTTGAAATATATTTGATCATATTTAACTTGTGCAGCTTCATGACAAAGCTCTATGACATCAGTTTCTTTTTTCATGAAACATAAAGAAAAACCCATGATCCTTCTTCTATAAGTAATTAATTTTCTCAATTTTTCGATCACACACTCCATAGTCACATGGCAACCTACAAAGCCAACACAAACAGGAACTCTGGGATTATCCAGTCATTTTATCAACATCTTCTTCACTTCCCTTCCCCATATGATGCCTGGCTTCGGAAATGTTTCCACTCAACAGTCGAGTCTCCATCGAGGCTTAAGATGGGATTAGAGCTCAAATTACCGACTCTGTGGCTCATTTACTCTCCAAGTCCACGGTCTTCAAAACAAAAGTTGCATGTGGACATGTCCAGTGATATGATAATAGCATGAAATGAGAAACACATTTCAAGACAGAAACTCTTCCCCGGCGCCACGGAGAGGCTTTTATGTGTAACGTTTGATGTTACAACACACAGAAGATGTAAAAGGCAAGAGCGGAGACAAAAGTAAAGATGTTTTGGACATATCACGGAACGATCAGTGAGAGCAAGAGAAGCAACAGAATGAAATGAATGATCTCAGGGAGAAAAGTAGGAAATGACCTCCATTACACTGGACATTTCATGGAGCTGGACTAAGGACAGAATAATACAACAAACGTCAAATGAAAAAACATTGATTGTATTATTGTTAATGATGATCACATGTTTGTTTTTTTCACTTTGGTGACCTAGTTTTATTGATTAATTTCCTTTGTGTAAACAGTCATTTGCAGTATTATTTACTCTAAAAGGAACCGCCTTTGATCAGGTACTTTGTAAGGTAATTGTTTGATATTTATTGCTTAAATATGTCGAAACATTGTTTAATCAAGATCCAAGGCTCTGGAACTCGATTAAACAAGGTTGTCACAAAATGGTCAAAGGAATTTCACTGTTGTTACAATATCTGCTCAACACACTCAAGTTCTAACCGCGGACTAAACAACACACAGCTAATTTTGAGGTTCCACAATATTTTGCTGTGGACCGGCCTGTTGGCAGCATCTGTGGTGAGCTAAAGCCAGCATCAGTCTGCTTTTGTTATCTTTCTCCTCTGTCTGCAACAGGCCATGTCTCATTTACCCTCTGAGACGTTATCAGCAAACGCTACTGAGAGTGACATCCCGCTGGCTGACTCTGGTTATGACCTACCCCACAACATCCAAACATAATGTTCCACAATATTACTTTGAGGATGAGGGTGATGCGCAAGAAATACTGTGTGATCATGTGCTTGATATGTGATATCCATGACTGTACAATAAAATCAAGTCAGACAACCTAAAATAAACAAACATGATCTTAATACACATATTTTCTTTCGCTTGCACATTGCCATAGAGCCTGATTCAGCAATAACTGTGGTTTAGTTGTTTACGGTCAAGAGTGCTTTCTTTAGAAGGTCAAGCAAAAAGTCTTCAAGACAAATGTAGGTGGACAGAATATCCCCATCTCTCGACATCATTTGATTTGAAATGGCTGGAAAAATTCAAAATCAGTGTGTCTAGCTCCACATGAATAGATGCACAAGGCTGGATTGGAGAGAAAAAAACAAAACAGTGGTGAGTTGAAAGAAAGAGGAGAAAATGAGACTTACGAGCGACAAAAATCCAAAAGCCACTTCACAAAAACAGAAGACTTCTGCGTACTGTGTGCTCAAATTACTTTGTAAATGCTAACCTGTCAACTTCATTTGTGTGCTTCTGATATCAAAACAGAACGCAGTCATCGCTGGGCGTGGTGAGTGAGAGGCCAGCACATTGGCTTCGATGTGACTTTCAATCATGGTGGCATGCCTCAGCCCAGTAGACTGCGCAGGGCTCAGCTTCGGCTCATAAATCAACCGACTGTCTCCCTTTGGTTGCAGTGTTCTGAACTCCCCACGGAGAAATGCACTGTACGCTGTTTTAACCCTCTGCAGTCAGATCAGTTTGCTCTCATCAGCAGTCATCACCGTTGTTTGTGAACTGCAATTGCTCCTGATTAAAGCATTAAGACTCCACCTTTATGAATAATAACTTTTGTAAATACCAAATTTTCCAAATTGCTCTGGAAATATCCACATTGATCTAGACTGAAATAGGTGAACAACTGAACAAACTTCCACAACATTTTGTATACACCTGAATGGAGCATGGATGATCTCAACCCCCTGAATGTTTTGCAACATGTTAAATATTTTCCTCTGGTCCTATGATCACAGTCATATTCATAGTTTTGAGTGAACAATTTTTGGAACAGATTTGCAGGACATTTGGTAAGCTAAAAATCACTGACACACACTTTCACACAGATAATATTTTGGGATAATTAACAAATGCCGGCATACTACTATATTAAAATAAGGTGATTCCCATCATATCAATTTACCAGTCTGCCATCATGCTGACTTTAATGTTCACTAGAAAAGCAGTGCTGGGCTCAACGCTGTCCTATAGCATCATGTGAAATAGTAATCTTCTGAGACATTAAAGCCCTTTTCAGAAGCAAGATATGTCAAATTTAATGGCTTTGTCAGTATGTTAAAAAGCATTCAGACTGATCACATTTGTTTCAATGTTCCTCACAATTTCATTCAGATATGCCTGCTACTTGCATGAGATTGAACTGTACATCTAAAGAGATAAACATCTAAATTTCTATTAGAATCACAGTTTTGCCACAAAAAACATGTTGTATCACCATAACGGTTTATATTAGCATGCCAAGAATACTGAGATTATATTTGACATGGACATAGTGGGTGGAAGCAGCTGAAATGATCAATTTCATATGTTATTAAGCTTATTTACTAGTAATTGCTATGCCAATTGGGAGGGTTTAACTACACAACTATAATGAACATATATGTCATCAACTTGAAAAAAAGATAAACTTTTAATTCACATGTGGACACCATCTTGACCATCACTGCTGTTTGAGATTCAAAGCAGCACAACCACACAACACTCCCCGAGTTCTTGTCATGGTTTCTCTTACCTGCATGTTATTGTGCCATAAAAATTCACACCAAGCTAACATGCACTGAGTGACAAAAAATGAGGGACAGTGAGCAGAAGCTTCAGCTGCAGTACAATCACCCAAGCAAGCATGTGGCCTCTTGGTCTTGTCAAAAATACAATAACATCTTACTAGCTTCTTTTTTGTCCTCAAAACTTATATGGAAAGAGCTTCTTGGTGAAGTGACACTCTTCTTTTCTGTTGCAAGTGGCTTTTAACTAAATACTGTCCCAACAGAACAGATTTCCTGGATTATGTTCAAGGTTTCACATAAAACAAACAGTATTTGATTACAAATGTTAAGGTACATCCATGTGCAAAATCTGGCAGGTTAGATAATATATTGTATGTGTTTTCACTGAAAAAGAATGTAATGGCGCTCCTGTTATTCACTTCCCTGTTGGGGTATAAGCATCAGAGCTCAGTCAGGGTCAGGCTGTAATTCATCTTCCATGAGGCCAGGTGGAGACTGGAGGCTGTCATCACAATGTTATTGATGGGCAGCACTCGTACTCCCAGCTCGGTTTGCTAAAAGAACCACACTCATCTTTAGTCAACACAATAATAATGCAATAAATAAGAGGGTTATTCTGAGAGCAAATTGTGGATGGTATTCATTCATCATTTGTTTCACTCACTGGAAGTATCTCCACAAAGTTAAGTGGTTAGTGATACGCAGACACACGGCAGCACAGTGTGTGCAGATTCTGAGGAATCCCAAACAGAGCTCCAGGTAAGTCCATAAACAAACCTAGAAATTGAAGAACAGAACAAGTTGGTGTATTTTCTTTGTACAGACTCTTACACTAGATTACAGTGTAAACCGTGACACATGTTCAGGATCAGCTGAAGAAGCAGAAAATTACTTCTGTGAACCTTCCCTTGGAGGACTGTTTGTGTATTCGTCTGTGCGTGTGTGTGTGTGTTTGTGTATTTAGTCATAAGAGTCGTGCTGTTTAATGTGTCTGCTCTTTGTGTGTGTGTGGTGTTACAGTTCAGTCTCACGAGCAGTGCTGCTTAATGTGTTCCTCCTGACCTACTATGCGTGTGTTTGTGTGTATTTTGTCAAAGGAGCCTTGCTGCTTGACATGTTTCAACTGTGCGTGCCTGTATGGATCTGTGTTTATATCAGCGCTTGTGTGTGTAAGTATGTGTAGCGTGGTAGCGCAGCCTGCTTCTCTGCAGGCTCTGGGCCTGTTGACAGCTCCACTGCTCCCTGTCAACCAGAAGAACAGCTCTATGTGTGAGTGAGGAGTAGCTGAAGGAACGATGCCCAGAGAGCAGAAAGAAGTCTGGGGAGTGTGTGTCTATGTGTGTGCACCTGTATCAGTGTCTATGCACGTCTATGTCTGTGTGTTTATGTGACATTTCAGCTAGGGTTGTCATTATGGAGACAGATCATGTAAAAAGCCCTCCTGCTCTGCTGCTGTCTATCCACAAACCATTAATTGCAGACACTTGAAATGTGCCCTTAAAAGCAATAAATGATGTCTGTGTTGTATCAATACAGAGTCATCAATCACACCTAATCATCTCGCACTATGGCATTGTGTCTTTTTACATCAATTGCTTTTAATCATCTACACCTTTCCTTTTTTATGTTTCTTTTCTCTCCCTTTCTCTTTAGATGAATGCGCATCCACCCTGAATTTAATTTTAGAAGTCTGCAGGAGCTAACCAGCCAAGAGTTATAGATCCACACCTCGATGCAGAAAATAAACAGAAATGGAATCCAAATATGGAGGGAGAAAGAGACGGAGAATCAGAGAAGACCAGATGATGGAGAAGAAGCATGAAATGTCACGTTCTTTTTCTCTCCCACAACCTGATACTGGTTCTTATGTTGCTGAAGTCAAGTTTTAGTAACCAAACTGATCAAAACATTAGTTTCAGGGTGGCTGAGTCAAGATATTTGCACACATAGGCCTATTTCAAGCTTTTACCAGACCACTAGCTCAAATTAACTGATCTATTGCAGAAGTCTGGCTATTAAATTGTTTTTATACTTTTAAAGATGTGTTCAAGAAGCATGTCTCTCCAAGAAGCCAAGTACACACTGTGTGCTATTTTGAACACCTGGCTCAAACTGCCTTAGACACAGTTATATCCAATGATGGCTACACCATCAGGAATATAAAATGACTAGATTTAGAAAAGTGCAAGACACAAAATACCCCTGCATGGCTGCAGAATAAACATCTTTTCTACCACCAAACTATACTCTAAATCAGGGGCTGAATTTAGAGCTTGCTCAGAGTGAAAGAAGCCATGGAGCAGGTAAAACTACCACTTTCTGTTCTCTGCTACATTTCCATCGATGTCTATTAACAGAGGCAAACTTTGAAGCCATCAATTTATCATACTTGTGGTATTAAAACACCTTGGACAATAATCTAATCTTCAAAGGCATGGATTAGAGCAGATGACCATCTTCAAAGGGAGGTCAGGTCCAAATCCTGATTTCTGTGGCTTACAGAAGGGCTCATCTGATCTTTGGGGTTGGAATTCATGCATGGTTCCTGCACACCACATCAGACCTGTGGCTTTGATTTCATGATACCACAATACATGCTGTTTATGCTGTGCTCCCCAGAAAATTCAGAAGGCCTTATTTGGCAGTGGCAGCTTATTTTGAGCCCTGCTTGAATAAATCACAAACAAGACATTGGCATTATCTAAAAAACAATATAGGGAGATAAGTTTAGCCAAATCGTATTTCAATAAGATTCCGATATCAATGGAAACTATTGTCCAGTGCTAAGATTTGCAGGAGCACCACTATACTATCTGAAATGACAAGAGAGAAAACATCATTATTCCTTCATATCATACCATTCAAATAGCTAAAAGGTAGATCTGCTTAACAGCAGGAGGAGCCTTTTCACTCCTCCATGTCTTCCGCTCCAGCTTTTAGGGGTAAATAGGGTAGAAAGAGAAAGAAGATAGCAGGGGGGTTGCAGATATGGATAATGCAATTACTCACAGTGTCAATGATCAGTGGGGGACAGCATAATGCATTACAGGATGACTTTGCCAGCAAAGCCTTTGATGTAAGAGCATTATAGGCTCTAGAAAACAAACACGGGATTCAGCTCTCACTGAAGGGAGTGTGTGTATACAAGAAGGGCTAAAATAAATAGATATGAAATGAATAGATAAATAGCATGATCAAAAGTCCTGCTTTAGGAAGATTTCAGGACAGGAGCCATTTCTGCAATGACAGCTGGAGTATTACCACCAGTATTACTACGAGCAATGCAGACATCCTTTACCTTTACACAGAAAGTCATCTATGGGCAGCTGTCATATAAAAGGAAATCTAAGTGTGAAAGTAATTTATTTGGTAACAAACAACCTCAGTATTTATAAAACGGATTATGTGGAGCTCATCTCCTTTCTCCTCCCTTCCTTTTGGAAAGATGACCTGATTTCCAAATATAATAGTTTTAAATTTTTCCGTCAAAAGATATTTGATATTTAAGTCCTGAAACTATAATGGTGGATAGCTGTATCACGGTGTGGATTTTTTGGTGGGTTTATGGATTTTTAACCTATTGAAACTCTTTCATGTTTGCTTCCTGAATTTGTTGGTATCTAACAAATAACTTCTTCCATCCCCCAATGAAGATTTCCCCATGCCATTAGCTATAAAACAAACTTAAAAAACACTTAACTGTGCTCCATACTCAAGAGTTGGGCATGAGTTCTATTCATGGAGACCAACAACACTCTCCTCTCTAAACATACTACAGTGAAAACTTTGTCTTTTACCTCCATCACTCCACAGAACTTATTTCCAAAAGCTAGATCTTCTCAGTGATATTATGGGACAGTTTGTACTCTGATAACTCATGATCTGATGATCATTTCTGTACAGATGTTCCTGGACAGTGTAGCGGTGCACTAAGACTCCAGAGTCTGTTCAATCTTCCGAAAGGTCTTTTGCTGCCGAGCTCAGACTTTGATTTACCCCTCTAGCAGTCCTTCAAGCAGTTCTCTCGCACGCCTTTTCTTTGTTTTTTGGGTTCTCAACTTAACCTCTTAACCTCTACCATTCCTGTTACTGCTTGCTAAATTAAACAGCTATCTGAAAATGCTTTCTAATCTTCTGCTTAGAGAAGGTAATGGCTGCTGATTGTTGGAAAAAGTTTTGAGCTGTTTAATTATCTAAAAATTGTTAAAATGTTCATCCTCTTACAAACCGTAAGACATGTGTAAAACTTGTCATGTCACATCCAGTTGAACGAGGTTCCCACATTTTTGCATGGTGATCTTTCCATTTTGTATTCACCCTGCAGTTATGAAATAAAAAGAATGCACCATTTTTATTTTGAATACTAGGAAGAATGTTTCATGAAAAAATACATTTTAAGCATTTTAGTTACTTTTTCAACTACTTTGGAATGAACAAAAGCAGAAATCCTGACCATTTTTCATGCCATGGATTAATACTGAATGGTCCCAACAAGGGTTGCTGCTGTTTGTAAAAATGAAAATCTTGCAACTGTACTGTACCTGAATAATTTAAATACGTTCATCAGTAACTGTACATGTTCATTTCTTTAACTCAGAGCCAAGTCCCTTTTTCCTTACTTCACCCTAAAACCATGAGAGACGTTTTAAAAGAAACCTGGATAAGAGACTGCTTCTAGAAAAACAAACCTGACTGTGACCCCTGTCATTTTATCTCTTCCTCTCATCTTTCCCCTCCTGCTTTTGCTCATTGTGGAAGATGAAGATGGACAGATAGCCATCCACTGCATGTGTTGACATGCAACAGGAGATATCAGTGCACTGACTGAGGGAAAACAATTGAACAAAGTCTTTGGTCTCTTGGAGAATTCTTACAGACCACCAAACTCAGAGATGGCAGACTTTGTTTAACTTGTCCCACTTCCCACTTCCTACCTGTCCTGGCTGGATAAAAACCGACTGAACTCAACACTTCACAACCCCTTTGACATTCCTTGATATGTTCCACGAAATATAACTGTCCTCCTTCTTCTCAACCACTTACTACCCTTTCCTATTACCCCCTTCTTTTCCCAGGACATCCGGAAAGGGAAACCACAATAACATTTCACCAGAGACTCAGTCAATGTTATTCCTTGACATCTTCAAAGCAGGACAGAGGATATTGGAGCCTGAGTAAGAGACGGGTGGAGGTAGCAGTGGGAGTTTCTGTGTGCATGTGTGTGTGTGTTAGAGTATAGTCCATCTGAGAGCAGAGACAGAAAAAGATAGCGTGGCCTTTGCTGCCAGTCTGACAGACAGTTTCTGAAGTATGTCTGCCTCAAGCAAAAAGTCTCTTCTTCATATTCATCACAGTCGCAGTTTCTTTGAAGTATAAACATTTCTTCCCTCAAGCCACTTATCTCTGTCCTTTTTGCCATTACCCACACTGTAGTCAATCTTAATTCTTTCTAACACCACTAGGGGTCCCTGTGTACATAATAAACAAACAGTTTGCACACATTTCCAGTGAAAGTCAGCATCACTGTCTCCTTTTGAAGTGGTGTATAGCACCGGTAGAGTTGGTAAAGAAGTAATACCACTTGTATTGCACACCAAAAGACAAGTAATGATGGTGAGGCAGTGAGTTGACCCTAGATCTTTTTTTTTTTCTTTGAAAGGGGTGGGGGGTGAGGCAGGAACCTTACAGCTGCAAGGTCACAGACATTAACAAAATCCCACTCTCCTTCCTCACTGTGTGCTTTCCTCTTTATCTGCTCATAAAGAATTGTAACAGTCAGAGAAAGTGCTGGGAAGCAGATTAACAAGGCTCAATTGCAGACACACTTTGTTTAACATTTCAAAAAATACCCTTATAGTGTAGAGAGCTTTCTTTCTCTCCAACGCCTCCCCAGATGTGCGCTCTGTAAGTGAGCATTTCTGCGATCTGCTAACAGAACATTAACTTTAAAGTCTTCTTTCGTCCCCAGCTATATGTGCACCATGCTGTAAGCGCTGGCCCCAATCCAGGAATCTCCTGCAGCCAGCCACTCATAAGCCCTCTTCTAACCGGCCAAGAATGTGAAAGGCTCCTTCAAAGAGAAGCCTTCCACAAGGTGTGGTTAAAGGCAGGTACCTGGCTCCACAGGTGTCCATATTGGAGCAGATGAAGCAGTTAACCGAAATCCCACCGGTGAAATCCCACACCTGTCTCAGAGTAAGAGCCGCAAAAAGGGGAGAAACAGAGGAGCAAGGAAACAATTAAGTAAGATCAGCGGGTTTCTAATGTGTCATTCCTGTAGCCTATATGCTGCTGGCTGCATTCAAGACAAAGAAATACTGACTTTTCTGGCTTCGAAATCACTTTGGTAAATGACAGTTGAAAAAAGTTGTCCAAGAGTCAAAGGGCAGAAATGTCATAGTCTTACAACTTGAAACTTGGTTAAAAAGACAAGCTGATCAAAAACGCTCAGCACAAATGGCCAATAATCTAGATGGAAAACACAATGATGGTGCAGAGGGACAGTCGGCTGCTGACAGAGCTGCCCGGCAACACAAGTGAACACAGAGTGGTGAGAAGAGGAGTGGAGAGGAGGGGAGAACACAGCCGAGGACAAAGGGTTGCTTGTCTGAGGTCTGTCTGCCACTGGTCTGCAGGGAGGGGCCTGGTGCCACTTGTTTGAGGGGTCCCCATGATAAATTTCCACTACTTGACTCTGTCACACTGTCTGCCACTTGGACAATAACTGAGGTCACAGCTGAGTTGTGGAGCGTTGACATAGCAGCCTGCGCAGAGAGGGGGGTCCCTTTCTCTCAACACTGGCGTTTATTTCAGATCCGCCTGCTCCGCATCATGACTAATGCCTGTGAAGAAGAGCACTGCGCCTAACATAAATAAAATACTTCTCACGGTTGATGTTTATTTTTAATCATTAATCAACCATATAGGGTTTGAGTCTACCTGCCTCATCAAGACCTCCAATACGAAGGTTTGCCAAACAGAGAAGGACAGAGATAAATGTAATCCTTTCAAGGAGGAAGCAAATGACAACATTTGAAATATTGTTCATTTACATCTCTGAAATGACTGCTGAAAATTAAGCCTAAACAAACCTTTGGGTTGTTGGCAATGTGATTACCATCTGCCCTCCAGGCTCTGCCTTCTCTTTTTCCTTATGATAAAAAGTGCATGGTGTTGGTTATGTTTTCTACAAGAGGGCCTAGATTACCGGAAATATGCAGGATTCAGCATAAATTGCAAGAATTAAACTAATAATACAACAGGAACCCCTGCAGCAATACCATATAAATACTATCAAGCCCAGTAAGGTTTGGAGCCCAATGATCTAATTGCATCAATAGCAGCAACGCTTTTTAAGACATCCTGATTTGTCAAACTGTTCTAGATGAAGGGGAGTTCAACTTTGGGACATTATAAAGACACAATAAGAACATCCATTTCCATCTGCTTTCTTTCTTAGTTTGTTTTAGGGATTTTACTCGGGGAAACCTATCATCCCTGGAACCTGCGCTCTCTGCGGTCTAAAGAAGCTGGAAAGTGTGTGCATGAGTTTTGTGTAACGGGGTGGGGGTACTCACATCGTCCCACCTCTCTCTCGCCCAGTCAAGGAGCTTCAAACTTGCGGAGCGCAAAATTTCCCGATTTTTAAGCTCCTGCTTGAGGAACAGCACCCTGCGTGAAGGAAAGAGGAAAAGTTCCGAACATAAACATAAACTCAAGAGGCGGAACGCGTGAAGGACTGACGAAGAGGCGGAATGGTCCTCCAGCAGAGTTCCACATGTGAGCCCAGAGGCCACCGGTAGCGTCTTTTCTGACTTCAAAGGACAGAAAGAGGAGAAGACAGAGTAGGAAACAGATAGAACTCCTCTGAAAGCTGACTGTCACGAGTGTCCTGTTGCCTCCACGCGATGGTCTTTCTACCGTGTTTCAGCTGGGTCCTCCTGAGCGCTCTTCTGCAAAATGTGGCACCCTGGGGCGCGCACCAACCGGCCAGACCGAGGCAGTGCGAAACACCAAAGTCGGTGAGTAGCCTAAAGTTTTTTTTTTTTTTTTTTTTTTTTTTT
>JBBBVU010000015.1:19302223-19315807 GCA_037177055.1 Atherinosoma microstoma | reverse complement strand
TATCAATAAAAAATAGTTTTTGCTGTTAACTAGCTGGATTTAGTGACTACTACTCCCTTTCATCTTTTAAAAAAAAAAACTCCCTGTGTAACCATTTCGATCATGGACTCATGGTGTTACATGCAGCTGCAGATGCAGTCGGAGTGAAAGCCGGGAATGAAAACGTGAAGCGATGATAAACAGACCGGATTTGGCTGCCGGGGCTTCAAATGGGAAACCTCACAGCATTGTGTTCCAGACATTGGTGAACACAACTCAAACGTTCACTAACAGCACAATCATTAAAGCCAGTATTGAAATCAATAAATTTATGATTTTTACGGGGGATTAAGAACATTTTAGCGTGGCTCCAGACCCCCTAAAATAGGCCTAGTGACACCCATGGGTTAGATTTAAAAAAAAGTGCAATTTGAAAATAGACCCTCACATAATGTTATTCCATTTAAATAAATTGAAAAGTTTCCGTATTTTGTTTGTGGATCAGTCCTCTGTGCTATAATTTTGTCATCTGCACCAATCTGCAAAGGTCCCTCTACAGTCCACCGTGTGTGACCCAAATATTTGCTTGTGCATGGATTGAGTTCACTGACTACACATGCTCTTACATCGGTTTCCACTCAGGAAAAAAATAAAGAAAAGAAAAGCATGCCAGACAAAGATAACAAGCCGAAGAACAAAGATGCTTGTTCTGAGGAAAGACTGCAAAAGAATTGGGCAAACCAATCTGCAATGTATTGTAGACAGAATAAATGCCCATTGCCCATGCATGGGAAAGTACATGCATTTATTTAAAGGATGGTGTTAGGTTGCTTCCATAAACAATGTCTATATGTGTGTTTCAGTTTGTTTGTTTTTTGTTGTGTCCCACGTATCCAAGAAAATAGTTACGATTAAACTGTGAGCCTTTATAGAAGTAAAACTCCCATTAAATTATTCATATCTTAAGTGTTCCTCTCAAATAGATATTGACTTTAAGGTCATACTGTTTTTCTTCTATTGAGAAAGGTGCATCCTGTCTGTAAACATTGCTGGACCTTTGGAGGTCGAAGGGTTAATGCAGTTTCATTGAAAACTTTGTGAGAAACAAAGCACAGCATGAACTTCCCTCACATTGGATTTGATTCTGTTTCCACCCATGTTTCCAGTACTTTGGCCCAACAACATTTAGCGTCAAATTTTCAAAAAAATCTAGATTTTTTTTCTCTTTTTCTGTCACAAACAGTTTTTCATTGATGAGCCATTATGAACTGAACATTTTGTATAAGGAAACATTGACTTGTAGTTCAAAAGAACTGGGCACTGAACACCCACCTGACAGTAAATAGACAGCCCACTCTCCCTCCTGAGCAGATGTGCTACAACTTCTGTTTTAAAGCTAAAAGGCTCCAGTTTTACAGAACAACGTTTCTTTTTCACATACTGTGCCTCTTCTTGATTTTTCCTCTTTAGCTTCCTCTCCATCATCAGCAGAGTTTTTTGCCATCTGAAAAAGTTCTGGCTCAGTGACGTTTGTTGAATTTAGTAATTGTGGGTGTATATTTGTATAAGTATGCAATAGTTCCTATGATCAGACCATCTACTGTGGAATTAGATTATGAAGTGCTCATCTGTTTTCCCAATCAGTCCAGGAAAACTTATTGTTATCCAGCTCTTTGTCTGCTTTCCATTCACATAGATTAAAACAGAGGAGGGTTTCCAGAAGCTTATTTCTGTATCCAAACCAGTGCAGCCCCGGCCCATCTGACATGAAAATTTAAATCCACAATGCAAAATGTAGATGTAGCCGGTTTATAACCAGGAGTTTCATTATTTAATGACTACCACCAACAGCTAGCAAAGCTTCATGAAGCAGTCTGTGGAATACACACACGCTCTGCCTTTGAACAAAACCCAGCTGATTCCTGAATGCAGTATTACCACTGGTGATGCCGCATTCCAGATGCCAGCATATAAAAGACGGCTCTGAAGTTTCTGGAGGGCACATTCCTTTTGTTTTGGCAGAGACTAATATGCTAGCCACACTACATTTAAGGAGAGAAAATAAAATATAAAAGACATCAAATTACAATGGAGAGATGATGCATGGAGGGAGTTAAGAAAAGATGCAGCAAATCTGTTTTCCAACACTCGGGTCTGCTAAACATATCAGATCTCTCTCTAGTGGTCCAACAACTTTTAGGTGCTGGCAAACCTTGACTAGGAAAAGTTGTAAACAACTGTATTTGCGTGTCTCTGTCCACTTTTAATGTCTCTTTATTTTAACTTGGGAGATGAGTTGGACTACCTGGATGTGTCAACAGATGGTTTTGAAACGAGTGAGAAGGATAAACTTTACCCAAATTGAGCACTCATACATGTGCTCATCATTCAGATTCAGCATCTTTTGTGCCTGAAAGGCCTTCATAGTCTAACTCTGTGTCTCTGTTTTCCTTCAGGCTGAATATACTTGCGTGAAATCGAACATTTCTTCTGCTGATTTGCCGTGAAATGGTGCGCTTGTGTGGGATTGCTCTCTGTTAGCTTCAGCATTAAGCCTAACAGAGGCGTGACTGACAGAGAGGAAGAGAGGAGAGGAAGCTTGGTCCACTTACTGCAACTTAAGCTAGTCCAGTCTATTAGACAGTGAGAGCACTGTGCAATTTAGACAAACTCTGTGGTGCAGACAGGCGCACATGGAAACACAAACAGAGTATCCTCATGCATGCACGTATGTACACAGGCATTGAGTTACAAATGCGTGCTCCTTCAGAATGTGCAAGTGTTTAAGATGTGGAGCACAGGAAGGAGGAAGGACATGAAAGCTAAATAAACAAAGATCAGTGATGGTGGAAGGAGAGCCGCCATCAAATGAAAGAAAAGACAGAAAGAGTTTGAGGGGATTGGGTGGGCGGGATGCAGATGAAGGGCTGAACTGTATAATCTAGAGATTTGTCACTGTGAGCACATAACCTCGGAGCGGAAAGGGAGGAAGGCTGATGATTGAGTGTTTTAGAATCAATGAAGCGACATGAGTTGATGTGGGAGGGATGCAGACAGGTCTGAGGATGGAGAGGCTTTGCAAGGATGAGGAAGGGTGATGGTGTGGAGGAAGAGACCGACAGCTGTGTTGCAGATCTGCAGGACCAGGAGTAGGAGGAGGTGAAGGGAAATCTTGTTCTCTCCTCTCCTCTTTACTGGTTAACTGTAAGCATATGTCCTTTTGTCTACTTTTGTTTATAACTACTTTTGGGATTTTTATAGATTATGCCTTCATACATGCCTTGCATTTTTCTCTTTATGTATCTTTTCATCTCAGTATTCAATTCCTCTTTCTCTCTTTTCTTTCTCATCTGATTACAGAACTTCAAAAGCAAAGATGTGAAGGATGTGCAGAGTCGTATAAAAGCTTTTCAATCATACACCTTCAATGTGGAAATAAACTTCCCTTTAATGCTGTCTCCAAGGTGTAACTGTCTTTCCAAAAGACAGTTATATTTTACAACTTGCTGTACAAAATTAAGATTAAAACAGATTTACATTGTTTTAAAAGCATTTAAACCTGATATCTTATTGAATGCATTAGATAACATATCAAACAAAAACAAAATAAAATGTTAAAATGCACCCTTATCTTGAATCTGAAGTATACACACAACCAATTTTTTAGAACTAGTTCAGCTCAATTTGGTGAAGTGGAAATGAGCAAAAAGGAAAAAGAAAAAACGGTTGAGATCATTCTGATTTTCTGGCACAGTGGCTCATGTGTTACTTTAAGCTTCCAAAGGCTGTTTAAGAAAATGGCCAACATAGTTCCATTTGTACATTTGTGCCTCCCCGCTCTTGACCATCTCCATACATACTGTACAGGCTATGCGTTCATCTATTCCATATAAAGCCAAAGTTGTTGGTTCTCCTGGTTCCGGTTAATGTACTATTCTACCTTTCATTTATAATTGCATCTTTTTTAAATTTTTACCTCTGCTGGCTCCGACGGTCTAATTCAGCTTAATTTACCAGCTTTTGTTCAGCTTCCAGAACCAAGACCCCCAACAGAAACATTATATATTCTCCATCCCACTGAAGAGAGTCTCAGTTTTATATTGTGTAAAATTGTGCTTCTTCTTTGCTGTTGCATTTGTTGTCACATCTATTTAATTGTGATGCAAATGAGGATTTTATATACCAACCTGCCATTTACATCCTTTTGATCAGAATGATGTTAGATGATTAGTTCTCGGAAATGTCTGCAAGGATTCGTCTCCTGGAAAGAATTCAGTTCCTGCTAGTTTGCTGTTTCTCAGTCTGGATGCAGTATTTCCTGCATCACACAATTTATGTTCATTCAGCAGAGTATGTGCTGCTCTCATGTTTCAGCTGGCGTTCAGATGTAGACTGCACAAAGGACAAATAATTCCTTAGGACTTAGTCTGACTAAAGCCATTAGTCCAACCAAAGCGGATTGAAGGAGATAAGAATCGTTGGGCTCCCTTTGGGATTGGAGAGGCATGTATTAAACATACGCGACTGCTCCTTTTTCAAACCGTGGAGAAGTCCCAACTCATCTGGTTTGCATAGCGTCACACATCATAATAGGATGCCTGATAAATCTGATGGAATTTGATGAGAGTATTTCCCTTGGAAAAAAATGTGAATATGAAATGTGTTGGGATTAGTGAAGGCTGTGATGGTAGAAATGGGCTTTGAGTTTTGAGGGAGATAAAGTTAGTGTGATCTGATCTAACGTACATTTATGCAAGACCATTAATCTTATTTTTCTTTGGAGTCTTAGTTTTACTGGATCTCAGACCACCATATATTACTTAAACGACTAGAGAACTGGGTGGGGCCTCTCTGGCACTGTACTAAACTGGTTCAAAACATACTTAGAGAGCAGGAAGTTCTTTGTGTCAATAAGTAACTTTACATCTGAGCAGACAAGAATTACATGTGGAATTTCTCAAGTTTCCATCCTGGGGTTTCTTCTGTTTGACATCTACATGCTCCCACTGGCACAGCTAATAAAGAACAACAAAGTTAGTCACCATAGCTATGCAGACGACACACAGATTTATATTACAATGTCACCAGGAGACTGAGGCCTAGTACAGGCTTTTGGCAAGTGCATTGAGGAGATTAATGACTGGATGAGCCTAAACTTTCTTCAGCTGAACAAAACCACAACTGAGGTGATTGTCTATGGAGCCAAAGAGAAACAAAAGGGTTACCGCTGAGCTTCATTCTATACACCTAAAATCCACTAACCAGGCCAGAAATCTGAGTGTAGTGATGAACTCAGACCTAAGTTTTTAAAAACACATTAAACGAGTCACAAAGTCAGCCTACAATCACCTTCAGAATATATCAAGGTTAAAAGAGCTGATGTTTCAGCAGGCCCTGGAAAAACTAGTCCATTCTTTCATCTTTAGTCAGCTTGATTGTTGTAACAGCGTCTCTTTACAGGTCTACCAAAAAAATCAATTAGACAACTGCAGCTTATTTGGAGCTCTGCTGCTCGACCACTCACTAAGACCAAGAAATGAGAGCACCTTTGAATTGTCTTGTACATGAAATGTGCATTACAAATAAATTTGCCTTGCATTTGGAACAACAGAAGAAATCCAGTGGATTAGATTGATATTCAGTATGTTGTGTTTCTGCTATACTATTAAAAGATATTACGGGCTGAAATAATGCAAATATGAGCAAAAGACAAAACATTAGTTTAATAAGAAAGTTTCTAAAAATATGGAATGCTTGTTTTTTCCTTACTTAATTTTTGCCATTGGCATACATCAAATGTCATATTTCTTTTTTTGTTTTAAAAAAGATGAGGAAAAAAAGGTTTAAAAAGTCTGCACTAAGTTAAGATGCAGAAGAAGTCAGATAATAGTATAATGTACAGGATTTCCATCCAGGAGTTTGGGGTTATTTTCACACCTGGTCTCAATTGTTTTAGATTTACAGTAGTGTTATTTTAGAATTTTGAGGATTTTGTGTTTAGTTACTGTTTGCTCTTATTTTAAACACTATTTGACAAAGTTTTAGAGAATAAAAACACGTCTTCTGATTACATTAATTATTTTGCAATGTCATGTTTTAGACAGTTCCATCATATATTTCTGTTGGCTACTAAGGTGATGTGCTTTGCATGAAGAATCTGCTAAAAATGTACATAAATAAATAAATGAAACGAGAAAAAAATGAACAGATGTGCTTCCACCAGCAGTACTCGAATAATGCTCGTGTGGATTGTTCTCATATACTTGCATCCAAACTTATTACCATTTAGCGGCTTATGGTCAATGATGCTTTAATAAAAAGATACAAAAAAGTACCATTTCTGTCTCTAGTTTTCCACCACACTTTCACACCCTGCACAACTTACTGGTGGGCATTCACAGTGAGGAATCAGGTGCTTGCTTTTTACTCCAGCTCAAGTGATACTTTATTATTCTTTATTTTTTTATGGGGAGTCAGGAAAGCTGGGATGACTGATGCAGCGGCTGTGCTGCCAAATTAAACAGCAGGGTTTATTTGTGGACAAGTGTAGGGGAGACCCCCACCTCCAACTAGAGTCTTATTAAGTGGAGAGATAGGACACTCTGGAGACTGAAGGGGTTTATATAGGAGTGGGTGTATGGGTGCCTATAGACAAAGTTAAACACAAGGAGATCAAGCTGGAGAGTAGGGGGCGGCTTAGATAGAGAACTTTAGACTGAAGACAGAAGGATAAGAATTTTTTTTTCTTTTTGTTTACCATACTGAGCTAAGAGAGGAATAGCTCCCATCATTAGATCCCCCACCCCCTGTCTCACAGAGGAAATAGATAGGTGGGAAGGAAGAAGGAGGAAAAAGCAGGGAAGGCTTTCTTGAGAAGCAGCAGGCCTCTGCCACTTGGATTGTCCCCTGGTAATCCCTGGATTTCCTGGGTTGAGACAGGAGGCAGACCAGGCGCAGTGAGAGACTTAGTGAAACAAAAATAGAGAAAAGAAACAGGAAGTGAGAAGAGAAAGAGGGGCAAAGATAAAAGAGAAATAGTGCTCAAAACAGTGGTGTTGTGATTCCTGCATTATGTGGCTCATATGCTTGTATTGCTCTGAGAGAGCTGTGGTGTGTAATTGTGAGCATGTGTGCTTATGGGTGGTTGTATATTTGCTTTGAGATTGCATGCATGTGGGTATTAACAGGGATAAAGATTTTGGAAGAAACTGATGCTCTGGCTTGCTGCAGCTCATGCCAGATGGGGTGAGTTACCTTCACATAAGCAAATTCAGAAAGGTGCTGAAGAGCTATAAAACTGTTTTGGCAATGCTCCGACATTGGATTTGGCATCTGAGACATTTTATGCTCAAATGTTGCCTTTAAAGTCCTTGACAGGTTACACATTTCCCAAAGAATGAAAAAAGGGCATCAGGTCGTCAGAGTCTTCTTGACAAAACTGTAGGAAACAACTGTGAAGACATCACGTGAGACCATCCAGGCAACTGGGAAGTGGTCTTTTGTGACACCATCTTACCACTTTAATGTGTTAAAGGTGCATTTTAGAACTTGTGAAGTATAAAAGATCGGACAACAGCAGGCTTTTAAGAATAGCCTTGCCACTGATAATATGATAGTGCATGTTAAGAAAATGGAGGCAAAATTATTATTTTAATTAACTTAATTCTTTTATGATCCTCTCCTGTAGCCTTGAAGGGAAAAACACAATCACACACTGATATCCAAACCTTTGGGGGCTGCTCTGTGGGGGAACAGGGATGAGATATTGCAGTTCTCCTATTCTTGGGTTGCCCAGGATGTTATTTCAACTTCTTACCTCCTTCCCTTCAGTCACCCTGGGGTGCTGTGAACACAATCCCCTCTCATATTCTGTATAGCTAAAGCCAACAGGGAAACCAACTTGACCCAGAGGAGCCCAGGAGTGTGTGTCCTGGGTCAGGAGTCCAACTCTTCTCTTTCTCAGGCTATGAAACACAAGTGGCTCTCAGGGATACAGGAGCGATTGAGGGAGCGCACCACTCGGACACTGTATGGACTGTTTTCTTTATCAGAAGCTGATTAAATGACATGGGGTAAACATAAGAAGAACCAAATAAGTTCCCATTTTGTTTGGACAGTTGGAATTTAAAAGTACTAGAAATGTGATTTTCTTTTAATTGCCGGTAAAAGTGTAGTGCTGCATTTGATAACAAATCAGAAATTGGAATTACAATTTTCTGACTTGGGGGGGGGGGGGCAGGGCAGTAGGGATATAATACCTAACACAGCATCATTAGCTCATTTACACACCTGTTCATAAATTAAGTGAACTTTAAAACTCATGTTGAAAATATTTTGGCAAAAAAATAAAAGAAGAGCAAAATACTTCTAAGATAGAGTGAATGCAGCATAATTTGAGGCTTTGGGTGGATATCATAGGTGTATACACAGATAAAGATGTTGTATTATTCTATTCTGTGTTTAGTCTGTAATGTAACAATACTCTGCATATCAGAAATGGACTTTACCATTAGAAAAAGGTCAGTGACCATCAAGGCCCCCTATAAAATGTCCAATTGATTTACTGCAGGAATTGTGCATGTTTCACAAAATAATATAAATAAATAGGGTATAATATTTATTTATCTAAAAGTTTATTGGAGCTGCCTTATTCACGCTCCATGATAACTCAAAGAGTGTTGATCAATACTCTAAATTCAATCTGTTCAAGACAATGACAGAAAAACAAAAATCAAGAAGGGCAGAGATTTACAAGCAGCTAGCAGTAACTACTGTATGTAAATGAAGAATAGAGAACGTGGGGATTGGTTCAGTAACTGGAAAATTCTTTCAGCCCTGTTGAGACAGCACAAAAGTTTGCTGAGCACATCACTTGATACCTGGCACAATCTGTCAACCATAATTATTCACAGCAACACATCAAATGGACCTCATTCTTCTTCATGCAAGCTGCAAACTTTTGAGAAATTTAATTGCAATTGTGAACCATCTGGTACACCTTAATCTTGCATTTCATGGCTGGAAAACACATTGTTTGAGTCTGGCTGAGTGAAGACCACTTAAAAAGAATAAGCTACAAATGACAAATAAGGATTGAAAAATTTTGGAAAAAAAGGGAATTGGAGGGCTCATGTCTGGGTTTGCCTTGGGCTGGAGATGCTAACAGCTCATTGGAGGTGACATGTTCAAACCTAAGTGGCCTCAAACAAAGTAAAAATGTGGTGGTGTGTTTAAAATTTTGAGTTGGAAGTCACCTCAGACACTAAAATATGGCAGACAAGTTTTCCCCCCCCCCATGTATGTCCCTTTAAAGGATGCCTTGGGTAAAATGGATGTGATAATAGGGAAATTATTAAAGCAAGCAGGATGTAATTTTTTTGTACCTGCTGTTGTTGGTGATGTGGTCTTATAAAGCTCTCAAATAAATTCTTTCCTGGTGTTCAGTCTTTGGCCTCCACGATCTGACACTTCCTTCTGTTGTATTGTAGCCACAGCCCTTCAGCACTATCCATCACTCACATTCTCCTATTCAGATTTACAGATGTATAATAGAGGACTGATGCAGTTGACAAGTGTGAGCTTACTCGATTCCAGCACCTTGTCATCGGCAGCTACTCATTACATGCTTCAGACCTGTAAAAACTTCAAACAAACTAACACTTTTGGAGCTAGCAGGCAAGGTTTAATGCACTTTGAGGTCAATTGCTGCAGTGTACACACATTGTGGATACATGACATTCTCTGAAACTTAAAAGATCTCTCTGATTTCTTTATTTTATGTTTCTTGCACCCATGCCCAATCCCTTCTTTCTGTTTTCTTTCCAACATTCGCTAATGAATTTTTGGAGTGCTACGTTCGGATTGCAGGTTCCAAGACCATCCAAGCGCTGTTCTCCTTCCAGCTTAGTTTTAATAAAGCTTTTATTTAATTACAATGGGAGTTTCTCACGCATGTATCAGACAAAATGTGAAAAAAAGAGAGAAGCAAGACCTGCAGTGGTAAAATATGTGGTGAACAGAGTCAGTGTGTTTGTTACTTTCTAGAGGCCCGGCTGCAAAAGAGTTGGTCTGTCAGAGTGAGTGGACCATTTCAGCATGAGAACAGCCACTCTGTCAGTCAACACATGTTCACGCACAGGCACACAGACATTCACATGTATGCATAAACTTGCATGCGAGTACAAACACCCACATAGGGTATGTTTGCACTTTTCTTCTCATTCCCTCTTTCCCCCTTTTTGCCTCCCCTGCAGTGACTGACGTGCTCTCTCATTCAGGCCAGCACAAACTCGGGCGTCATGGTTACAGCTGAAGAGATGTTCGTCACCCAGGAGACAGACAATATTGAAATAGCAACTCCTTAACAACACAACCAACCATGCACTCGCTCTCATGTCTGCTGTGTCTGGGGCACTTTGCCATATTAAGGGAAACTACTGAAGCTGGCTGGGTTACAAAAATGTTGGCAGGTGTGTGTTCCCTGCCAGCTCCTGACCCTGAGTCTGCCCAGGGCTTTCTGCTGTGTTTCTCTTGGAAAAACCTTGAGACATGGCCGAGTGCCTCGTGGGTCAGGGACCTGGGGAAGTAGCAACTCCCTAGAATAGTCAGTTTATATTGCAGCAAAATTCACTACGCCTGTTTTAATGTCTTTGGGCCTGGCAGCACAACTCGGTACCAGTTACCAGGAGGTTAGAATGATCATGTATCCCACCTCAGATAGAAATGAAAATCAGAATGATGTATCGTGCCTTTACTGATCCAAATCCTGGATTTGGGAAGTACAGGGTAGTGATATTAGCTGAGTTAAGCACAGAAGCAAGACTCAAATGGTCACAGGTTGAATCACAATCCATCCTTGGGCTATTTGCCTCTGGCAGGGTGACAGCGGGGCGTTTAGCTTGGCTGAAAAAAAAAAAAGTTGGCTGAAACATGTCAAAAAGAATAAATAAGATCAGACTCAGCTCTCTGGTCTACAGAAATAGGAAGGGGTAGAGGTCTGGTCCTGGCAGAGAGATGAGAGGATAGAGTGTCTTCTGAGGTTAAAGAGGAGAAAGAGCAGAGGAAGAAAAGTACGAAAAAAGGAAGGGGTATAATGAAAGAGTTATATATGCTGCTGGTTCATCAGTTGTCTCTTTGGATTATGAAAAAGGCAGACTAAAGCTAAAAGAAGCCACAAGACTGGTTAGCAAACATTGTGAGCTCAGATGGAGGGAGAGGGAGAGTCACAAGGTTGAGCTTAGAGCTTGGTTGTGATTATCCCAGCATAAAGGTTACCTGGAGTTTAAACATTCGATATGCACAATATGGGCATTATGATTGCAAAAACATGATTGCGTGAATTACGACCCAGACTTTTGACATTGGCCTCAATCAGTTGTGCAGCTGTATCGGCCTTAAGCTGCTCCACAAATCATTTAAGTCTGGATGCTGACGTTCTCCAGGCAGTATTTCCCAAAGCTGGATTTCTTGGTAATTAGGATCATAGACACAAATCAGTCTGGTGTAGTTTGAAGATATGATGAGCTTTGTCCTATCTTCTAATCAAGTCAGATGAAACTCTCTTATAGGCTGTAATGTGGAACTGCATGAATCTGCCCCAGCACATTACAGTAAAGAAAAAAAATTCCCAATATAACACACCTCTGGTTCATGTAAGAGAGCTTAACGGTGACTGACAACTTGGTCTCCATTGCCAGGCCTGTCAGAGGTGGCGTGGGATTGTAGAGGGCGTAAGCGGGAAGGTTAACCCCTGGTGTCTTAGACAGCTGTGGAGTTTTTTGGCTGTCTGGCGGCTGCATGCTATAAATTCTCTCTAAAGAGGGTTTACTTTTGATTTTAATGGGTGCTGTAAATTTACGGCACCCTGGTCCTGGTGAAAGAGAAAGGAGGATTATTTTTAAAAGGTTTCCTTTTTTCCTCTCCCTTTTATTCCTGAGTTCTCTCTTTCCTTCAGGAGAAAGTCAGTGGAGTCTTGCCACGTCTTTTGTGGTCTGCCTTACCTGTAGCCTCTCTGCACGGAAAGTACATAAAAATATCCAGAAAAAAATAAAATGCTGCAAAAGAATTTGTATTTGTCTGACACGGGGCATAATGGCTTTATTGTATATTAAGGCCATGTTATGTTTTTTAAGAGGAACACTGCCTGTGAGTGCACAACTTTTTATTTTTTTGTGCTGTTGGTGAGTTTTATGCTGAAGTTTGTGAATGCAAAAACTAATAGCACCCTACTGGACTCTCTTGTCTCCTTTCCTGCAGGTGCTGTTTGCTTTGAATCAGACGCTGTTGCAGCATGAGGGTGTTCGAGCAGGCAGCTTGCAAGGTTCCTACACCACAGAAGACCTCATTACGCATTACAACTGTGGAGACCTCAGCTCCATCATCTTCAACCATGACACCTCGCAGGTTAGTTGCCTTTGTTTCTGGCTAATTTATCAGAGATAAAGAATGGTTCATCCAAAAGTAAATACATAATCACTCCCTTGTCCATTTTCTTTGAGCCAAAACGTCATCATTTTCATGTCAGCTTTCTGACATCAATTAACTGCTGGCTTATTAGGGTTTCACTGAGGGAAACATACAGAACATGAAATGAACCACCTGCCCAGCCCAGTACAAATGGTCTGATGCCATTGCTTCACTTGCCAAAACACACAGCATTAGATATTATCTCCCATATTTTCCCACTTACAAAGCTGTATGCGGTCCAACAACAATGTGCTTCATTTATACTCCCATCAAAATATTTCTCCAAAGTTTGTGAATTTGTAGCCAAAAGATGTCAAATACTAAATTACTTTCATGCTATGATCACGCTACACGGTATCATCCCATTAATGGCTCACCCGAACACACATGGGGTGTCATTAACAAAGAGATATCATCATCACACACACCATCTGTCACTCGTTGATTTTTTGCAGATGGTTTGTAACAACAATCTCCAAAAAATACACACAGGGTTATTTTATTTCTCATTTTATGGCAACATTTCAGCCACATTTGACAACAAATGGCAATAAAGAACTTTTGTTTAAATATTTTCATATTAAGATTAAGCTATAATTTTTTCAGTTCTGCATCATGATCTTGATTGTTGGCAAAAGCCTGCAATTTCCCTTATTTTTGTGCTGCATCCTTCTATATGTCCATTTTTTTTAATGCCAGTTTTTAAACCCACTTCTCTGCAGGAAAGAAAAACTTAATGTGTGATTAAAAAAATACACTGAAATGACAAGTTTTGACAAATTTTTGGATATATATGGGATACAAGCAGCAACAGTAGATGGAAAAACAAAAGATTTCCATCTTCTTGAAAAGCTTTCAGTTCTGCAAAACAGGACATTTGGTATATCCATAAAAGTATTACAGATTTTTTTTAAATTTGGACTTTCAATTGTTCACTTTGCTTTTTATTGCCAGTGTGTCAGTTCTCCTTTATTTAAGATTTGGCTGGCATTCTTATGAATAACTTACCTTGTTGGGCCTTTGTTCTCTTTTTCTTTCTGACACCTAGTTAAAATCCATTCTTTTACAACTGTAAAGACAAAGCTCATCTCTCTAAACATAATAAAGCTGACTGAGGTCCTGTTTATCTAAAATGAAGTC
>JBBBVU010000015.1:19280445-19294120 GCA_037177055.1 Atherinosoma microstoma | reverse complement strand
ATATATATATACAGATAGACAGACAGACAGATGTGTGTGATAAAGTGCCTGTGCTTAAGGTACACTTGTAAGGGTCTTAAAAGTCTGTGGCTCTCTTATCGACGCCCCCGTGACGTCTTGTAGAGCCGCATGGCAAGGGGGAGGAATGATTTCCTGAGCCTTTCAATGGAGCATGTCAATGACAGCAGCTGGTAAAAGGTCTGGACTGCAGGCAGGCCAGTTCAGCACCTGTACTCGTCTGTTGTGAAGCCATGCTGTTGTAATAGCCACAGTATGTGGTTTAGCATTGTCTTGCTGAAATACAAAGGGCCTTCCTTAAATAGATGTAATCTGGATAGGAGCAGATGTTCCTCTAAAACCTTTTCAGCACTCATAGTTTCTTACAAAACATACAAGCTGTCTATCCCGTATGCACTTATGCACCCTCATACCATCAGAGATGCTGGCTTTTATACTGAACACTGATAACAAGCTGGAAGGTCTCCCTCCTCTTTAGCCCAGATTACACCCGTGATTACCAAAAAGAATGTCATATTAGAACTTGTCTGACCGCAAAACACTTTCCCACTCAAAAACAGTCCATTTCAAACAAGTCTTGGCCCGCAGGACATGACAGCACTTCTGGACCATGTTCAAATATGGCTTCCGGTTTGCATGATAGGGCTTTAGTTGGCATCTGCAGATGGTACGGAGGATTGTGTTAACCCACAGTGGTTTCTGGAAGTAGGCTATTCCTGGGTCCATGTAGTAATGTCAGTATCTCTGAGTGATGCTGTATGGTCTGAGGCCCCCCAAGACCACGGCATCCAACAAAGGCTTTTTGACCTTGTCCCTTACACACAGAAATGTCTCCAGTTTGTCTTTTTTGAAATGTTATGCACTGTAGGTGATCAAAGTTGCGAAGCTCATTTTGTGCATAAAATAGTCAAATTTTAGAAGTTTAGACATTTGTTATATTGGCTCATGTAATTTGAAGGTCTTTTAGTTTTCATTTTGTTCAAATTTTAAAAAGATCCAAAATTTAGAAATTCAGGTTGTATTTGAGGAAATAAATAATGAAAGTGTCTTCTTCTACTTCACATTGTGTTTATTAAACAATAAAAGTCATTGGAAAGCCAGATAACTTTGTCCAGCATTCTTAACGATCAGCCTTAATAAAAGTAAAATGATTGCATGTAGCACATGAAACTGAAAACTTCCTACCTGTAAAATGAAAACGAAAGAGCATGATTTTCTACAAATAAATAAAACACTGTATTTTGTATGAAATAGCAAAAAGACAAAAATATCTGTTTAAGAAACTGTTACTTTTTATTCTTACATTGTATATGCTGGGGAATGCTTAAAAAACAACAGGTGGAATAATTCAGAAATGATTATGTTACTAGCAACAACTCGGTAACAAGATCATGTTTAAAAAAAAAAAAAGAGTAGTCCAGAGAGGCAGAGTGCCTTAGAAGTAAAAATAGTAATGGTTTCATCACTAAAAGTATGTGTGGAGAAAAACAAATCTGAAAATACATATTATAATTCATTAAGTAATTCAGGAAATATGAAGAAATTTCTGTTTGTATGGGTACAGGCAGAAAACCAATATTGAAAGATCAGTGACTTTAAATCTTCTGGTGGTAGTTCAAATTTTTGCGTCTATGATGGTACCGTAGTCTTTGGAGTGATATGCAGATGATGCCTTTTTTTCGAGCATGACATTTCTTATAACAGCAAGACAGTGCTAACCATACTCTAACTACATGGTTCTGTACTAAAAGAATATGGGTGCTAAACTACCCATGGATTTCAAGCATTTTACAAATTATGAAAGTACCAATACAAAAAAGCAGCAGAACTCTTATATCAAGTAGGATTTGTGGGGGAAAAAACAGTTTTAAAACTACAGAAGAAGTCAAAAGTGCTAAGATTAAAGCTGTTGCAGCACATGCTCATTTCAAAGTTGTTACCAGGGAGAAAATTAGACATGAATGTATAATAATAATAATAATAATAACGATGTAACATTTATTGAAATCAAAATGAAATATACAATACTATTTTAAAACATTAATTCTGTCTGTCTTTGAATTTCACACAACATACCAACATTTTAGATAAAAGAGATGTAGTTCAAATAAGTCAGGAATATTTGGGCCTTCGTTTGCATGTGTAGTTAAAATGAGCAAACACAGATCTGCTCATTCGGCAAGACAATTAAAACTTATTCTGAAGCAGCTTCATGTTTTCCAGGTTGGTTTCTGTCGAACATTGTGTCCTTCAGCAAAGCAGCTCTGCATTACTGTAGTTTTCCAGAATGTTCAACATAGCCTGAATAGATGAGAGTTGAACATGTGTGTCGGGTCACCTACAGGCTGCAGCTTGTGTGTGACAAGACTGACAGCTAGTGTGAAGTGACAGGAACCATTACAGTTTGCCTGCTGGGTGAACTTACACACGTACACATAAACCTACACACACACATACACAAATGCATACTGTATATGGTACAAGTAAATACAGAAGTCCATACTTTAGAACATAAACTGACGCATTCACTCGCAAATGTTCATTATAGAGAAATCTTAGTAAAATGCTTTGGGCTGAAAAAAAAGCAGAGATCAGTCACAATCTGCATGCAATTAGTGTTTGATTTATTACAGCAGCAGCTAATTATGAGCTGGGTACTGTGGCCGCTTTCTTCAAAAACGGGTGATACTAAAATAGAAACGCTGATTAATTATAGTATGCTTATGAAATTTTAAAACTGTCACTCTAATGTTAAAATGTTGCAAACAGTTAAAGGAAAAAGACATTTAAGAAAAATTATATTTGAATAAGTCAAGACAACAAAGTGGAAGGTCAGTAGTCACATATGGTTGTAGCTAGTTGCAGACCTTAATGTCACGGAGGTTATTAATTTTTCACTTTTTCCCTTAAGCCATTCCTGGACATATCAGCACATATTTGTGCACTTGGGTGTATCCATACAGACTGACTGACATAAAAGGCTTAATAAATGGATCACTTCCTTTTTCTCATGTCCTACTTCTCTGTTCATGATGCTGAAGCATGGCTTTACAGCCCTGTAACTGTCCCTGCTGGTCCCAGTTTCCCACTGGCCGTAACAAGCCATGAAATTTTATCATCCAATGATGCCAGGATGTATTATGTGACGACTTGGACTCCCAGAAATCTGGCTATGCTCACATTACTCTTTAAGATTTTTGGAACTTTTTTCTTGTAGTGGACATGCTTGCTTTTTGAAAGCTCCACTTCTAATCTCATACGGCAGGGCATATTATAAGAAATGAAGGGAAATAAAGAAGAGAGGAGGTGTGAGGGTTAAAATTATCCAGACATATATTAAAATAAATACAGCCCAGGGAGATGAATTACAGCCAATTTCAAGCCAAATGTGGGCGTACAATAATGTGATCACATAAAATCCAATCTTTATGGTCAGATCTCAAATCACATTGACATGACGTGTGTAACTCCAGGCAGTGAACCACTGACCTCAGGCTTGTGGATTATAAAATGAAATCATATTATGGGACTTGCGATATTTTGCATCCGTGTCTGACAGTTATCATTAAAGTTTATTACTGAGTACCTCTGTTGCTCTCTACTATTGGCTGTTTTTGTGTTTACCATTGAATTCCTGCCACAGTATTAATTGCCCCTCTTACTGCATTTGCTTTGGACCAAGTACAGAAGGAAAGAGCCAGGGTAGCATTCAGGTCAAGGCCCTCTAGAGTTACCAATGTCGTAGTCCAGCGAAGGAGTTTTTTTCCAGGGGTAATTAAAGTATACGACATGTGTATAAAGTGGATCAGGCAAGAAATCTGTCTCTGCTCCGCTCTGCACCTTACTTACACATCTCCCCCACTCCTTTCACTGTACACCTACACTTTCCTGTAGAATAACTGTTTCAATGTAAAAAAAAATATTTGCTTTTGTTTTCCCTTTTATATTATATTTATATTTACTTTAACTAGTTGTAAATAAGGATATAGGAACCCAACAATGCATCAACAAAATTGTTTTTATTTAAAGGAAATAATATAGATTTTTTTAAAGCCTTGAAGCATATTTTATATTTGGGTATGAAAAAATACAAAGAAATGTAATGTTGATTTTCAGAAATCATATGACTTATGACTCCACACAGAGAGTTTACCAGAAGACTTCTAAGGGCATATAGTTTTAACATAGTTGTATTAGTTGTAAAACCTCAATTTTTGTTGTCGCTACAGATTCAATTTCCAGACTTTCCACCAAGTTAGTCCTGTAAGAGTTTCTTTAGTTCTAGGGGTTTTGGCTGGAGTATGGTTGCTTTTCATGTTGATTAACTGACCTATAATAGTTGTGTCAGAGTAGAGACAGTAATGGATGGGAACATGCACAAATTTTGTTATTTTGCTGATAATTTTATAGTCTGGTTTGAATTTAAGTTTATCTTTAACTACCGATGTAGCCACAAGCAGACAGATATGGTTATAAATTAACTGTTTCAAAAGTTAACATTTCAGATTTCAAGTTTGGGGAACATTTTAAATTTTGGGGCATTTTGGCATCAAACATGATTAATCAGTGTTAGCCAAAACATGAAAAAGTCCCTTTAGTTCTAAATAGGTATAAACAAATATGTATGTATTAAATCATCAGCAACTAAGCACTCGGGGGGTGCAGACCTTCACCAAGCCATAGGGTCAGTCACCTGAGAAAAACCACCAAAAGGCCAAACAGTCCACCCAGTTCCCTCCTAAATTTTTAACCTTCTATATCACCAGATCCAGAATTTCAACATGATCCGGGTCAACCAATGTTGGATTATAAAATTTACCATGACGTCATTTTATAATTTTTTTATCTTTTTGTTTTGTGGCCAATGATTCTAGGCATTAGGCTATCTGAATACAAACGGTGATCCGGATCACTCCCAAAATGTACTCACTTGTTCCTTTATTGTATTTCTGACATTTCCTGAAAATTTTATGAAAATCCGTCCATAACTTTTTGAGTTAATCAATCTGCTGATATCCAGTGATCTGTTAAAAAAGACTAAAAGGGTGGAAAAATTTGGCCTCTGTAAACGCCACTTTTTTTTTTTTTAAATGGGTGTTAAAATGAGCCCCTCTGGTGTTTCTTGGGAGTATTGGAATGTTGGCAGTTCTAGTGTTAAAAAAAAAGCCTGGATCCAAACGGTGAACCATGTCACCCCCAAAATCTAATCAGTTGTTCCTTATACCATTGCGTAGATTCCCTGAAAAATTAATCAAAATCCGTCATTACTGTTTAAGTTATGTTGCTAACAGACAGACAGACAAATGTACGCAACCAAAAATATAACCTCAGTGCCCTGGCGGAGGTAAAAACAGCTTTATCTATACTTCTTTGTGGAACTATATGTCCCATCCGGAACCACAGCATGACATGTGAGTAAATATATCTTAGAAATTTCCTAGAAACATATAAACAGGATGATTTATTGGGCTGAAATCAGTTATCCTGCATTCAGTGAACCAGAAAACAAAGGAGCTAAGAGAAAAGGCAAAATCTTTTGATGTTTTATTACATCAAAGATGGCTAAAGAACCTGTTTTGGGATGACTTGAAAAGAATTTAAATCTGGGTGTGGAAGCTTAAGCTCAGTTTTTTTCTAATAAAAAGGATGGCCCTAATTGTTAGCCGTGCTACATTGGAAACACTTAACCGTCCTTGCCCCCAGTGTTGGCATCACTGGTGTACTCAGATGTAAGTCGCTTTGGATAAAATTGTCTGCTTAATGACTGTAGAATAGAATAGAATAGAATAGAATAGAATAGAATAGAATAGAATAGAATAGAATAGAATAGAATAGAATAGAATGTATAATGACATACCAAAAGCTTAAAATGTGTATAAATGATTCAAGAAAAATGGTGTGCCATTAAATAGCATTGCGATGATGTCAAATATATTTTTCATTGTCATATCTGACTGGCATTGACTGGAAAAAAACACAGCTATTAACAAAATAGAACAAGAAAACCAGACAAAAAAAAAATCAACAAAAAGAAAATAACAATTAGCATTCTAGAAAGCCCAAAAGCACTAAGCCACAAAAAATGTAATAAAACAATTTATTATTGTTATCATTATCATTTTCTGTGGTTATTCTTGTTTCTTTTCTTTTTTTCATAAATGTTTCTGATTTTGTTCTTGTGTCTTGAACCTCTGGGCTATTGTTATAGTGGCTATTAAATGCAACATAACATTGTTACAGAGCTAATCTTTATCAAACATCCCTTCCAGTCCTCCTTTTGTTTCCCTCTTCATTCTACGAGTCTCTCATCCTGTTCTTGTATGCCACTGTGGTCACTGCTGTTCACTATTACTATCAATATTATGTAATGGAGGCAATCATAGAAAACCACTGTATTATGATGTAGCCGTTTTCATATGAGCAAATGAATGTGTCACAGTTTCCCCTTGGACCAAACAACACATCCATGCCAGATGACAGCGGCACAGGAAAATGCAGTGATTTGCACACTAGACACCTAATGCTGCTGTTGTTGTTGTTAATACATACAAAGCTTAATTAGCATTTTTCCATCCGTCAAGAAAATGCATGCCCTGTAAACCCCTCAATCAGTCAATCACAAACTAAGAATATACACGCAAACACATGTGAGTTATCTGTACTGAGGAGTAGGGGAGCTCTGTGACGAAACAGTGTTGTTGGAGCTCTGTGGTGTACTTCAGCAGGTTTTCATTTGCCAGTTCCCTGGCTGCTGCTGCCCATTCTTATTGAAAACATCCCATGGAATTTCCTGACGCTGCTATGGCCTAGACACCACTTCACACAGACAACAGTGTCTGTGTGTGACTGCGACAAAAAGTCATCTGATCTCTAGACATTTATCACCAAAAAGAGTAGTCATTGTCAAAAATACATGTGTAGTTTTGTTTATTTTGATATCTGAGCCACTTTGAATCTGTTTGAAAGTTCATTTTTCTGCTTATGTTGTGGTGTACTAGTCTATAATAGCCCATTGTGCAGATAGAGTGTACCCATGTGTTTTGCAGTCACTTGTGGTGTGTTGTGGCGTTAAAGTGATGACTAAGGGAGAGAGCTTGCCTGGTGTGTATGTCACTTTGTCTCTGTGACTCTTCCCCTCTTTGTTTATATTTGCTTTTCTCAGCCCTTTTCTTCATCTCTCTGTCTGTCTGTCTGTAGCATAACTCCATTCTTGTCGTTCTGTCTTGCCCATTAATTTGTCTTATGATGTTGTTGCCTAATAAGTCAGCTCTCTTGTCCTTTTCATCTCTTGCCCTTTTTCCTTTATTAAACTGTCACCATCCCTTGCTTCTGTCCATCTCTGTCTCACTTCATACTGTATTCTCCTCCTCATAGTTTGGGAACATTTTATGAGGTGACAGAGATATCATGTGTGTATGTATCATGTGCGTTATGTGAGACTTCTGCTCTGTCTAGAAGACAGATATGAATAGGAGGGAATGATTGAGAGATATTATTAGTGCTTTTCTGCTGACAGCTTTGGCTTAGCACACATTTAGATTTATTTTTAAGATGAGTGTGGCTTGACCCAGAGGCCAGAGTTGTTTTCTGAAGGGTAATCTGGTGGATCAGTATAAGGAGCAGCTGCACTGCCCTCATTGTCCATGTTGTAATGTTTTTCAAAGCTTTATCTCCTTGTTTCATATTATCCCTTTTTTTTAAAAATTTTAGTTCAAAATTGGTGTTTTCCATTATTCCTTCTATACAAATTATCAAGCATTGCATTTCAAAATACTAATGGAAATGGCAAAATTTGAAAATAAATTATTTTTACACTTGAGGTGGATTTCAGAAGAAGTATTGCTGCACATAATAAGAAATTGGAAACAGCTTTAGGAAAAAAACAAATGATTCAGTGACATGAATCCTCATTAAATTAAAGCAACACCACTGAACTTTGACAGATTTTCACTCTTAGGTACCCCATAACATAGTGTAATGTGGCGTCTGTCTTGCATCCTGTCTCTTCTCTGAACTCTCTCCAGCAAGTCCAGTAATGACTCTTGTCTAATAGTGTGTTCGATTTGTACTCGGAAGTCGGATCAGATCAGATCAGAGTTCCCAGTCGGATTATACAACAAGAACACCCCTTGAAGTTGGATATCCGACTCGGAAAATTGGCGTAGACTCACTAGTTCTGACTTCACCTATTAAAGATGGCTGCTATTCTCAGATCCAACTTCCGACCTCCGAGTCAAATCGAACACACCATTATCTCTTGCTCTGTCACTTTCTCTATTTCTTTTCCTCACTTCCTTCGACAATGTCCTCCTGCAATTCTTTGCTGAATGTGTTACGGGCAATGTTTATCTAGTTGCTAGCCTGTGATGCGGTGCTGTAAAGCAAAAGGCAGCGATCACGTGATGCTCCGGGCTGGAAAAAAATGTGTGAATTGTGGTTTCTTTCTCAGCCTTTGTATGCTGCAGGGCAACGATGGCGCCAGGAAATAACATGAGAAATATCAGTGAGTGTACCATCAAAACGAGTCAGAAGCATAGAGTTATAAGGTTGGAAAGTTATGCAGTACTGCTTTAACAGACCATGATAATCATGCCCAAAAATGCTTGAATATAAATTAATCTTTTATAACAGATGTTGTTTATCTGCATACTTGTGAGCAGTAAGTAAGGTATTTTACCTTTAAAAAATACAGAAATTGTAATATGTAGAAACTTAGTGGCTAAGCTGTTTCTTCCACATTTGAGTTAATTTTTTTAGCCATGAGCGAGAATTAGCTTTATGATTCTCTTATCTTGTAAATGTCCAGGAATGTATGGCTCTGTGTTTACATCTTATGGTAACTCTTAGCTACATGGGTTGGATTCCTGTCAGCAATTAAATCCGCACAGCTCATTACCTTGTTTAAAGATTACACAGTTCATTAGCAACTGAAAGAACATCTTATTGCACGTTGAGGGCCAGTGAGTTTAATTCTACTTTTCATCAACACGTGGCTGCTTGAGTATTGCTTACTTTGATCTTTGAACATTTAAAATGGTTTATGCTCAGACAGCAGAAACTCCATACATTCAAGTTGGAAGCACTCAAAGGGTTGTAGCTAAGACCAGTGGTACCTCTGGTATTCCTTAACTACATTCACCTGTTGTCCCAGGTGAAAATCAGATCTTGATTAAAAGGAAAGAATGAAAACCAGCCAGTCTCCGGGTTCTGAGAAAGAACTAATGTGAGACATTAGTTTCAGATGGTGCAGAAACAGATGCAACTCAAACTCACTCACATTTACTTGCATGCTGTTGGCTACATTTACAGTCACATACCTGCATGTTTCCTTTATTTTCTAAGCTAACGCTCACCAGGAAACATACCTGTATGATTTTATGCCAGCACCACACATATCCAGACATTTAGAATCCAGAAACAAAAGAATATGCACATCAGTATTTTACAGTGGAAACAAATCGTGATTATTTTCTACTTGCTGACATGAAACTAAATTCCTCCAACTTCTTTCTCACTGAAGTTCCAACTTGAACTGATGAATGGATGAAAGGAAACGAGGTAGTGATGAGAGGAAAGAGGTAAAGACCTCCTTAAGGGCCTGAAGGATGGCAAAGCTTCTTGAGTTACATGTGTGTATAGCCACATATTAAAGGCCACAGCTAAGCGGAACGAAAACAAACAGTGGCAATGTTAATTTAACGTGTCTGCCACTTCTACCTTCTTTAGTTCCTCCCTTCTCCATGCTTCCCTACTTTTCCCTTTCCCTCTTTTCAATTCCAGCTCACCAAGAGAGCTTTAAAAATTGCAGCACCAGCTCACACAGTCTAAATATTTAAACATGGGGAATCACTTTAAAGCTTCTAACAATGAGCCACTGAGCCCTCCCTCCAGCATTTCTAACATGGCCCGGCATCAGGCCCACTGCATGCTGCGGTCAGCCTCTGGATTTGATCCCCACAACTCTACTGATCTCTGTATTTGACCAGAACATCAACCAGAACTTGGACATGACCGGCCCCGTCAACAGTTGTCACTCATAACACCTCAGTGTGGTGCAGTGAGACAGACTGACATCTTGCTGCATGCAAAGGAAATGAAGTCATTATGAAGATGAGGAATGTTTGAGAGATGTAACGGGTTGAGAGGGGCTGTGGGGAGGCTTCAGACTGGTGTTATTTCTTCTTCTAGAAACCTGGAGCAAGACCGAGTAAAAGTGGAATTTACCATTTTACATTTACGCATCAAGTTAGCGGCGCGCTCTGTTTTCAAGGCAGTGGTTCAACAATTCCTTAAGCGCTGCGGGTAGTTGTTTCTCCAACTCTGCTCTGTTAATCCAAAGGCTGCTGTGTGATTTATAGAGGGATCCCAGTGCTGTTAAGTTGTAAATGGAAGTGCACAGCAAGGCGCAGGGAAGTTGGGCTTATTAAAATCTTTGTTGCATTACTCATATGTTGTTCAAGTAAAGTGCGATAGTATTACACAGGGTAAGTCTGAATATTTTCTCCTAAAACGTAAGCAGGTGCACACACAGACACACACATGCTATGAAATTAAAGATGAGTATTTAGTTGAAAAGTAATGTAAGCTAATGTTAACAAGAGAAAAGAGTTTTAGCTTCGAAACAAAAACCCTGTGAGAAAATTGAACATGTGTCAGGTGGTAGTTTACAACTAATAAGTCAATTACTGAAGAAACTGAGGGTCTTTTTTGTGGAAAACTACTTTTACTATCCTAATAATGGTATTTGTTTTACCAAACCAAATTAGCCACCACATGCTGGGGCTGCACTGCCATCTACAGAAGTCAGGGATGAAAAATTGTGATGAAACAGTTGAAATGTGATTATGGGATGAGTGCTTTACCGTCAGAGCAACCCTGTCCAAAATATTAAGAATCTAACTGTAGATCATTTAAGATTTCTATATATTCTGCAGGTCACAGACTTTTGCCTTTTACTGAGCAGAGAGGCTGAGAGAGATGTTTCTGTTGTGGCAGACAGACTTCTTGCTGGGCAGTACTTGATATTTGTCCAGAAAGTCTCTAAAGCTATCTTCACACTGCAGGCAAAAGTGGGCCAAATCTGACCTTTTTTTGCCCATATGTGCCTATATTCGCCTCCATAAACACAGCATGCTGCTTGTGATGTCCTGTCTTCTTTTATACATGCGGATCACTTTAGAGCAATAGATTGTTCACATTTGAGTCTGATGGTGGTTGCATTTAGATTATACAGTGAACAACACTGAACCTTTTTGAATTGCAGTTGAACATTAAGATCAACGTTTTGAAAATCAACCATTACCTTTTTAGAAAAGCTAATTGAATGTCTTTTTACTATTCATGATTGGTATTTTATTTACATTTATTTCTCTCTAAGTCTCTTATGCTAAATCTGGTTTTATTATCATTTTGTGATGGTGTTTTACCAAGTTATTTTGTAATTACTTTAACATATGTATAATTTTTTACATTATTAATGAACTTGTTTTAATATTCAACCAATGTCTTTTATATATTTTTTCCATTCCATTTTTCTAGTGTCCTATTTTATCTTATTTAGTTTTGCTTATTTTTAGGGGTGGGACTCGATTAAAAAAGAAAAATCTCATTTATTAAGGGCTGTCTAATTAATTCCTCTCTATTGAATCACATTTTAACTTTTTTTATTTAAATGGATCTTAGTGCACGAATGAATCAAATAATAGACACAGACACTAATATTGTAAACTCAAGCTGTAATCTGGAAAAATCCATTTGATTGCATTTCAGTTGAAATCAGTAGAAAAAGAAATAGAAAATATCCCTGTCCAAAACTGAATAAACCTAAAGTGAATGTGCCATTTTAAGTACTCTGGCTGTTTACCAATTAAAGCTAGGGTAGGAGATGTTTTCCAGTTTTTTTTTAATTATATTGCTTGAAATCCCCTTCACACTCCAATTGCAGCCAATTAATTAAATGCTCTAACACAAAAATAGAATATTTTAACCACCTGTGGAACAAACAGGACTGAAAAAACCCCATCCAATTATTTTAACCGGCCCGTTCTAAAAGATTGGATAGTGATTTGTCACTCAAACTAAATTGCCATTTGTCCCTCTGCCCGTGCATGAATCGCATGCTCTCAGAGGCTTTGAGCACTTGTAAAGGGAACAAAGCGAGGGCCAGAGCTTGGCTAGCTACATAAGCTAGCATTCTACATCAAAATATGGTGCACACTTGAACATAAGGGACATAATGCAAAAAAGGTGCTTATATCGAGTGAAAAAGGAAAACTGTTTTGGAGAAGGCTACTGCAAAGAAAAAAGCTGAAGGAGAGCGGAGCAAGAGCAGAGTTCGCATCGGTGGTGTCAACTGAAGCAACAGAAAGGGCTGCACAGTGATGCCATGGTGGTTCTATTTCTACTTTGTAAGATAACATTATGTCTTTATGACTTTTGGAGAAAATAACCGATGCTGCTCAGCGCTCGTGAACCCTTGGGGACAAGCATCCTGTGCTCTGGAGGCATGGCTTTGGGGGAAATCTTAAGAAAGAAATTTGGACTTTAGAATTGTGTATTTTCAAAATGTAGCTTGCTTGAACCATTTTTCCAAGAGCTCCTACCTTACTTTTAAGAGTCTACAACATGTTGTGGTACTTTTAACTTTTTAAATGTTTTTCGTCTGCACTCTTTATTAATAGGCATTATTTTCTGGCATTAAGCCGGGGCAGGATCAGCCAGCAGCAGCTTTGAGTCTGGTCATGGAGGAGAGTTGAAGATCTCTGACAGCTGGGAGCTGAGACTGATGATGTGCAGGACCGAGGCTGTTGTCTGCTTTTGGACACAGGGTCCGTCGGCAGCACAAGCTCATTGAGAAGAGTAAATGTTGTGTGTTCACATCAGTCTTCAAAAGTCTCCAATAACACCAGAAAAAGTTTCTAGATTTGTCGCTAGTCACTTATTTGAAATAGAGTTGCTAGAAGGTTTAAAAACTTGTTAAATATAACACCACATTTGCTAAGTTGGCAACATTGCGTTAGCTTAGCTCAGAGTAGTCCGTGTTCCGGAAACTGTGCACTGACAAATGTTCCATGTTGTTTGGAATACAAAGTGTGATTAAATGTGCCAAATTTTTTAAACCCGATAATTTTTTTGTAATTGATTAATTGTAACACATTAAAGTCCCACCCCTATTTATTTTATATTACTTTTAATCTTTGTAATTTATTTATCTATTTTATTTTGTTTTTATTATTTTGTCATCTTAACATCTGATATTTAAATTCCCAGGGTTTTAATTTCCCCAATGCGGTTGGTGAGGGTTAGGACAGTGCTTGTAGAGAGTATCATTTTATGTATATTCTAAGGGTCGACCAATAATCGGCATGGCCGATAATATCGGCCCATATTGGGAAATTTTATAATAATCGGTATCGGCAACAACAACGCTGCTCAGATGTGTTCATGTAGGAATCGAAACCATCCCTCCACTAATGGGTTGCATAGGTTGTGTAACCTTGTCAACAAGTTAATAGTCACTATCTTCACCTATGTTAGTAATTATAAATGATGCATTGTGCCTGGTTTTAAATGACCTATTTAATGTTCCTGCTATCACATATTAATACATAACAGATAATTTACTTGTAGCTCTATCTGTATTACCATGTACAAAATC
>JBBBVU010000015.1:19269248-19280345 GCA_037177055.1 Atherinosoma microstoma | reverse complement strand
ATGAATATCGGTTCTAAATATCGGTTATCGGTTTCCTTAATTACTAATAATCGGTATCGGCCCTAAAAAAACGATATCGGTTGATCCCTAGTATATGCATGTGGTTATATGTATGTGTGGGTACGTGTGACTGAGTGGTTTATGTTCTGGGGGACTTGATGGGCTAAAACGGGTTTTTTGTTGTTTTTAATGTTGTTTTTAGTTGTTTTTAATTTTCACTCTATGTTGCAATTTGCTTTGTACGATCAGCGTATGGAGAGAAAATAAACTAAATATCATTGTGTGTGCGTAATAACATGGTTTGTAAACCGTGTAAACTAATTTGTCTGTAACTTTGGGTACTTGTATGTGTAACATGTGGTTTGTAAACAGTATGAACAATTTTGTGTGTAACTTGGAGTACTTGCAAATGTATTTTAATGTTTGTGCATTTTTGTAATCTGTGCATGGGTAAATTTATTTTGTGTGCGTAATTTCTAGATATTTGTGTGTGCATTTGAAAAGACATTTGCAAGTACTCCAAGTTACGAACAAAATTGTTTATACGGTTTACAAACCAAATGTTATACATACAAGTACCCAAAGTTACACAAAAATTAATTTACACGGTTTACGAACCATGTATTACGCACACACAATAATATTGAGTCTATTTTTCTCTCCATACTACATGCGTCTCAGTTCAGTGATCCCATGACACGGACCTTGCCTTTGGAAATAAAGCTATCTTGTAGGCAGAAAGCTATTTAGCATAGCATACTAAGAAATGTGAGCAATACACTGTTTAATCCATTGTTAACGTGTTTTTACTTGCACTTCTTCTTTAGAAAAAGCTAGAATATTTCAAAAGTTGCTGCTCTGGATTATTGTTCATTCTGATTTCATAGCCAAAACATTGTCTGACAAATACACCAAACACATAGGTTATACAAGATTGCTGTGTTTGAATTTTGTTCAAATCTACATGTAAAACAACCCTGCACAGAAAGCTCATCCTGTTCCAAAGGCAATGCTTTATCAAATTAAATGGGGTTCTTGGCTGCATGTAACCTTCTTGGAGGGGGTAATAATCGCTAAGAGAGAAATCTAGATATGACTGAATGTTTTTCTTATTTTTTTCTACTTGCACAGCTCCCAACCTCCATCTGGATAACACAAAAATACTTTCTTTTCAGTGCAGGCCAGTTGTAGGGACTTTCTTCTTAAAGACGCACTACTTAACTTTTGCCATTTTCTCAGTGACGTGGCCCCTTCCTATAGACTTCTAATTCGGCATCCATCTTGCATCCTACCTGTACTGTGGGCTCTCTCCAGACAGTAAAAAGCAGTCTTATCTTCACTCTGTCTTTGGTTCCCTCTTTTGTTTCCTCTTTTCCTCCGATAATGTTTTGTAATATTTTTCTTTTGCTGAATCTGCCACGGTGCATGTTCAAAGCGGCCGGTTTGTTTACATCCGCTTGCTAGCGTGTGAGGCATGCACAAAGTAAAACTCAGCTGACAAGTCACGCATGCATCCTTGATGAAAAAGTTGTATAGTGCAGTTTCTCAGCTGTGTGACGCTGCTTGGCAGCGATGGCTCCAGGAATGCTCATAATAGATGTCACTGTGCTATCAAACGAGTCCGGAATGCGGAGTTTTAAGGTTGAAAAGTTAAAGAGTTGGTCTTTAAAGGACAGTAGGTGAGGTAATCAAAAAATGATCAAATTTGTTGTTAGTAGGGATGGGCATTTTAGGAGATCTTTGAAGCTGACAAGTCAGGCCTTTCAAAATCGATTACTTGATTAGTTGTGATGTCATCAATAATGAAATTTCAAAAATACAATCTCCAAAGGTAAATTGTAAAACATGTGTAAGATGTAATTTGTACAATGAGTGTGTTCCATCCACAAGTGTTTTTCACTTTGTTTGATTTCTAACATTGTGTGGGCTCTAGTGTCCTTTATTGTTCAACAGGTAGATGAGAAAGTGGGTCACTGAGACGTCGGGATCGAACCTGACCTTGCTGTGTTTGTAGGGCAACTTCTATGCCAGGCGAAATTAACAGCACTCACAGCATTCAGCTCCAGAAAATACGTTATTTTCCTTGTTTTTCCATCTTGTCTTATAGCTCCGAAGCGCAACATTTCTGAGGGTTTAGTAACCGTGCTGCTCTGTTATCTCCCCTATTGATGAAAACTATGACAGAAACAGCTGTTAAACTTTCCTGCTTCCGCCTCCAACCCAAGGTCGGAAGAAATTGTCTATTTAACAGTGACCAGACATAATTTCTCACAGCTAAGGCCTTGTTTACACAACAACGCTGCTACCAAATTTGCATTTTTATTCTCCCTTTGCGGGATCAATAACACTGAATTTATATAAAGGCGGAATTAATCCGATTGCCGTTGACACGACTGCAAACTGAGTGAATATGATGTAGTACGCATGCCAGGCCTTTAGATGGCAGTGAAACCTTGCAACAGTACACCCCATGTTTACACTTAAGTGTTTCCTCTACATTCATTTATAAGCAGCGGGCCGCCATTTCTAAATCCCAGCCGCCACTCATTCAAATTTCTCTCCCTCTCTTTTTATTTCCTTTCTTGTTGTCGTAAATACACCACTGCCACATGTCTCCATCTTCACAGCAGAGCCCTTCTGGGTCCTTGCCAGCACAAAGGTACACTACAGATAAATATCTTGCTTATATGTGTATGAATTTGGCCAACGGTAGAGATTTTGCCTCTACCGGCCAACCGTGATAGCTGCGCCTACTGTAATCAAAAGCATGGAGCAGGTGCTGGAGATGCTTCGTGTTAAGAAGACCAGTGCAATAATTGGTCATATGGACCTGACAGACAAGCGATTCCCACTGAACACGGAAGCGGTGTGGAAGCAGTATGCATGCCAGGAAGCGATGTGGAAGCACCGCGCTGCTGCTTCCACACCGCCTCGGCCAGGCACACCACGCAGTTTCTGAAGTCGCACTGAAGTGCCGTGGTGCTCCGCTTCTCTATCAGCTGTTCTATTTCTGACGCATCCGCTTTGAAATTGGAAATTATATTTGTTATCTTGTATTTATCAGCATCTTCAGATCTGTTTTCACACATCAGCTGAATGGCCAGGAGAGGGGTGTAGGCAGACAGCATCACGTGCCCGGTGCTGCAGTAGCAGTAGTGACTGATCTGCTTTGGCTGTAACTCTTAAATAGTCGTTTTAATCTCATAATAAAGTGTAGATTGTCATGACAGTATGAATACTGTTTCCCTTCATAAACTCTGTGAGTTGTCCCTCTAAACCCCTTTCATCTGGTCCAAAATAGTGGGGAATCTAAAAACAGAACAGGTGCAGTCAGAAAGACATGTCTTGGAAATATGTAGAAATTTCTATTTACATAAACTTTTTAAAATGAAAATTTGTGTATTTTTAGTAGAAGTCAGGGAGCAGCAAGGCTTCATGGTTTTATTTGAGTTATTGAATATGCACATTTTGAAACTGTCTAAATAACCGTTCTGGCTGAGCATTTAATGTTTACAAAACACCACAAAATTATATTTCATCACTACAGATTTTAACTGAAGGTAAAACAAAAAACGACCATGCACAAAATCCATGAAAAATTACTTGAAATGTTTAGAATTTTTAAAAAAGTTTTTTCTGAAAATAGCATTTTATACTTTTTTGAAGTGTTTGTTCTGCTGTTATGTTTGAGTATGTTCAGAACAGTCATTTTGAGATAAACATACGAAAGAAAAGACTTTATATCGTACCACAGATGCTTCCGATTATACCGCAATATAGATTTGAGGCCACATCGCCCAGCCCTAATTTCATTTGAACGAATAAAAAAATTTGAAAATAAATAAATTCAGTGTATTTCCATTGTAAGAGCAATGATCAATAATGCCACTTTACTCTGTCCTTTAGGAATGTTCTGCCACATACAGTATGTTGTAAAGGTAAAATCTGTCAAGTGTCATTTGTTTCCCCCGCTGCTGAAAAAAATCCTAGAGGAAACACTGCACTAGTTCCTACTACATCCTCATTAAACCGGAAGACAACATCTTCGCTGGCGACATAGATGCTGAAAGATGAGTAAGTTTTGTTTTAAGAGACCAAATAACTTGAAAATAAGTAGCAGCACAAGACGAACACGGAGCTCCACCATTTTGTTGTTGTTGCTTTGTTCGCGTAGCTTGCAGACTGCGTAGGTCCTATATGACGTGGGCAGCGAGCAGTGACGTTGTCGTAATCAAGAGCTTACGCCTTGCCTTTACACGACTCCGCCCCACCCCACGTAGCAAGAAAATTCCACCCTGGAGCCCGTCCTCGAAACTTTGCGGAGTCGCCCTCCCGACACTCCGTCGCTGTGTAAAGGAGAGCCAAATCGCAACACAAATGTTGCGTATTGCTCTCTCAGCGTTGTCGTGTAAACATGGCCTAACTCTGGTCCAACATCCAGCTCCCCTTCCTACCTCTCTGCCTGTGCTTCAGACCAGCTGACGTGCTCGCTCTCTTCTCCTCTTTAGCTTGACCGTTCTTAAAGGGGCCGCGTTGTTCTTTTAACAGTGCTGTGAACAGCACCATGTCTCATCCAAACATTAGTCAACTTTTAAAAAAGAGCATTGACTTTGTGCGGTGTTGTGACTAATCGATTCGTCGTGCACATCCCTAATTGCTAGGTGATTGTTTGATAAAAAAAAAAAAACACTAAAGAGGTCAGAAATTTTTTCAAGTTTATCGACAAAGTTATTTATTAAGCAAGACTTTGGACATTTGTAGATTATACAGTATAAGAAACATTAAGTCCTCTGCTTATTCATGGTGGTCCATCAGGTTTTTTTTTCTTTAGTTAGACACCAATTTATCACCTACACATGAGATAAACAAACCCTCTGTCCATCCGCCTCCATAATTTTTGTCTAATTTTAACAGTGGGATGCACTTCCAACCAAATCCAAAGAAGCACACACCCAAGTCAACGTTAAAGTATCTTCTTTCCTCTCTGTTCATTGGATGTCATCTGTATCGCTCCCTTCACCATTTCATCTCTTTTATCTGTTGTTTAAATAGCTGGAGGGCAACAGCTTGTGTTTGTTTGGATGATAATTTAGCAACAGTACAAAGCATGCATTCTGTTTGGGTTGAGGGTGTGCGTCAGTGAAGTCCATCTTTTATTGTGCTCTCCAGTAATACACATTTTCTTCTTTTGTCTTTTCTCTTTCAAACCAATCTCCAGTAATATTTCTGCTGCTCTGTATTTAGTTTTTTCCAATCTGTTGTGATTTATAAATGCAGTTTTCATATGAGGTGGTCTGCTTGCAAGCCCAGTGATTTTGTTTTTTGAACCACCAGTGCATATCAGTTGATGTAGTGTTTATATGGTGTAATTGCAAGCACATTTGTTTGTGGACAAAAACTGAAAAATAACATAATTCTCATCATGTTTTCTCAGTTCTTGGATGAACCACATATGCCTCACTCCTCATTGTTTTTCCATTATGCCAAGTCCTCTGCTATACTTCAAATTTCCCAATGCACTTTGACATATCTATTATTTAGAAAGGAGAGGATGGTGAAATGGGATAGACTAAAGGAGTCAAACACCTGAATATGGCATCCCTCGAGAAAAAGAGTGTCAGAGTGTAAACCATATTTTATATAAAACATAAAAGTTAAGAGGTTGGAGTAATTTTAAAGGAGACAATCATATGCCACCTTTGTAAAACACACTCTTGCTTTAAAATTGCTCAAAGTCAGACAGATAAAGAGATCAGCCAAACATTGTCAGAAGTAAGAACGGGGGTGTATTAGGCTGATACTGTGATAGGAAATCAGAATAGAAGAGTTTTTAATCAGAGGTCTGATATGGATCATCAATTTGGCTCTTAGGAGCCGTAGGAAGGGAAACAGCGTGTGTGAATGCACGCACACTGCAAAAAGTCACATTGGCTCTTTAAAACTGATTTTCTTTTTTAAAGCATTTAAAGCATACAAACTGTATTAGTGATGACAGCAGATTGACAAGAAAAAACAAAGAGGTTGTGTGATATGTGAGCGTGGTTGTAAGTGGTTTGAAGCCACATTACCGCTTTGTTTGTTCCTCAGTGTTTGCCAGAGTCCAGATAAATTGGCAGATTAACCACCGTGATGAAAATGGTGATGAAGATGGAAGCTGTGTTCCAGTTCCAAACTAATATTGATGATACACACTACTTTGGTGAACACTAATGTTCCATCGACATGGTTTTCTAGAAATGTTTTGACATTAAATATGTTGAAAATATGTGTATCTTTGTGGCAGTGCACCTAGGTGATGATGAAAACAAAACTATCCTGTTGGTGAAATGGCTCAAAGAAAACATTGAAAGAAAAAAAAAAACAACCTTTGCTTTCTCTTTCTGAAGTTTTAGTAAAATCTTGTAAAAAAAAAAAAGGGGGGGAAACTATGTAACTATGGATTAGTAACTGTAGGAACAGTGTGGTATTGGTCAAATTTACACACGATCTTTACAGTCAGCTTACGAACGCCAGCTGCAGCAAGGGAGTGATTGGGCATCAGCTTACCTCTCATTACACCTTGACTAATGGAACTGTTTGTTGGGTCTGCTCTGTGCTTCAGAAGCACCACTATTTACTGTCTGGATACTCCACAAACAAACGCATGAGCTCAGCTTCCCACACACAAGAGCGGTTATCACTCAATCACCCACACATGAAACAAACATTGTACATGCCACTGTTGTCAGATGAAAAGCTTGTGTATAAGCTTTTTTCCAAAATACCAATTTTGAAAAGCTTGTGTATAAGCTTTTTCCAAAATACCAATTTTTGAGGAAATGGAAAAAAACTGTTTTGTTTGTTTGACAAATTGTGCCAACTCATGGAGAACCATGCAATCACTCAGTTTAATTTCAAGCAAGTAAATTTAAGAAGTGGGGTTTTTCACTGTGAGAATGACAGCTTGTTTGTGTGCATGTGTGTGTTTTTTTAGTCTTGATCCCCAGACTATTTTTCCTGTGTGTACAGTAGGTTGTTTTAGAAGTGAGTGTACATTTATGACTCTGGACATAACAAAAAGCGTATGAACTGAAAAAAGAGAAAGATTTAATTTGCAACAAATGTGTCTGACAAATGAAACCACAGGATTATTTCCCCACTTGGAATGGCCTTTTTACCCCATACAAACAAAATAATTTCTCTGTGTGTTAGGAATGACAGTAGGGCAGAGGAAATCACATGAAAAAATAAGCTTGACCTCACACACTTCAAAACAAACGACATGCTCTCCTCTACCCTCAGCCCTGCAGAAATTAATGAAATAGCTGCTTGACACAGATATGAGGGAGGTTAAATCTGTCAGCATGCAGTCACTGAATGAGCTGCCTTTGGCTCTAACATCTTGTTAGGAGAAGGGGATGAAAGAAAGAGAAGAATGTTGGTGAAAAGGAGAGGCGAGAAGAACTATTCTGGTGATTAAGCAGATATTTGTGCAGTTTGACTTTTCGAGTGCAGAAACAGGAGTAGATTTCTAATGCGAATTTATGGACTGTAGGCCACTGCATACTGTAAAAAAGAAAAATAAATAAAATAAGATAAACAAATGAAGCTATGCTGGCTTTATGAAGAAATAAATGGCACAGTACAGTTCCATTACAGTTCCTCCTGTGAGAGATACGTACCAAAAACGTCTTTATAATCCAGAACAGACTGTTTATTAAATGTTGATGGAGCCTGCAAGTCTGACAAATTAAGCCAGTGCAGAACTGACATAATCCAATCTGTTCTCATTCCAGGGCATCATAATACTGCTGCTTCATCAAAGCCCTCAGTGTCTCTGAGATACACAGGGTAGAATTTGTGTTGGTGTCCTGTTGCACCAGCAGCAACAATACCGGATGTCAATTGGACCCATTGTAATCCTCCTAATCATCCTGGAGTATTTATCTCTGAACAGACTACAATGTCCTATGAAGGGGTTGGAGGGGTGGTGGTGGATTGTCAGGCCTCAATCTGAATTAAAGACCAATGGACCAAATACATTTTCTATACCCCCATAATCTAATTCAGGGGTCAATTTAGAAATCAATCTAACATCATGTTTTTTTAAACTGTGAGAGGAAGTTGGAGCACCTGGAGAGAACCCACAAACACAAGAGAGAATGCAAATATAGCCCGGTAAATGCGTCACTTCACAGGAGACAATTACTGGTTTTTTTTGCAGCGGTTTATTGCTAATGACAACTTCAGCACTGTATTAAGATGCCAAAACAATAAAAGTAATAACAATAAAAAAAATGAGAGAAAATACAGCAGCGGGTTCTGGACATTCACAAAAAAACAGATAAGAAATTAAAATTAATCACAATCAATTCAGAGCCCATCAACTGGCAGAAATGTTAAGTGTATCACTTTTATATACACTACCATGTCACAGCAGTTCTTTTCAACTTGTCAGACACTGGAAGTTACACACATTGTGGTTCTTGCTACTTTTTTCAGAGGACACGGCAGTCTCCACACTGTGTTATACAATCACAATACGCCATCTCAACAGCAAACATCTTAATGTTAACTCCTAATTCACATTCTGACAAGAGCTGTGTATATTTACCCTTTCCTAGAGATCAGTCTCCATTTCATCATCAAATGGTTTCTTAGCACTCTCCACGGATCTCCAGTCACATCAGACGTAAAACAGGAAGAAGGCCTGAAATGCCCCTGGCAAGTGTCAGCGCAAATATCTAAGCTCCCGTGAAACTGCCATCTGCTGGTGGGAATTTACACCATAATTGGCATACTGCAAAAGTCAACAAATTAATACAAACTGCAGCAGAAAACAAATCACAAGCCACAAACATCACAGAATAAAATAAACTACATTAAAGGAGCATCTTCCATGCCTAAGTGAAAAATTATATGAATCATTTATCACCTGGCTACACAGATTCCACACAAAGAGGCCCTAAACCTTTCCTGCAGTGTAGTGGTGTCATTTCCTCAGTTACAACACCTATTTAGGATGAAGACTGCCTCCAATGCTCTCCACGCAGTCCATTCCTTTTATGTCCTATCAAACTTGTTCTCACTTCCACATGGTGATACCTTCCATTTTTTTAAAAGTCTGTGGTGGTACCGTCAAAAAAACAGGCTATCTTATCTGTCACGCTGAACTTCAGGCATCAAAATAGTCTGCAAACCAAATGGGTAGAGTCAAAGTGAATTTGTCTATCTTTTTTATACAGTCCATACAATCCAGCCAACAAATGATTCTACAGACCTCAAATGTCAACCTTAGTCATGCTCGAGGGGATCACTGCTGGGATAAGAATACATCATCTGGAAACCATAAATATCTTTATAAAATTTCATGGCAATCCATTCAACAGTTGTTGAAACATTTCACTTAAAGCAAACATTTCCACTAGCCCTAGGGAGTTAGGTAAGAGATGCAGTTTCAGTAAAATCAGTAGCCTTTATCCTGTGGATACCATGTTGGTCTTGTTGACTTATTTCACTCTCAGTCAAAGTGGTGGACTAACCAATAGGCCAGTGCAATCCTTAAAAACAGTACTAGTTTTTGTATTTTCAGAAAAAGATTGCATGTACTGAAGCTAATAGACATTTTGTTAACTGTAGTTGTAACTAAAGAAATTACCTAATTCAACCCTTTGTGAGGATATTTCCTCTATATAAGAACATGTGAAGAATACACACACTTACACACATATATACCCACCATCACCCAGACAAAAACTCACACTCAGTCCTCTGTGTAATCCTATCTGATCATGCCGACACTGTTGTTAGAAGCCTCCTCTCATTCCGTAGCCTATCCCAGCACTGCCTTTGAACTCGGCTGCCAAGAAAGTGTAACACCGCGTGCCTCTTTCTTTGACTTCAGGAATGATCAGGAACATTGTAATGATAAAATTGGCAGGGGGGTGAGGAGCTGAGTGGGTGCAGAGAACCCTGACAGAAAGGGAATAAGTAGCTTGAATATTGTCAGCATCTTTTTAATAAGCTGCGGGAGAAAGTTGAGGTGTGTGAGTCTGTGAATTCCTGCGTATGCAGGTATTGGTATGTGTGTGAGAGCAAATATGAAATCCTCTGTTAAAGCATGTGTGTGTTAGTGGAGGTGATGTCTGGCTACATTACTGCTTATTGCTGGGTTGAGTGACGCTCAGGATTATCAGATGATAGGAGAAATAAAAGGAAAAAAAGCTCTATTCAAAGGGGGGCTGGGGCTTGCATGTTTGATGTTCTGACTGAAGGAGTCACATACAAGGTGATGGAAAATGAGTGAGGGCTGGAGGGGAAACAAGAGGTTGAGTGCTGACAATATGGGGTCATTACAGAGCAACAAGGGAGCCCAGTAGATAAAGAGCCAGCTTGCTTTGAACACCTCCCGTATCTCAAAGATCCTCCACTTCTATCCTGTGCTACTGTCTCAACCAGAATCTATAATTATCTGTGTTAGGACTATCTGCTGGACATGAATGTACATTCAGTACTACCCTGTGAGTATTTATACCAGCAGAATGATATTCATTATAGTTTGAAAAAAAGTCCTGTGTACTAATGAAGTTGAAAATAAGCCTCTTATTTTATTTTTTTCATATTGAGCAATGGTTCTTGTGTTTGGAGGAAACAAGGGATGCAGAATTATATAAGAACATCTCTACAACTGTTGAACACAGAGGTGGATTTATCATGCTTTGAGCTTGTGCAGCAATCAGCACAGGGAACATTTCTCTGGAAAAGGGAAGCATAAATACAATCAAATTCTGAAAGCAAAGATTACAATATGACAGCTCAAAATGAAAAGATGATTTCCTCTATAAAATGAGATTGGCTCTAATCACAAAAAAAATATCAGTGATTAACTCATTAAAGAAGCCAAAGCTGATATCTTTGCCATGATCTGTAAATTGATATGGCACAGCAGTGCATGGAAGGTAAAGAATTAAAAAGAAATCAGCCCTTTGTAAGAAAAACTGGGGGAAATCATCTAAGCAATAACTGAGGAAGTCTTATCTTGACTTCCTGCTTTGCTGCCGTGCGGACGCTTCCTACTTTGCTCCTGCTTCTGCTTGCATTTTTCAGCTTTTTTTCTTA
>JBBBVU010000015.1:19239636-19249680 GCA_037177055.1 Atherinosoma microstoma | reverse complement strand
ATTATTATTATTATTATTATTATTATTATTATTATTATTATTATTATTATTATTATTATTAATAATAATAATAATAGTTCAATAACATGAACAGGGGAAATTGCGCTTTAAAGTCAACCAATTTTCCAAGTGTTTTCTTTCCAGCAGAATGATCTACATGACGGTGAAGCTGGTGGTCCACTGAAGTGGCGCGCTGGTATTAATTTATTTAGTCAAATTAAATTTTCTCGAGTGCGTCAAGGCCACTGGAGGGTCGCTATAGGGGGACGTTTGTGTGCTTGGCAAAAAAAAAAAAAAACCCTGGCGAACTTTTAGATTCAAAGACGACTTTCATGAGTTTATTTTACTTTTAAATATAATCTCTACGTTGTTCAGAAAGTCCAATAAAGCAATAAAACACCGAGAAGTCGCAGAAATTACGTTTGATTTTAAAGAACTGAGGGCCTCCATCAAATATATATCCCTCCAGGCAAATGTGAGGACAAAATGACCGCATGGATTTTGTCTGAATACATTTGTCTGGCCACACAGTTCCCTGCACACATGCTCTTGGTTAGTTCGTCTCTTTTTGTGAGACTTCCCACACAATCTCTGGTAACTCAATCTGTCTACAATCAATACGCTACCCAGAGCCTATTGAATAAATACATTATTCAACTGTTTGGAATACTCCGTAGAGCGCCCTTTTAATCTCGTCAGAGGAAGAAACCTACTGCAGAGATGGAGTCACATCGCATCCTTCCAGTGGTTCTCCAAACAGGGAAATTAGCTCATAGAAATTTTGGATGTAGACTATTGGATCCTTATCAACATGACAAGCTTTCAAATTCAATACTGCCAGAAGAGTTTATTCCAGTGAGTTAGACACAATGTGGTAGCAGAGAAGCAGGTGTTTTTTTTTTTTTTCTTTTTTTATTGTTGAAGGGTCCCACCATGGGTTTAAGGACACAGTCATCCTGGGTTTCTTCTGCAGCCCCTGCTTCACCTCCTGTCACTCCTGGATGGCCTGCTGCTTTCCCCTCCCTCCTCCTCCTCTTAGGCTTTTGATCAAAGCTGGCCTCTCTGCCACAGCTGCCCATCAGGGGGCTCCTCACCCTCACCTACAACAACACTGCCTGCTGGGCGCCCCTCTCTGATGCGCACACTGCCACAAACATACAGGGGCAAATGCTAGAACCCACACACAGATTCTCACACAGGTCAGGCCTTGCATCTTTCTTCTCATAGTACCACTAATCTCCAAAGAGAAATAACATGATTCTTTCAATCTAAGGTGTATTAAGTTGTAAACTCTAAATATTGTATATGTGAACTACAGAAGGGAGATAATGACTTCAACGAGGGATTAGAGGCTAAACTCTTCGTTGGGAGGTTTTCAGAAGGCTTCACAATTTCACACTGGTTCACTCTGCAGTTTTTACAGAGTGAAGGAGACAAGGAATGCTATCCAGCATACAGGCAATGCTTTAAATGAGCAAACACATTATGCAGTGGGAGTTGTATTTTCTACATAGAAACAGACACCAGAGCAAACAAGCGCCACAGCTTGCTTACATGTGTAGCACTGTACTGATTCCACCTGTAAGCTTTTATCTGAAGGTCTGAGACCAAAGTTACTTCCCCCTTCTGTACTTGACCTCAAAACTCCTCTCATTTGGCATGTGTACACCCAATTATTCACACAAGAAACACTTTGGTCTGCTTTCCAGAGGCACTCAGAGCATTCCTGTGCAGAATCTTTGTAAACTCTTGTGTTTTGCTCATCATGGCAGCAAATGTTTGTTGACTTCTTTTGTCTTTCTTCAAGAAGAGTTGTTGGTTTCTCTTTGAAAATCGACCACTATGCTCCAGAACTGGAAGTAATCCTGTTGAAACATCTGGTGATGACTCAGGCTGCATATCAGATGCACATCACATGTGATTCATTATCCTGAGGTTGGCCTGTCCCGTGCAAATTGGACTTTGTATATTTTCAGACAGTCCCATACATATACATGGGACCTGGCTGTGATGACACATCGGCCCGATGAAAGTGTTTCCAGTGTTTGTGTCCCAGTTCAAAGGGGTTGATGGGAACCTCCACTGGTGGTGTGACACAGGAAACACCTTGGGCCAATCCTCTCCACGATCACCTGCACCCCCCCAAAGCCCCTGTCACCCTGTTACCCCAATTCCCCCATGATAGTGGGGTCAATTAACTAATTAAGTGCCAATTAGAGGATTAACTGCTTCCCAGAGGTTGTGAGGTAGGGATGGGACATGGAGCAGGTGGGGATGGGGCTGATCAAATTCAAAAGGGTTTTATTCCCTTAAACACAATGACAAAGAAGAGGGTGGGCCATTGCGGTGGGACAGGATGACTTCAATGTGTTTAATGTGCCGTCACTGAACAGTTAAAGGTCTTGGAAAATTAAACACAGATTTTTCCAACCATTAAATAGTACTATGTGTTTTGGTAAATTGCTTAAAGTCATGATGTAATTATGACCTGAAATTTACATCCTAAATCTATAAACACATGAAATAGCTATTACCCCAAATTTGGAAAATTGACTTTAACATTTTTTTAAACATCTGTAAAACTAGCATTTGTACTCATCTGTAATAGATGGGTAAAAAAAAAATGTTTTTGCGTATGAAGATATAAATTTTAATCCTGATGGTAGACCACATTGAGAAGTTCAGATAAATATGCAATACTTCTTTTACTATAAATAACTAACTGACCTGATTTACAGAGAGCTTTACACTACAGAAGAGATGACACATTTCTTTAATTAGGCCAGATTTTATTTTTATTTTTTATTTTTTCTGCCATAAATCACATGAGGATGGCAACCAAAAGAAAAAGTAAAGACACCCTATATAAGTTTGTTAGTAACACCCCATATGACAAATGTCACTGATTGCAAACACTTTTTTGACCAACTAAATTCCTCAGTTTGGAAGATTTTTCTTATAAGACTTTATTTTGCATTTTGGGAGATTTTGGGAGATACCAAAAGGCTTGTTTTGATGAGTTTTTACAAACTTCTAAACAATAAATTCTGTGAGGACACAGGAAAAGTTTTCTCATTTTTCCATTGTGGACATATTTGTGCAGGTGTGACTGCACAGTAGATCAGTGCACTGCTGAATCTTTCTGAAGATTTTTTCCCTCTTTTTTTTCGGTCAAACAAGAGTTGTAATTTGTCTTTTTAGCAAGCCTATGAGCATTTCTCTCAGAAAGTGTTCTTGGTCTTCCGGACTTGACCTCCACTTTTCCTGTAAGCAATTTCCAGTTAAATAAGAACTAAGGCAAGGGCACCCAGAAAATGTGTGGCCTTTTCATGCTTAGCTGGCATCTTACATTAGTTTTCAAAGAGCTATGCAGATACTGTAGAGCTCATATCTATTTTTTTGGTTTGTTTTGATGATTTAGGAGTTATTTTATAATGTTAGTTTTTAAATCTGCATACATGGCTCTTTCCAAACAATTGCTATAAATAATTCATATTAGTCCTGAAAAATCTTTACATTGCTTTAAGAAAAAACCCTTTCTTAAAGCAATTGTAAAGTTTTAATCTGACTTAATTCATTTTGAGGTCATCATTTTTTCAAATAACTATTCAAACTTTGTCAAATTTTGAGCAGAATTATTTCTGTATGGCACTACACTTGTTTTCCAGATACAATGTTAATGGATAACAAAAATGTAAGTGGATCATCTCCATTCACCTGGCACTTGATGCAGGTGAAAATATACAAAAGAATGATTTCTTAATACAATTTGATCCAAGTCTGGCTGAGTTAGACATCCATAGACACAACTAACGTCCCACCTCTGGCTCTTTGCAGTGTTTTCTCTGTGTGTGATTTCCTTCCCATGGACCCCTGCTGCTGGTGTGGAGGGCGCTTAAAGCTAAGATGGTGAAAGTTGAAGGGGTAACAGAGACTCAGCGAGGGAATATACATAAAAGGCTGGAATTTTTTTAGGGGTTGAATGGAAAGATACAGGGTGGATATTTAACATGGTTGTACTCAGTTTAACAAGCAATTTAAAACTGCAGTTGATTAAATGATAACATGCACCTTAAATGCATTTTGTATGGATATAACAGTAATTTTCAGGTTGTTTTCAACCGTATTTCCAAGAAAAATACATGTAGCTTGACCTACAGGAAAATTAATCTTTCTTGCCATGTGCTGGCCCCTGGAAAATGATTTCCTGTTAGCAAGACCTATGCCTAATACTAACTGTTACCTACATGCCTGTGTAAGGCCTGCTGTCATTGAAATCCTACCTGCTCCCAGTGAGCACGTGTAAAGGGGTTAGTACCTTGGCTTCTGCTCACTCCCCACAGGCCCAGTTATTGAACATTTTTCCTCCACATTTAGGACCAACAGGCTGTGTCCCTGGCTCCCCCTCACTCTGTGTTTATTCAGGCTGTGAGCCACCTCGCTTTCAGCAGGTTCCCATGGAGTTCTGGGGTTTCAACTGGCTGAGCAATGCCTAAGTCAAGAAATCACATCACGATGACACGGCAGAGAGGGTAGTGAGAATCACTGCTGTCATACAGAGCAAAACAGCTGAACGCGCAGTACTCTTGACTTTCCATTTAGTGAGCGAACAGGCAGTTACAACAGAGATGGGTGGGAGGAATGAATGGAAAGTGTAAGCCAGAGAGAAAAAGGCAGATGAAACAGATCAGTGTGAACATTTTTTCAAAGAACGCGGAAACTAAATGACGCGGTTCATGCTGAGTGAGCAGGTTAAGTTTTAATATGTAATCGATCTCACATTTTAGGCATTTTAGCAAGACAGAGCATAATTGATGTGAGGCAGAAGTTTTCATAAGCTCTGTGGCTTCCAAGGCATTTGTAAAAGTGTTATGTGAGACAGGAGGAGAGGGGAAAAAGACACCATGGGAGTGAAGTCTGGGAGGAGGAGTAACACAGAAAAGATGAAGACAAGGAGTCAAGTGGAATGTGCAGGAGAACAGGAGACAACAACCCAACACAAGTGACTGCAACTGTTACACATTATCATCCTTTTGCAAGGGAAGATATTCCTGCAATGCACATAAGCATGCAGGAGCACATATATACAGCGACAGACATGGGGAGCACATGGAATGCTGACAGCAACTGCTGCTTATGTGCCTTCAGAGTTGAGAGAGAATCTGAGGAATGGTCCCACAAGGAATTTCAGATATCTACAGCAATCTTTCACTTTCCTCCTATAGTGAAAGACTTTAAGCTTTTACTGTTTTGTGAGAGAACTCAACACCTGAGACTCATTCATTAACTAACACTGGTTATGTTCTGAATTGATGCTTCAACTTTACTAAAAACAAGGACAAATGCTTTTTTTTCTTTATGCAGAGTTACAGCAGGTCACAGGCTAACACTTACACCAGAAGCCTTTTCTGAAATATTACTACAACTCCATTCTCCCTCTGTCCTTTTCTCTCTATCTCTAATCTCTCCTTTGCTGAATGTTTCTTCTGGCACTCAGCTCCCCTGTCTGTGTGCATCAACAAACACAAGAGGAGAAACCAGCAACTGTATTAACAGATGGCCAGAGTCAATAAAACACACACAAATCAAGCACTGGACACATCTGTTGTACGTAGAGGCTGACTAATCTTTCTGTGTGGCTCAACGGGAGTGATGGAATCACAGCGGCTCGGCCAGATTAGAGGGAACAAGGCAGATCACCCAGGGGACAGCAGGCAGCTTTGTAAGGGATTGCAGAATGAAGATAAAGCATGATAGAGGCTCAGGAGGTGACATATTTTAGTCAAATGAAAGAAGTAGCATTAATAGAAGCCAGAAATAAATGTTGTATGATGTTAAGGGATTTAAGTCTGACTTGGTACATTGACTTTGATGTTTGACTTTCTCGGAGTATGAAATGTGTTCAGAACTTGACAGTAGAAGCGCAAATTAGAAGAACTAGACGCCTAAAAAAGGTATAGGAACGTAAAGTTTTAGTGATGCTACTCTACGTGGCAGAACAGTTACTGGTGAGCAAGTCTTTCAACTTATTTGGCTCATCCATCTCACTAACATTCTGGCAGAGTGACATATTCTTCCTCCAGGTTGCAACTAATAAAACCTAAAAAATGAACTAAAAAAGAAAAATACTGCGCAGAGAAAATAAGTAATTGCAATTATAAACACAAACCCAATCTTAATGGCAGCAGATTAAGCAATTTATCATGACAGCTGGCTCCATTAAAATTAAGATCCATACAATATGGGGGTATCACCTATTTATTTCTGTAAATGGTTTTTGCTTTGATTTACATTTGCATGTTGCTTTTTAAACTTATTATTAAGCCTTTTCTTTCAGTTTTTTTTGTTATTGTTTGTTTTTTAAAATTTTCATTCACTTAAAGCTCTCTGAACTGTCTTTACTTTGCCAGCAGTGAGCAGTTTCTTAATTTCCAAGTTTCAACGAGTTACTGTACTTTTTATATACATTTTATTGAAATTGTTAGGCCCTTTGTTACTCTATAAGGAGGGTTTAGGATGTAATCAGTTAATGTATTCTTTTAATAAAACTACTCATATTCATGACAGTATTTGCTGCTGACATGTCCACTTCACCAATCTATGTTGTTACTGGAAAGTTAAACAATATCGGTGAGATTTAATTGGGAATGAGCCATCATGGAAGGCAAGTGCTGCTGTAAAGCTGTGCAAGAGGTTGAAATGTCTGCTGCTGGCGCTTAGAGGCTGAGTTAATGCTGCACAAGTTAATCCTCATTTGTCAGAAAAACTATCTCTACTAAAATGCACAGCAGAAAGTGAATGAGCCGGTTAAAATGAATGAATGATGAAAAAAAAGGCTCCAAACATCAAACAGATGTATAATCAGATGGGGCTGATAAGCATTCAAGCTTGGTTAATTCTCAACAAATTATCTAATCCAGATGTTGCACTCTCAGTGTAAACACAGTGCCCAGCAGAATCATAAAACAAATAAGCATGAAAAAGGTTTAAAGTTTCAAACAGAGTCTTACCCCAGACTGAGACCTCTCTACTAAGAAAAAAAAAGAAAAGAAAGAAAAATCTACACCACACACTCCCACTTTGCTGCCTTCTTGAAACAGGAAAATGTAAATATGGTAATATTTAGCACGTGTTTTAAAACAGATCGGTTTCCCAAGCAGGGAAAAGCTGAGAGAAAAGTGAGAGAGAGTGAGACAGGGAGGAAAAGACATGAAAAAAGTGGCCCACACACGATAGAAGGCCTCCCCGCATTTGTGCGTGTGTTCCAGCCTGTGCGATGTGGAAAGGCTGCGGCTTCCTATGTTTGCACACAGTGCACCAAGAACTGGGGCCTGGTGTTGATGGCCTCAACGCACTCCAAAACACCAAACTAGATCTGTCACAGTGTGAGTCTAGAGAGTCAACAACAACTTAACAATAGGAAAACACCACTCCAATGGGTCATATCATCCATCTGTACGCCACAGCCATTCTTCATGGAGAGAAAATAGGAGGAGGAAGATAAAGGAGGAGGGAAAGAGAAAGAGAAAGGGAGACAGAGCAGAGGGAGGAGCAGAAATGGAAACATGCTGGACATATGGATGTGTTTAAGGACCACCAGGGAAGGGAAACTCGTGCATTTTCGCATAAACCCCGATAAACTCCAAATATGTAATTACACGGGGTTTAGGGCTTGTCTGTTGCCGATTCATTCAGGAATTTCTGGTTACGTCTCTCTGAGAGTTCGGGTGTAACAGGGCTCTTTATCGTTCTCAAGTGGCGGATCTGCTGAGCTTTAGTGCGGCCAAGCCTTCAACTCACCCCTCAGCCCTGGACCTGCTTAGTGTGAGAGTGCCATTGTCCCCCCACCTATTTAACAAGGCGGTGTGTGAAAGAAGAAAGCAGTCAAAAGAAATACCTCCCACTACATAAAAAAGGCAAAGAAGTGGGTCCCTTGTAAAATACCTGCAGCATGTTTAAAGATTTCATCACGTAGCAATATTTATAGTTCTTCAATTTCTTGTCAATGTTTGTAGCCAATTTGTTGTGCTCCAATAAATAGACCGGCCTATTTATCAGCAGACCACATGGCAGCCATTTATGGCACCTAACAAGAGGCAGATGTGTTTTGTGTATGTTTTCACATGCAGGTTTGATGCGCTGACAGGTCGAGACAGATAGCCGAGATGTACAACCTCTGTCCTGACTGCAGGATCGGCTGTAAACATCAGCTCTGATTAGACCGTGGAGAACACAAACATGCCTCTCTGACCATCCTTGAGCCTTATTTGTCTTCCCATGACAAAGGTCTCTGATTCATAAACAGGGTGTGTCACTTTGACTGCATGCAAGACATGCTTGCAATGAGGAACTGTGCACCTTTTCTGCTGCCTGTGAGGCCTGTGCATGTGTATGATGTCTATTCCTGAGTGTAAACACAATGTGAGACTACACTTACTGTGTGTACATTTAGAAGTGTCTATTTCTTTGTACTTCCTTGTGCTGTGTGCACATGTTATGTGTGTGCATGTCTGAATGTTGCCAATTACCCCAGCTATAAATACAAAGATCCCCATCCGTCACTGAGTTTCTGGGTGGCTGCAGAGCTGCCATAATTGGTTTCAGATGGTCACCCAGATCTTTCTCCCTCTGCTGCAGCGCCATTTCTGCGGCTGTGTGTGAGAGAAAGCCGCAGGGGAGAAGGAGGTGGAGGGAGGGAAAAAAAGATGAGTGACAGAAGTGAATAAATACAGAGTGAGCACAGGAATAAACAAGGAGACACTAGATGTTTCTTTTGTTAAGGAATTCTCATCCTGCAAGCAGGGAGAGAAAGGACAATTTAACTTGTTAACTCAATAAGTGCTCATGAATTTTTCTAACCATTGTATTCATTTTGATTTGATTTATGAGAAATAGAGGAGATTTGAGAGAGGATATTTGATTCAATGTAATATTCATGCCAATGTAGTAATCCATCATGAATATGTGGAAATACAAAATCAAATCATTTTTGGTCATGCATAATGATAATATATAAAAAAAAAAAGAAATGTCATAATATCAAATATGGGGTATACTAACAGTTGCATTGTTTTACTATCAACAAACTTAAATCACTGGGCAGTAGCAAGTGAGATACATGACATTAAGGACTTAATGTTAAAATAGGCTTAAGTGCTGACCTGTCCCAGAGGACACCTGATCAATGGACATATTAACTATGAATTAGCAGACTATAGGCCTATTGATTACCAATGCAGGGGACATTGTGACTCAATGACAGCTTGTTAGAGGCTAAGTCTGAAAAGGTTGAATCAAAGAAGAAATGCAGGGAACTGAAGCTGAGAATTGTGCCTCTGCATCCAAAGCTTATTTAGTAGAAACACGTATAAGATGAGAAGGGTTTGAAGTGAATAAAAATTAGTGTTCGTGACCTTTAAGATGCACCAACACAACATTCATCAGGACAAATATTAGCCCTTTTTCTCGTTGTTAGGTTTTATGTATGATACAATTTAAATTGAGGTCTGACATGTCATATTTGTCTTACTTCTATAAGGTAACCATGTAGTACTTTTCAAAAATATATTTATTGAAAGATATTTTAGCTTCCTTCCTACAGTTTACTCATCACTGGGAGAGTAAATGTCACTAATACCACTCTGTGAAAGTACTCCATCCGTCTATCCATCCATCAGCTTTATCATCTTCAGGTAGCAGGGGAGCCGGAGACTTTTCTATCTTTGGGTGAATGGTGGGATACACCCAAGATGAGTTGCAACTTCTTGTGAAGTCCTCCTGAATTGTGATTGTTATCCAAGTAATAATAATATTGTTAAGAAAATGTACTTCACGTTTTGAAAATAAAATTATTCTATGTAGAAATATGGTCCCGGAGTCTACAAAAGTAATGTGCAATAAATCAGATACTTTGCAATGCTGCAGGATGATGTTTAAATTGGACATAATGGAGATCTTTTTTATTAAAGCTATTATTATTATTATTATTATTATTATTATTATTATTATTATTATTATTATTATTATTATTATTATTATTATTAT
>JBBBVU010000015.1:19218114-19239307 GCA_037177055.1 Atherinosoma microstoma | reverse complement strand
CGCAGCATCTGTGTTGGCCTGAACTACCTGTTTTCATCACATCCGTGGGAAAGCAGTTGAGACTGAGTTTTTTTCTCTTCTCTTTGGTTCGTGTTAATGTGGAGGCGGCTCACCAATTTATTACCAGTTGGCGAAGCAAAGAGCCTGCGGACCCACAGGAATCCTCCACCGCTATAAATCCATTAAATCCCTCTCATCAGAGCGCGAGCCTCATTATTGCGAGGCGGGACACACGGAGCAGGGGCGCGTGCTGTCTCTCGGTGTGGGTGTCAGCATGTCCTCGCTCGCTCACTCCGCACCGCAGTCATTATCCGGCTTGCCGGGGCTCTAATTACCTCGTTTTGCTCACAAAAACAACATCACGTCAACACGACAACACACACTCATTCAACGCAAGCAGGAGTTGTGTAATGTTGCAAGTATGGATATGTGTTTCTACTTCATGAAAACTTGCAGTAAAACAACTGAAAATGTTACTCGTATTAAAAGTAATCGGTTATTTTATTATCAGGGTATTTTGGTGGAGTATAAAATGTTCAGAAATATTGAACCACTTTAGGATTGTTCCGATGCATTTGAACTGAGTATTGAAGTTATGAAAAATTAGAACTATTTTTCATATTTTCTTGGCATTCTGGATGTTTTTACATACAAAATCGTAATTTGCGCAGCAGGTAAAGCCTAACTAACAACATAAACTAAATCAGCCAAAGGTAAAATCTCCATAAGAGCCCTCTTGTGTAGTTTGAATATTAATTTATTAGTAAAGCCTAATACTTAGAGTTAAAGTAGCTACTCCTCACCTATGGTTCAGAGTAGAAGTGTGTAACTATTTTTTAGCCATTTCGAAATCAGTGGAAAAAAAACCCTGGTCAATTCTATCAGGGGGCCAACATACTGATACAAGCAGAAATTAATTTTAGATGAAGACAAACACAGCGGTTATTTCTATTAATTTCATCAACACTGTACCAATCCATCTGTGGGCTAGAAATCACATTCAGGAGACTCATAACTGAAAATATTCCTTTACAAGGAGCAAAAGCAAAGTTAGGTCCAATTCAGTGGAAAGCTGTTTTACAATATTATTCTATTTCCTATAATATAGTATGACACACTCTTATTTTTTATTGTTCAGTTGGAGAGCAAGTGAAACAGGATGCTGAAATAACAAACCCCACATTTTTGCCTGGGCAAATTTATTACAATCCAAAACATTCAACAGGATCAGAGCTCCAGTTTTAAATAGGAAAGAGAGTTGTTTCTATAATACAGAGCAGCCCAAACTTGATTTATACACAAGTCTATAAATCACTTTGGCATTTTCAACTGTGTCAGCTGAATCCCGTTTTTCACACCATACTTTAAACTGTCTGTCAACAAGTGATATGTCTGTGTCAGAGGGAATTAAGATGCTGGAGCCATGCAAGTTCAGTCTAATATTGAATATTTAGATTCTTTGTATTTAACAAGGGACACGATAGAGCTAATGATTAAACAGACAATGAGAGATAATGTGGAGAGTGGAGAGAGAGGAGAAATGAAGAAGAATGATGTTGGTGGGAGATGGAGAGGTGGTGAGGAAAGTGAAAAGAAGAAGACGGAGGTGAAGGAGAGGGCAGTAGGCACTCATCAGGAGTAGAGCTTAGAGGGAAGCGAAGGCCACAGCTTGGAGAGCAGACCCTTGTGTAAATGGAGATGTACTAAACCTTTGCCAACCTGGATCGCCCAAGATAAAATATTTATATATGCTATTGTGTGACAGAGCGCTGGGCTGAGTAGAGCCTTAATTTGTTTTTCTCCAGGGTAAATTAATTCCCTCCCCATCATCAGCAGAGTGAACCCGCTGTGATTACTGTGCGGCCTTTTCGGTGTCTCCTTCTGGAACAAGCACTTGAAAGATTTCAGTGGTCAAAGCTCACTTTACAATTATACTCCATGTGCTCCATACATTTCCATAGATTAAAGGTGAGGTAGAAGCACTTGAGGAAGATGAACATTGATTCCTCACTGCCTTGAATCCCCCCCCCCCCTCAGTTCTCTCCTTCTTAACCCTCATCTCATTCACATCTTCGGTGTTGATCAGGAAAACAATTTAAAGCAGCATACTCACTTGAAGAAATTTACTGATTTGACAAGTGCAGACTGTAAGAGGCATATCCCTACATAAAAAGCTAAAATATTGTTTCAAGTGGGTATTTACACGAATGGATCCATATCGTTACTAACAGTATATATTGTATGTGCACACTGTACATCTTCTCATCACTGTATAGATATAAAGAATCAGAAGAGTGGCCAACTTCTGTGTATGCTAACAATATGTAAAACACATAGTGAAAGGGCACACTGTGTGAGCAACATTCGAGCCCAGCACAGATTGACACTGATTGTCATGCTATTACTGGCAAATAGCAACACTTGGTTGGCCGTTGACAGGGCATAATCATGTGTGACTAACAGCGATGAAGAGAGCGCTACAAAGGGAAGGCAAGATGGTGGAGGTACAGGCTCTTTGTCTCTTCTGCCATCTTCTTCGTCTCTGAGTAGCCTCGAGGGGTGAATAGAACAGGACATGATAAAAAGATAGAAGCCACTCAAAGTTCAAGGCAGATATAGCCCTTTCATCTATTTCAAGACAATCACGTTGGATTCTACATGTACATTACTGCAAACTATCAATCCCTGCTTCCTTCTCAAGGAGCCAAAAGCAGGGGCGAAGTGAAGAGATGGTGGCACAACTAACATCCGCATGATACTTCTTGTTTTTAACCTTGGTGGTTCTGGTTGTGGAACAGAAGTTAAAGAACAAGTAAATATCAAGTCAACTGAATGTTTCCCCCTTAGAATATACTCCTCAAATACCAGATCCATTAGCAATTGATTGACTTTTTAAAATTATAACAAGAACAACTTGTGCATGTCCCAGAGCTTCCACTGAATTTGAAAAACAAGTTCACAATAAGGCAGTAAGTGATTTCCTGGAACAAGTTTTTTGTCAGTAATCATGAATACAAATGCAAAAACGGAAAGAAGGAAATGCAAAAATGATTGTTTTGTTTTAAGAAGCCACAAAGTCCATATTTAGAAGCCGTTTGAGGTGATTTTGGTCTAACCCGGACTGGCATGTTGTAGACCAACATTTGTTTCCTTTCTGAATCCGCCCTTTAAAAACACAAAGAAAAATGTGTTTTGCTTGTTCATATACATATACATATACACAAATTATTTACTATTTTACTACTTTTCATAACTGGTATGAGCTCACAGCCAGATGGTTCCTAGTTTGAATCTTGGCTGTGGACTTTGTGTGTAAAGTTTGCATGTTCTTCTCGTGTGGGTTTTCTCCAGTTTCATCGGCTTCCTCCCAGCTTCCAAAAATATATGGTAGGTTTACTGGTGACTCTTGATTGGTGACTTGAGTATCTTGGGCATGGTTGTTTGTCTCTGTGTTGGTGCTGTGATGGACTGGATGGCTGAATGAACTCAGTATGAAATGAACTTGAACTTGGTGTGAGGCAGAGTATTTACTTCATTATGATTTAAATAAAACTATGATCTTACTATATCATCTTAACTAAAGAACTGAAAACTCAGGGTTCAAACCCTTAATTAATACTGAAAAAGCAATCTCAGGAAATAAGGAAAATTTAAACCTACACTGACATCAATTGCAGAATCAGCCAGAATCATCCAGAAAATATTTCAGCCAACAAGTGAGAGAATTCATAGCCTTAATTTTGCACAGTATGTTCAGACATAGAAGCTTTTTTCTTCTTTTATTTAGCAGGGGTAGCTGTTTTTCAAAATAGGCCCCCCTTAACCCCCACGCCTAAAACGGCACCTTACTCCATGCTCTCGTTTCTGTGCTAGTAATCAACCCTGCTGCTTGATCAGAGATATTGCGTTGAGATCAAATCTCTATGTTGGTCAGTTTGTTGGTAACCGGCTGTGTGTGTATACTTGGAAAGAGTTTTACAGACACAAACACCTAAAAACAGATGGGATATAATGGAATTGTTGCACGTATAGCCTATATACATGATATATCATGTAGATGTCAAATGGCTGCATAAACTCAAAGACAATAGTTTGCTATATAATGTTGCTTCCTTATTGTCTTCTAACTCATTGCTTTTTAGGTCACTCAGCAAACTCGGGCTTGATTTAGTTTTTACTTGCCTATTTTCAGTGCTGTGTCCATGCATGTTATTTATCTGGTGGCGTTTTATAACATTTTAATGATTCAGTTATGAAAACTCAATGTTGTTGTCAGCAATGCACAGCCGGGCATTTGAGCTGCAGTAGTTTTTGGATCAACACTGATGGGATGGTGTGTTCTGACTCAAAAATAAATAGATAAATAAAAATCTGTCTCCAGAATTAGTTTATCTACCTCTTGGTGCATTTTATACAGATATATTTTCCAGACAAAAAAAGAAACTTGATCACTTGCAGTAAAGCTGGTAGGAAAATCCTAAAGAAACTGTTAAAAAAGAGAGGTTGCAGGCTGAAGGTTAGGGGGCCAAATTTCACACGGTTTGTGTGTTTTAGGCAAAAGTATTGTATGAAATAGCTCCAGCTGCACTTATGACTCTGCCACACAGAGCCTGTGAACATATCACATATCTCAAGTTGAGCACAGTGAAGTAATCTACACTTTTCACCCCAATACCTCACAAGCTGAGAGAAAGGAGCTAGGCACTGGCGATTCGGCCGCATGGATTAAGATAGACAGCAGGTCACACTGGGTGCCAGTAAGTTCACCACAGCCTCTGCAGTCATTGTCCTGTCCTTCAGTATTTCCTATGCAATTCCTCAGCACTGGTGGGCGACCGCAGCAAGAAAATTACGACCGCTAAGCCCAATTTCCTCTCATGCAGCAAGTAAGTATGGCTCTAATGTTAAGAGCTGTTTTGATGCTGCTACATGCACTAGAACCACAATTGGAACTGATGGACAATTAACTGAAACTGTAATTAACTCAGTCTGTAACATTGTTAAATTGTCATCGGAGAAGTATTATTTCCTGTGTTACTCACCCTGTGCTACTCACTCATTAACCCTAGATATAAATTTTGTTTTTGTCTGAGTAAGTTTCATGTCGCGCTTTTTGATCTTTCAGTAATCCACTGGGCCCATCAGATCAGTCAACCGGCACACAGGGAGTCAGCCAGCTCACTGGGCGAGCAGTCGGCGGGGCAAAACTGTCTCTGCCACGCAGTCTGATAACGTATGCATTACACTCTTACAGAGGAGCAGAAGCCCACAGTTTAATGAATGTAACCCAAGCTCCTTGTTAAACAAACAGGCTGAACCTGTGAAGAAAACCTCCACATCACCCTTCTTCATCTCTCATTAAAATTTCTTGGACTTACAGTGTGAGCCAGACTGAATGGCTGACTTCCATTTCTTTAATCTTTCAATTATAGTTACTGTTGCTATTTTGCATGTTTTTGTATGGAAACTTTAGGAGTTGTAGTCCATGAGTTTTACCCCCTATTTGAGAATTTGGACGGATAGTCTAACTGATTAATCTAAATGTAAATTACCTATCTAATGTAAAGATTATACATTTTATTTCACTTTTTTTAAAACTTAATTTCTGTCTGCTTCATTATATAACCTTTCTCTCATCTGTGCCTAATAGCCCCACTTGTTCATTAGTTTTTTGGGGTGCTCTTTTAACCATTTGTGCACAATTTTGCAGGTCTTACCTGTCCACGTTCAGCTAGAAATCCTGTACTAAATCTTACTTTTTGACTCTACTTTCCACTAATCAGAACCTGCTTGGTGCAATTGACTTTTACTTTGCAGTAAAAGGGTGAAGGCGTTGCATGGATATACAGAGGAAAAGAAAAAGATTCCTGCAGAAGCACAAATTCTAAACACTGAGGAGGGTCTGTAATGGGAAAAAAATAACTGTCCTGCTCACCAGCCACCTCAATGTGTGTTTTGCCTCAGCTGCCTATCAAAAACCAATATCCTCAGATTTGATGCTCGTGTTGTCGTTTGTAATGAGAAAGAATCTGTGTCTAATGCAGTAAGCCAAACCTAGCTGCTGTGAACTCTAACCTCCTTCAAGTGATCTCCATCTCTCCCTCATCCTCCTAAATCCTCGCTGCTCCCTGACAACTCCCCATCCAGCCTGTATTGCTGAAGCTGAGGAGGAGATTCTGGATTTAGAGACCTAAAGACCCCTTCATGTCCCCTCCCTTTCCTGTTGCACAAATCCCTTCTCCCCTGTCCCCCACCCCTCTTTTTTTTCACTTTCCAGTCATTTTTAAATACAGTAACACAATCTTAGGGAAAGCTGATATAATCTTTTCAAAACTATAAAAGTCAGTCACCCAGAGAAACATCTGCACGGTCAAATTTAAAACAAACTGGCAGGGAGTCCGGTGTCCCCATAAACATGGAGCAGCAGCAGGAGGAGAGGTGGGGAGAGAGGGGAGCACAGTGGAAAATAAAGAGAGAGGGAATGATTTTAGGAGGGAGTTTTAGTGCTTTCCACTTGCATTACTTCAACACAAACCTCCCTCAGGCCATCCGGATCCTTGCAGGGTAAAGCTAACGCAACAGCAATGCTACCAGTTGTTTTAATAGCTGTTTGAATTACAAAGTGATTGTCACTGTTTTACAGTCTCTTGACATTTGAGAAGGCCAAATATGTGAGCGTAGTCATAGCTGACATCTTAACAACTTGACATCAGTGAAAATGCATGTTTAGGTTAAGTGGGTAGTGGTGAGAAAATAATAGAAAAACATTACACAGCTAAATTTATCTTTGAAAAAGTGTGGACTATGTAAATGCAAATGTACAAAATAATTAGCTATGAAATTACCCAAATAAATATGTTTGAGTAAATAGCACAATCTTTCAATTGGATTGGAAATGTAATGTAGAATATGTAGTTTAGTGTATAGGTAGATCATTATTATAAACACTTTCAAGCTCTCATGTAAAAAGGATGAGACATCAAGACTGGATATTGGGGGAAACAGCAACTCTTAGTTAAATTTGAAACGTTTCAAAAAGTAAATGATAAAATTACATTAAAATGATCATTAAAACCCTTTAAGTAAATTATGTTGAAAAAATATCTTCTGTAGGGAAACTTAAGTTTGAGCCATTTGTTTGAGTGTTAGTTTAATATAAAACACTTAGCTGACTTGAGAATTGTAAGAGATGAAGCACACATGGCAACAACACTATACGATTGTAGTGGACTCTGAGTAAAACAGAGTGGCCCTTCAAACTATTTAAGCATGGCTCAGCATATATATTTAAAACCCAAATTGTGGACTGTCCTTTAAACTTCACATTGTGTTTCAATGGGTTGCACAAGAACAAGTCCAATGAATAGTGACTTTACCTCACAATGTACAGGACCTAAAGGAACCACTGTCTGCCCCCTTGCTCTGAGGTCAGTGCAGTTTTGGAGGCACAAATGTCACCTACACAATATTAGGCAAGTAGTTTTAAAGTTTTGACTGTATGTTGATGCTGATTAATCTAAGCCAAAGTATTTTGACATAATTCAGGAATTACTCATCAGATCAATGATACGATGTAATGTGTCACGTGTGGCAGTATTTTTTTCCTTTATTGATATGTCACAATCGACTGGACACAGGCTAATTTATAAAGAATGGAAAGGTGTCCACACTTTTGACTGGTACGGAATGTCATTCATTCTTCAAGCTATGTCGATTGATGGTACAGTTGTTTAAAAAAATAGAAATTTGACTGGACATATTGTTATTCATCTCAAGGTTTCAAATGTAAACAGGCCTCTACAGAAGACATTATCCTGGAGTGAGTATAGCTAGACAATCCAGCACACTTCAGTCCAATTTCCATGGGTTTTAGGTTAGAATCCCACTGAAGTACACATTGAACGGGGGGCACAGTGCCTGCTCTGCTCTGCCCCGTCTGTTTTGAGTTGAGTGTCGGATTGGTTTAATTGATTTAATGGGAGTGCATGGTGTCATAGTGGGAGATGAGGAACAGGGATGCTTTAGGGAAGTCAAGTGTGTTGCACTACCTCAACTCGATCTTAGACTACGTGTGTCAGCGGGCGAAAACAGCCAACGGTGATGATATATGAGGGTAAACACAACAAGGAGGAACACCTGAACAGACAGAGCCACACACGTGAAGTTCTCTTTCAAACACACAGAAATTCATACACACTTGTTCCAAGCCTGGAACATCCTGCTCCCAGCTAATGGCTTGAATAACACCCAGAGTGGCTTGATAATGCCTTAGTGAGATGTGTTTATGAGTGTGACTGTTGTGTGTTTGTATTCACACACAGTATGAGGGCCACAGTGACAGAGCTCGCACTAATGCCACCCTGAATGGTGTGTCTAATTACTTGGCCTACAGATAGCTTTTAGCTAAATCACCTCGCCTTCTGAAGAGCCTATATCAACAGTGACAAGGGCCTGGACAGTTACATTAGCCCACTACCCATCCACCAAATCCAGCACCAACAATCAGTGTGATTTGCAGTTGCTTCATTATTGTCATCCCTCTGTCCATGATAATATTTCCTGCTGAGTATCAGCGAGAGAAGGGTGGAGAGTCACAAAGAAAAAGTCGAAGACAATGCAAAAGAGAGAGCAATATAAGAGAGAAACATAGAGGGAGAGTAGAAGTCAGTAGAAGACTTACTTTTGTTAATGCTTTCCCCATAAGCATGTTGGATGCACCAGAGAGCTGGATAAACCTCTCTGACGGCCACCAGGGGACTGAGCTGGTATATTGATACTGGAGATGGGTTTTGTTGTTGGACTGTCAACTGCTACCAAAACCATCCTCCACACAGACACATAAATCTGCATTACCCAAAGTACAGCAGCCAATGGCAGCACATGCATAGAGACTAAAGCTCCGAATCACATTACAGCCAAAGCAGAAAGAAGAATTTAGTCAGTTATACTCTATGGCTCTTTCATTTTCCAAGTACATTAAATCAGGAAATGCAGAGAAAGGTTCCCACAATGGCCTTTTCCCTCTGATTGCTGTGCATTCCTCTTTTTAATTTTCTTCTTTTTTGCTGACAGCTTTTCTTACATCCACAGGACTCATTGGATGCACTGCTTTAACTAACAAAATAGAATAAAACAAGAAATACAAGCATTTTAATGGTAACCAATAATAACAAAATGATTACATTTAAAGTTATGTAGCTATGAAAAATTCAAAAGGCTTTCCATTAATACCAATCTGAAGTGCAGTCATGTGTTTTAGTAATGTTTTCTAAAATAAACAGTAAAGTACAAACATTATCCAGTAAAACTCAAAGAACCAAGCTGTCTGATAATAAATCTTTCAGAGCTGCTTCCTGTCATTGAAGAATTCATTACCGGACAGAATCACCTATTTGAAATGAATAACTTCCATAAGTAATTTCCAGTCACACCTATTAAAAAATATTTAAAAAAATATTAGTGTAGTTTAATGTGTACCTCCTTGTTAATTACATCATTTATAAGTCATGATACATGGAGAAAACAGAGCATTATCCTGAAGAAATGTAAGATAATGGAAGAAATGTGACAATGATTTCATTTTAATAAAACAGCATGAAAAATACTGAAACTGAACTGACAAGGAGCATCTGAGAAACTAGAAACACCCTGAACCCGCGGATAAGGACACGATGGGGAGCAGAGTGGTGCCAAGTGGGGTTGGATCACTCGACAACAGCCTGTCTCACCCCATTACTCTCCAAGCTTCCCCCCCACCCCATCCCTGCATCCCCCTGCTTTGTGAGGTCACACCACCAGTCGCACTACGATGACACCATCGTTGGCTCTTACTGGGTGAATGGAGAGAGGAACTCAGGGAAAGAGGGAGAGGGGATGGAGGGGACCTCTACACATGGAGGGCTTTGCAATTATCACACATGTTTTATGGGTGCATAATGTCATTGTAACAGACTTCTACTGGTGTTAGCACCAAACAGGACCATGCTTTAATTCCAGAAGAAGTAATCATAATAAAACGTTGCATGTTGCATTACATTTCTTGGATTGCATTTTCTTTTCTTTTCCAGACAGAAATTGCACTGGTCCAATGTGAAAAAGTGGAATTGCTGCAAAAAACATTTGTGGCTCTAAAAAAATCTTTCAGTGTCCATGACCATGGGGATAAAAATGTACGTGCAGTGGCTACAGTGTCTAATGGAGAGAATTTTGGTCAAGAAATGTTTTGATCGAAGCCTTTTGAGTAGTCTTAAAAGTATAGTTATTTTTACATGAGCACTGTGCATAATATGCATTCTTGTATGAAAATACACAAACTCATTGTAGAATAGGAATAAACTTATTATACTGCTACTAGTAGCCTAGAACTCACTGTGGTCCTTCTAGAGCAAAATGTATGAAAGTTCCTTTGTTATACAAAGCATGGTGCTTAATTAAATGCAAACTTTTCAAAATAGTCAACAAAAACCCCAGATATTTGTTGGGATAGGAGTTGAGTCATAATTTGTGGAACAATGGGGGATGGTAGGATGGCTGAACCAAGAGGAGTTAAAAGTAGAGCGCTTTTGGAAGCCCCCTGGGTCTCATGATGTTAAGGAGGTGCTCACAGAGGTCTGACACAATGGTACCAGTCAACAACAGAAGCTGGCCTGCCTCTGTTTTTTTCTCTCTCTCTCTCACGGCTTCAGGGCCTCTTCTCTGAGCCACAAAAAGCTTGCTGAGGGGATAGCAAGGTAGACAGGTTCGAGAAGCAGCATGGCATTTTAATGGTGATGGAGAGAGTTAGGGGAGAGAGGAGACAGTGAGGTTGAATGAGGTATAGGCAGATGACCACCCTCCCACCTCTCCCCTTCACACACGTATAAACACACATATACATAGACAAACATGCACATACACGTATCATCATAGGAAGCTTTTTATCTTATTGATCGCCCTCAATTAAATCCCTGCTCAGAATAGGTGAGAATCGACAGTGATGTAGATGTGGAATCAAACAGAAACGACAGCGGTCTTCTCATAATGATGATGAGGATGAGTCCATAAACAACTTGAAAAAAGACGTTCCACAACCAAACTGTTTCTAAGATAATCTTCTGTTGCAGAACCTTCTGATGCCATCAGTGGAAAAAAATAGAGTGATCATAAGTTTTTAATGTGCAAGAATGGCACATTACATAATACTGCATGGCCATCAGTTAGGGCTATCATTATACACAAAGCATGCGTATATTGTATTTAATCGTATCTAATTCTTTGTTCCTGAAAGGAATTAAAATATCCTATCCCTTGTGGTTAAGCAGAGTGTCATAATTTTGGTGGCTTAAAAATGCACAATTTAAAAATGCAATACACAGACATTCAAAAGCCTGTCCTTCAAACTGTTTTATCTCATTATGAAACTTATTGCTACACACTAATAAAAATGTGCCCACAACTTCATAACTTATTTCCAGGTCTTGGTGACCCATGGCTGCAATTTAAAGATCTCATTCCCATGCACTACTAACTTGCAGCAGAATAAAAATATCTCATTCCAATGACTCATGTCCATTCAACTATATTGTTCTTTTCTTTTAATACCACAAGGAATGTTTTGTGCTTTTGTGTAGTTTCATGTAAGCTGGGCTGGTTACCTTTGAAACAAAGCAAAATAAGCAAAAAAAAAAAAAGAAAAGAAAAAAGAGAGATTATAAAGATATATTATTCAGGTAAAGAAAGTCCAGCTAATAAGCAGAAAAGCAACAGAATTCAAAACATGGATCTGAGAGTCCTTTAGACTTAATTAGACGGTCATCAGGAGGGAAGGAAAGGGGAGTTTGGCTTCCTATGCACAAAGGACACAGCTGATAAAGGGAAACAATCCTGATTATTCCTTCAAGTGCAACTAAATCTGCCATCAAGAAACACAATATGTGAAGTCTATCAAACACCTGCAGGTAAAACAAAGTTTTACAAATGATGAATGACGAAGCTAGGAGGGTGGTGTTGGAAACTCTATACCTTCAATGACAAGCTCAGTGTAGGTTTATTTTTTTAATAGGCTTATCTGCCACTGAACAAATGAATAATTAAGAAAATATGGGTTTAATTGTAAAAACAGGCTGGCTAAATCCAGAAGATTAAATGAGTCGTGTAGGATGTTTTCACCACTGTGCAGGTCGATAGCGGCACACTATCTCACACACAGGATACAGGCCATCTAGCCATTCCCACTGCTGCCCACTAAAGCCCACTGTTTACACAGTTTTGTTTTTAATCACAGCAAGTCCAAACTGTAATGTAATTTTCCACTCTGCATACACCTAAACACAAACACAGACACATAGAAAGATACACATACACATACACACATACACACTTACACGTACCGTACGGTAAACTCAGCTCCACAATTACCCCTCAATTAGAGATAATAACATGACCACTTCCTGACCAATCACCTGCAGCCTTTCTGTGACTCACATAGTGTTGCTCTACAATTTCTCTCTCTCACATACACACATGCTCAGACACAAAGTCAAATGGCTCACAAAGTTAGTGGTGACTGAAGTAATCATTGGTTATTTCGGTTGACCGCTGCGCTTTGTGATTTTCCCTGTATCAGGCAGGTGGAGCAAAATCTTCCCCTCATTTTATGAAGATAAATGTTAGCTTTCTGTGGTTTCCTGTATATACTGTATGCTGTCAAGACACACACGCACACCCACACACACACACACACACACATATATATTTAAACAATACAGACACATTTCCTGGCAAAACTGAATTAACCTTTCCTGTCTCCCTGTCTGTCTCATGGATGAGTGAGAGAACAGTCTTTTCCCACACTATGGCTGCCACAGCAGCATGCCTTACATACACTTAAGTGCCTTCCTTTCCTCCCGTTTGCCCTCTTATACCTTCTTTGCTGCAGCAGAGGAAGGTTCTATTTTACTATGGCAAACACATCAAAACCTCTAAAGTTAGAACAATTTTCTGCTGTCCACAAAATATAAAAACTGCTACCTGGAGGACAGAAATTATATTTAATAACTGACTGCAGTCCCAGTGGAGCTATTTTCAAGTTAAGTGACTCTCTGGCAAAGAAAATCTGACCCAAAGATAAAATATAAACCGCTGCTGAAAGGTTTGCATAGATTTACCTGCTATTACACTTGATAATACTGACAGAAGTTAACCATTTGTTTCTATAGTTATAAGACTATAGTTATAAAACTATATTTCCAAAGAAAGTATGAAATAAATAACTTTTTTTTTTCATGATGTCAACCATATAACACATACTGGTTGCTAATAATATATTAGCATACTGGTGGTTATGCTATGTAACATTTTTCAACAAAGTCACTGCTTTGGACTTTTTGCTGCCCAACTCTGATATTACTGATATGTCAGAGATGGAAGTTAATAATCATATTAATAGTCAGTTTAATGTTTGTCACTGTGAAAGCTTCGACTGTTTGTTCCACTGACACACACAAAACTCATCATATTACTGGCTTTGCAACAAAAGCTTCCTAGCTAGTTTGAATTAGTCCAAATGCGCTGACAGGACATTTACATTTAGCACTAGTCTCAAAATGCTCTGATGCCAGCATCCATCATTTTACTACATACATTTATATATTATTGCACTGTTCATGAACTGCAGATTATAACCCTGTTCGAACGGTCTTCTAACTCCCTCTGACTATTGCTCAGTTAAAGTACATCCATGATGTATACAAGGAGAACAGCTATTTTGTTTACTTAAATCAGCTTCAGAAACAAATATGCCTTCCCTCCAGACATGAAACTCTTTGATGATCATAATCAGAAATGTTGTCATTCAACTGTGAGCATTTGACTGATTGTTTTATTTATGTTGAGATTAAAGAAGAAAAAAAATTGCACAAGTGATAAATTGACATTTCATTCAAGCAATAGTAATCTTGATTTATCCAGTGGAATGCCGGGATCTAATTTAAAAAAATTTTTTTTTAGCTATTTTTAACAAGCTAAACTTTAAATTTTCAATGGGAACGCAGTGCATAAGCATCCAATTCTGGACAAAAATTGTGAAATTACATTAGATTTTAATTGTCTCCTCCAGGCATGAATTTCTGTTTCCTGGGTGCTTGATTCACCTCTCACCCACAGCTGGACTAGTGTTACAGCTTGGGAAGGTCATGCCATACGATCATACAAAGGAAAGGTACTATAAAAATGATAACTAAAAAATAAAACCATGATAACTAAATCCAATATAATAATATACAAACACACATATATGTATCCCTGTGACACATTTCTAAGACAGATCCTCAAAAAGCTCTCCCTCTCATGCTCATGGGATCATACAGAGTCTAATACAAAACATTAGCGGATTGACACTATCGCACTGACTATCCGGCAGAGCCCCTTTCACACATAATTACAGGCTATCATTTACCCCCGCCAAGGGAACAGGTGCAGGGGGAGAGGGAGAAAAGCTCAGGCCCACTGTCTCCTTGGGCTTAGGGCCTTTTCCTGGCTCTGAGAGGCCTGTATTGACAGAGACAGAGGGGGGAACGCCAGCGCCAATAAATCACTGCGAACGTGTAAATGCCACTGCACCACATTCCACTAAAGAACAGGAGGCCAAATGGCTACAAGTTCCTTTCTCTTTCTGTTTCTGTTGTTTTAAGGCTCCTGCTCCCCAACCTACGCACACACATATTATCAAATCCTGTTTTTTTAACTCTCCTTCCATCGCACTCTCTCTTATTCATGCTCTCTGCTCCCCAAAGCAGCTAATAGCATAATTTGAGGAGGAATGTTCCTGGAGTTTCCTGTGAATTCTGCCATTAGTCATCCGAATGACCTCTCTGTTCCTCCCCTTTCCCTTCCTTGTCACTAACACGGCACAGTTTTGGAGCAATGGCTGCCTAGGGAAGAGGGGAAGCAAATATGAACCAGAGGTGAACAAAGCATGTGAGTGTTTTGTAAAACCATATCTATGTACAGTCTCTGTTGTGTTTTCAAGGTTTGTGTGAATTTATTTGCAATTTCTACATGAATTCCATGTTGTCTGTGAGTATGAAAAAACAGGGTGTGTGCGCGCGTGTGTGCGCACGTGTGTGTGTGCATGTATGTGTGCATGTTTGAAGGGCAAAAAAATCAGTGAGATGCAGAGGTAAGGCTGTAGTGTTTTCCCCAAAGACACAAAGACACAGAGCTGAAAACTGGGAGAAGAAGAGATGAGCAAGGTGGTGTCGGTGGACAGGGAGCACAGTATTCTTTTAAAGTCTGACAACTTTGCAGAGATCAAAATGTTGAAACCCATAAGTTTAAAGGTCTGTTTAAGGATCTAAACTTAGTTAGGGTTCATTTTAAAATTGGGTTAGGGGGTCAGGGTTAGTTTAATAATAATAATGGATTAGATTTATATAGCGCTTTTCAGGACAACCGACGCTTTACAATGAATCCAATTATTCATTCACACTTGGTGGTGGTAAGCTACGTGCGTAGCCACAGCTACCCTGGGGCAGACTGACAGAAACATGGCTGCCAATGTGTGCCAACAACTCTGACAACACCAAACACCAGTGGTGCCAACAGAAGGGTAAAGTGTCTTGCCCAAGGACACAACGACAGTTGACTGGGGGGAGCAGGATTTGAACTGCTAATCTTCCGGTTATTGGACGACCTGCTCTACCACCTTTATATATAAAAAATATATAAGGAAAGGATGTGCTTGTGATTGAATTACCTCACTGCAAACCTTTTCCATTAAACCAAGTTTGGTCCTGATAAAAACTATCATTTCTGGGGTTGGCTGTAAAGTCTGAATTAAGATTAAGTTACGGTTAGAGTATAAACTGATAATCATTAGGATTAGGGTACCCACAGTTATTCAAAGTCAATGCAATAACCTAATGACACTGTAGTTGCAGAAACTAGATATTAGTGTCTGTTTCATGGCAAGTATGAAATGGAGATGCACTAATGATGGAAAGCAACCAAGAAAGATAAAGAAAGCTTGAGTCACCAGCACTGCCACCATGGTAGCTAAAATCACTTGTTTATGTTCCTTTCAGCTCTAATAACCAAAGCAATTATTTGCTTTCACAGTGCCGTCACGTTTCCAGCTGCATGTCTATACAAGATTTATTTAGACTGATTAGACAACAGTATTATAGGGAGAATGGGGTTGCTATCTTGTGCAATTACATGCACACAAACATCCTTGTCTGGGATAAACTGGCCTTTGCTGTTGGGAGTGTGCAATTAGTGTTCAGGGAGTAGAAGCAAGGGCAGCTTTTTGAAAAGCAAACAGACAAATTTAACTCCATATGATGCAACATTTGCTGGATCTGGGCAAAGATTTGGGAATATGAAACCAATTATTTACAAATGAGATTTGGATGAGATTGAGAGTTAGGATTGTAGCAGATGTTTTCATAACTTATGACTGACTTTGAATAGGATTATTATTAGCAGCTCTACTCAAGTTTTTCCAGCATAATCCTCAATGGAACAGGTAATTGGCAGACTTGTTTCCTTACCCCTAAATATTTATGTTAAAATCATTGGACCATTGGTTTCATATTGCACTAGATTGCAAGATGCATAAAGGATGTTTGTACAAATACATTGAAATCAGCGAACTGAAATTATCTAAATAATCCAGAGCAGATGCTCACCTGAGTATATCAGACATTTATAAGACACATCACTGTAGCCACCATATTAATCAGATAAACCATCAGGCTCTTCAATAGCACAGACCAAAGTCTTTACCTATTACTACACTCCTCCCGTCTTCCGTCCCAACACCTTGAGCCTCTGCACCTCCACTTTCTCTAACCCCCCCACATCAAAGGCCATCAATCTCCCACAGTACAGGGGGAAAGGCAAATATTTAGAGAAGGACTGAACCCCCATAAATCTGTAGTAGGAGAGAGAGGGAGAACATGATACCCACCCTGTTCCTCCAAACCTTCACCCCCATCGTCAAAGTCCCTCAGCAGTCCTTCGTCTTGATAGCTGGAGGAAGCCCTGGGAGGCCACAGGAACCAGAGAGGAAAAGAGGAGGAGGTCTGTGGCAACACCAGTGAGGAAGATGATAGAGATTAAGAAATAAAAAAAGAGAAAAACCCCACCCACCCACTGCCCTTCAGTGGAGACATACTCTCAAAGAAAAACACACACAAAAGGGGGGCTCAGAGACACACAACACATGGACACAGTGGTGGGACTCCTCTTCTTGATTTACTACAACTCTCAGTTCCACTCGAGTGAGACTCTAGAATATTAGCAAGTATTTATGTCCTTTTTCATTTGAAAACAATATGGCTTTCAGCAATAAAGAAAGGAACGCTGCACTGATAGGTCAGGGTTGGGAGGTCACTGGGAGAGTAAATTGGGGGCAGATGAGATGCTGAACAAAGTGAAGCTAGCTCCTAGAAAAACTGTTCGGGTAGAGAATGAAGGTGATTGCTCCTGAGCAGCTTAAGAGAGTATGGGGGAGCTATGCATACAGACAAACAAAGCTATTAATCTACTGTCTGTAAGATGAGGTTGTCATTGAAAAATCCAGCACAAAGCTGAATGCTTCTACTATAGAATCGAGCAACAACAAACAGGGTAAAGTACTTGAAGCACTTATCCATTTCCAGCATGCCTTTAGTTTTAGGATGGCTGAATGAAATTCAATGAGGTAACATTGAGACATAAAGAAGCCCAAATTAAACAAGAAATTAAAACTAAGCTGTTAAATGCTGACAATGCTAAATTAACAGCATTAAAGCATCTGACATTGCAGCCAATGTGTTTCTGTTTAACAAAATTCTAAGAGGACACACGTGCATTTAAAAAAATGTGCCATGCTGACAGCTGTCAAGGCAGTATGAGGGATTTAAGGAGCTTTGTAATGCCCCTATGACTAAGCAGTAGTCCCAGGGGAGAGGGGTATTGATCCCTTGGCAGAATATTCAACCTGCTCCCATGACAGACTAGTTGATTGACTTTTTGGCCCCGCTGGGGTGAAACACATGCAGATAAAGACACATAAATGCCATAACATCAAAGAGCTTGAGTATCAGTAGCAATGCGTTGCACATGTGAAGTTAAACCATTTGATCTTAAACAAGGACATACAATACAGTACACTATGTGCATATGTCTTACAAACAAACACCTTTTTTTTCACTTGTCACCTCCAAAGTTGCCATATTCATGAGTGGGATCTGCACAGAGCTGCATTATCATGACCCAGCTCCTGCCTTTGTTCTGGCCTTTGTTGGCTTTCCTGCCTGCAACTGCCTCAGTCAAATGTCACGTCTCTGCAGACGCAGTACTTTGAGCATCAGTGTCAATAATTAGACATACAACATTATGGAAACCAGAGCACCGCTCAGCACAAGACACATTTAAGCATTTTTTATATGTGTGGTTTGGTGCTTTGTTTCTACAGCTCTTCGGTATATGCCTGACCACAAATTGTAATCTAGCATCTTTTTTTTTCCCCCAAAAAAAATCTATATTTCTTTTTCTTTCTTGTTTTCTTCCCTCATTAAACTGTATATTTCCTAGTTTGGACTAATCTGGACCTCAGTCTTGATTTCCAATTAAAAAGTAGACAATGTGGTCAGAACGTCCAAGACTTCAAATTAGTATGTTACAACACTGTTTTATAAGTGTTCAAGTGTTTCCTCACTGGCAGGGAAAATCTGATTTGAACAAATATTTCATGTGAAATGGAATAAATATGTAAATGTTTTGTTTGTGTGCCACCAACAAAATTCACCCAAAGGTTATGATAGGAGTATTTGTATTCAACAATATAAACTAAGAATCTAGACTTCCTCCTGTTGAGCATGTGCAGGTATTTAAAAATTACCCTCTCAACTCTCTTTACTTTACTATCACCAGTATGCAGTGGTAGTTCCTACATTTTGGTTCTGTTGTTCAGTGGGTTATGAGAGAGAATAATAGGCCATACAGCATTTAGTGTTTGAGTCCTATACTCAGATCTTACTTTTTTACTACGAACAGTGGAATAGGGGCTAAATGTGAAGATTCAGTCAATGACATCAAATAGCTAATAAATAAATAAACAACTCCAAACATATTTTCACTGGTAAGTAAAGCCATTTATTTATTCAACAGAAAATTGCTCAGTGAATCTCGTGACATTCCTCCTTTATAGCTTTTTTCCATGAAATTCTGTACTTGATTCTTTGTAGTAAGTGACCAAACCATTTGACACCCAGAAAACAGTTAGACATTTACCATCACAACACTGAAAGACTTCTTTGACATTATGTGTGGTTTTAAAGGCCCACTATATAACTTTTCAACCTAAAAACTCTGCTTCCCGGACTTGTTTTATGGCACCTATTATGTGCATTTGTAGGGCCATCGCGGCCCAGCACCGGTCTGTGGCTGAAAGACCGCACTATAGAACTTTCACATCCGGGACGGGGTTACACGCTAGCACGCGAATGTAAACGAACCGGTCGTTTTGAACGCACATCGGCGGATTCAGCAAAGATACGTTTGAAGACATTATTGGAGGAAGAGAGGAAACTAAGGAGAGCCAAAGAAGAGCAAAAGATAAGACAAGAGTTGAGAAAAGACTGTTTTTCCCTTTGCCTTTAAAGGGGTTAGGGTTTCCCTTTGCCTTTAAAGCAATGAGGTCTGGTTACCCTTCTTAGTCTGCTCTGTTGGCAAACCCTCCATTGACTGATGTTTGCACTCTGTCATTGCCCTTCCAATTTGTTTCCTTTTTTTTTTTAAACACCCACATGCAAACATGCACTAGATATGCTTGGGGAGGACAAAGGTATGGGATGTGCTGGCAATGGGCACCTAATTGCTTCTTACTGATCCAAATAGTACATCAGAGGCAACAGCACTTCAGTGGACCTCAGATGAGATCTGCTACATTGGGTCTGTTCATTACCCTGCTGACCCCCCAGCTCGACCCCTCATATGCACACATATTACAAACACACCTCCACCCCCTTCACCTACCCATACTTATTGTATCTGGGGTTTAATTGGGGCGATGTTCTCCATTGTGAACGGGCTCAATGGCTGTGGAGGGCTCCATTGTGGGCCTGAATGAGGGCAGGAGTGTTCATTAGGTGAGTCTCTGAATAAGGCCTTCTGGAGGTAGGGTACTGAGAGTAGGGAGCCGCCTGGGACCTCCGGGAGTGGGTAAAACTACGTGCTCTTCCCCTCTCCTCTCTTCATCACTCTTCTTTCTTTACCTCTCATCTCCTTTCCTCTCCTCTGCTCTGCTTCCCTGCTCCTCTCCTGTTGTCTCCTTCTCTCAACAGCCTGACGCTTGGCCCTGAAAGGCAGCGGCTCCATTTGTTGGAAGGACAGTCTTTGTCTGTGGCTGAAGAATGAATCGCAGGGAGAGCAGAACAAGAAAGATCAAAGACAGACTACAGAATTGCAAGGACCACCTCTTCTGATGGAGGGAGAAAGAGAACCAATGACCCTTTGCCTGAGAGAAGTTTCACTATTCCTCTCTCTGCATTTGGATCTCATTCCACACTAATGATCTTTACTGAAACACTTGAAGAAACACTGCTGTAAAAGTGATACTTCACTAATGCCTGTTGGGAATATTTTTTTTACCTTTTCTCTCTCAGGGTTCATTCAGCTGTGGGGCAACACCTGGACTGATGGGTTCGTCCTCTGGGACACTCAAGGTTCTATCAGTTAGACCACCCTGCAAATAGTGAAATGCTCAATAAACAGTCAGCTTGGGTTGATCTGAGCTTCTGCAAGAGAGCTGCTGATGTAAAGAAAAATATTGACTGCCTCTGCTGTGATTTAGGTAAAGATTATATTCCCAAAAATTGATAATTGTGCAAAAGGAGCACTCATCACAGTAGACTGGTATAACTAAATATAAAATCTGAAGGAAAGGAAGCAGGTGGCCATTTCTGCACACTGTTTCACTGCTGAAATTGGCAGCATTCACACTGAAAGCACTCAACCAGATGCAGGCTGCTGATCCAGACACAGAGCTACAGCACATTGCAGAATACAGGGGTTCATAACTCAACTTTTTCCCCCTGTTTTCTTCTCTTGCCTTTTGTGAGTGGGGTTGTTGAAAATCAAACAAATTTAAAATCAACTTAAAAGAGACTATTCCTACCATATATTAAAAATAATTTTCAATTTTTCAATTTAGCATCAAAAGGACACA
>JBBBVU010000015.1:19205592-19215613 GCA_037177055.1 Atherinosoma microstoma | reverse complement strand
AGATAAATGCATGGACAAGTTTTTCTAAATCCTGTGGAGACATCAGTCCTTTAATCCTCAATATGTTCTTTAAGTGACAATAGGCTGACTTCACCACTGTCTTAATGTGAAGTCCAGGTCTGAGTCCATGACTACACACAGGTTTCTGGCTCTGTTGGCTATTTCTAACTTAGCTGTCTGAAGTTGAGTGCTGACTTTTAATCTTTCTTCATTGGCTCCAAGAACTATGATTTCAGTTTTTTCTTCAGTTAACTAAAAAAAGTTCTGACATATTCATTCTCTAATTTGATCAATGCATCTCATCAGTGATTGGATCGGACTATAGTCTCCTGGTGAAATGGTTATGTAGAGCTGTGTGTCATCAGCATAGTTGTGGTTACATATTTAGTTGTTTTTTATAATTTGAGCGAGTGGGAGCATGTAGGTGTTGAACAGCAGTGGCCCCAAGATGGATGCATTGGGGAACTCCACGGGTTATTTTAGTTTGCTCAGATTTATAGCATTAAATTGTTTGCTGTTTATTTAATTTTACTTGTAATTAAATTCTACATATTTATATTTTACAGAGCATTCAAAAACGTCATGTTTATACTTGCATGTATGATCAGTTACTCATTCACAGCACAAATTGAAGAAATTGTGACTGGTAATTGTAGAGAAAAAAACATTTAAATTGTTGATAATGTGTGTATGCAGAAGGAGCACCACAGAGAAACAGGAAAAAGTTGTCTTTTTACATAATATCCTGACTGCTCTGATTACAGGGACAGATTTGGTCAGAGATAATGAATTCAAGAGCACAAACGCAGTGTTGCCACACCTAACCTTTGCAGCTCAAACACAGGAGAACCACTATTACCCCATCTGAGGGGGCCACAGAGGGACCACACAGCAGGAGCTCAGTCATTCATCAGTGTGAACTTCTACTGTAGTTATGGTCTTGGAATGATAAGGTTTAAAACTAACTGTTCACTGCAGGCAGCCTGTCCCAAGTGTGATCATGATAATAGTCCCACTTCTACTGTAGCAAACAGGATGTATTTTGTTTGTTTTTATGAAAAATGTATCATTTGTCATTCTCTTAGGGTTCAAATGAAACCACATTTATATGAAGTACCAGTTGTAATTGATCAGCTGTAAATATTTACAGTGAAAGAAATCTATAAAAACTTAGCTCAAAGGCTGCAACTGTCACTTTGTTAACAACCACAGTGATTACATAAAAGAAACTTCTGTAATTAAACTTCAGTATGGCAGTCATGCCACATGTGCTGCAAGAAGCACAGGCAAAGATATGTGTGTGCAAATTCATGCACATACATTTGCTTTCATGTCAGCATGCTTTCATATGTACGTGCTTGAATTACAGCTGAGGAGACTTGGCAACACTTGTCCCCTGAAGGACTGTGAGAATGTTTTGCAGGCTGTTGCGTAAAATTCTCCAGTTTGTTTGTTTGTTCTGCCGTAGTACTATAAAAACTCAAGAACAGGCTCTTGGCACCGCCCTGTTTACTGTACCTACCAGGGTCTGTGACTCCAGAGGGATGGAGCAGAGTAGGTCTGGGGAACAAATGTTTCCCCCAGATAATTCACTGCAGTGGGGTACTGATTAGAGCAGCCATGGGGAGACTGATTTTTGAATGACTGGTGGAGGAGTCGGGTAGGGGTAAAAGAGAGATGACAGGCATAGAGAAGAGTCAGCTGCATCACAAGACATCTTCATCTGTCCTCCATGTTTAATCCAACTGGTCTTCTCTGCTAATGAAACAGAATTTTAAAAGAAAGAATAGTCTAAAAAGGAGGAAAAGGAGAGGAAAACAAAAATATCCCCCAGCAGGGAATGTCTTGCCTAAAGGAGTGCCATCTGGGACTGAACACTGAAAAGGAGACAGGAGAACTGAGACAGGACAGCCAGAGCCAGGGTCCATCAGAGAGAAGGTGGGAGTCCAGCTGGGTCCCATTAGGACTGAGCCACATGTGTTCACCAGGGGTGGGTGGGGCGGGGGGTGGCAGACGAAGAGAGCAGGAGGGAGCAGAGAGGGCAGCGGGGAGGAAGTGCTGAGAGCGATGGGCCTAGACCCTGTGAAGCTTTATTAGGCCTGTCGTCTACTCCTCTAAACTGGGCCGCTCACACTCCCCTGCAACACTGCCCCCCCCCAACCCTCCTTTGCCCTCGGGCAGCGCCAGGGCAGAACAGTATAAAACTATTAGAAGGAGAGAGACGGGACCAGACCACCCAGACACGCATACACACATCCATAATGGCTACCAGGAGGAGGCCCCAGCGTGAGAGCTGCAGCTGGAAGAGATGAGGGACACTTTCAAACACACATGTGCATCCGTATGACACAATGTACACACACTGAAGTGGGGGGCATGTAAAAGCAAAGTGTAACAGTGACAGACAGTTCAGTCTTTCATATAAATGTCAGACCCATATGTGATGGTTTATTTATTTAATCAAATGTGTTTTACTTGAGACCGTCCAGTCTAACATCTGAGGGGACACAACAGGGATATTTGCATTTATGTTAATGTTTGTGAGAATGTGTACTGTATGTCTGCCATCACCACCTGTGGGTTTCTCGTACCTGTGGTTTAGATAGGTGTGGACATCTGAGCTTGTGCATGTGAGCATGTGTGTGAGAAAAAGACAGAGACAGATAAAGATTGAGACATTATAAAAAAAGTTTGGATGCCTTCATTTATGTACGTGCTAACATTTCAAAGATCTGACATTGACTTCAGGCTCATCTGCTCCCTATATTTCTATCACATGAGCCATCCTTTCAACCCTGCAGTGCAACCCTAAACCTGATCTGGATCCTGAACCATCATCATCAAAGAATGGATCGACATTTGTTGGAAAAATAATAGTGATTAGAAGGATAATGATCCCAATGGCTGAGTCTGATTTGTTCATTTTAGCACACTTTGTTAAACCTGCCTGGCTGGTGGCCAAAGTCTCAGACTTGACTGTATATCTTGTCTAAATAGAGTGGCTGTCAAAGTCCCCTTGCTGGTTGCATTGTAAAGGAGTTAATAAAACAGCAATATCCAAATTGATTAAAAAAAGAATAGCATTTAGATCATTTGCCTTTGTCTTATTTTGTTGTTTAAAAGAAAAGATCCACAACTAGAATATAATGTGGCCTTTCTTCTAGTTCTGTTTTATTTTTATGTAATCAAACAAACTTATGTTATATGTCTATCTAAGCTTTAAACTAACAGGGAAATAGCCAAACAAACAAGGTAAATAGTGAGCAGTGAAAATGAAATGCAAAGCTTATCCAAAGATCTTTGCCTTTTAAACCCAATAAGATAACCAAAGAAAAACTGAAACTTGTTTAAACCAAACACAAGCCAGCAAAAACTAAAACTTAAATACGAAGAATCAAGGACATTAAATCTTGAAAACAACACCAATAACACCAGAGCAGAGTTTGTTGTGTCTAAGTGGGCTAAAGGTTTTGTTGTGTTCAGAGCAAATAATTAAATCCACAAAAAGATTTACAATGGCAGCTTCTCTAGGGTGAGTGTAAAGGTTGAGTGTGTTACTATATCTGCAAGTTGACATATGTGCATCTGAAAGAATATGTGGGGGTGTACAAGTAGAATTTACGCTATCATTCTGCTCTAAAAGGACCTGTCTCTTCTCTGCCCCCATCCAGGTCAGGACCCCACAGCCCAAGTTACAAGGCTTAATACTTCAGCCATTCAATCATTAAAGCGTTTTATACAGTCTGTCCCTCGACTTCTCTCGCTCGTAAAAAAAATAATATTTGTCTTTCCAACTGCACTGTGGACCACAAAGTCCTCATGTTTTATTTTAGACAGAGCAATAAAACCCTGTCCTTCCTCTTGCCAACCTACTTCCACCATGAGCTGTTGTTCTTGTTCTGTAAACGTACAAATGCTTGCGTGTCCCAAGAAGTTCAAGGCTGTATGAGACTTTGAGAGTTTAATTTCCCCCAAAGACTTCTCTTTTTTTCTTTTTGTTTTTTAAACAGTCACTATCTACTGTGTTACTAAACTGAATTTGATGTATTTTATATGGATTGCAGACATGCACCACTGCGCCACACTTTAAACAGCTGTGTATGCCGGCAAACATCTGTAAATTCAGTATGCAACCAGTCTGTGGACCCAGCATTTATCGTTTAAAAATTTCATACAGGTGCTTTGTCCTCATCTTAAGTTCACTTTGAGTTTTGATGGTATATACTAAGAAATACTGTATGCATTAGTCTGTAAGTAGGCCAGTCACACAATAAAATGAGCATTTGGGGAATTCATTCCCATGTCCGAAATGTGGTAGTTTCATAAAAAAAAGGTTTGTTTTTTTTTTGTTTTATTTATTTTTTTTTTGGGGGGGGGGGTTGTCTGTGGTTTTGTAAATGAAAGCTTACTGGTATAGTGAAACAAACCTGTAAGCATGATTTGTCAATATTCACACCAGAGATTGTATTTTATTTTTTTTTATTTTTTTTTATCAATGGCTATTCCTTGTTGTGTGTCTAAAGTTAGTTGGGTGCAATTGTTATACTTTAACATGATACAAAGCATAAGGATATTTGAATTAACAAAGGTAAACGTAAACATGTTTTTTTTCAGAGCCTTAGAAATGTAATTTCACAATTTTCAAGCACATATGACAGTTTCACATACTTACAAAAAAAAAAAAGAAATAGGCATACTTTGATTTTACAAGGTAGTCTTAAGCATTTGATAGTATGCCCCCCAGAAACTTCAGTAGTTTTACAGTTTATGTGTCTTTATTATTCTATGTTAGCACTGTGAATTAATGGCAAAATGAACTGCCTAAACCAGTTATCCACATTTGTGAAACTCATGGAACGAGACTATATCTCATCTGGTTGGATGGGTTTGTGGTGGAGGTACACTTCCAAGCAAGAGAACTGAGTTTTTGTCCTGTCAGACCCAATAACTATTACTTACTTTTCTTCCTTTCTGCTTTGAGTTGCCACTTTGTTGTGCTTCAATGAAAATAATGTGGTTGGGTTTTGTGATCAAAAATTAATTGGCTAGTATCAGAAAAACATCATATTACATTGAACACAGCCACTCTTATGGACCATATAAAAAATTGTTTTATTTGGTTAAATACACAAATGAAACCTCAGATAATAAAAGAAGGAAAGACAGAAACTAAGAAAGAAAAATACACTCATGTCCATTAGCACAAATCCAGAAAAATGTTTTTGTGCTTTTTTCTGGATTTGTTTTGAGACTGCTTTTGATCAAAGTTTAAAATAGTCTGCAAACATTTTTATTTCACTGCTTAGATATTATTTTAGGCATCCAGAGGGTTGCAGATAAAATGAAATGATGTACACTCTTACATATTCTGTGTTGTGTTGGATCTAACAATGAAATATAATACCAAGGTACAGAAAGCTTGACCTGTTGTCAGCTGAACTCAGATCAGAAAGAGACCTCCTATAACAAATCACTGCTTTGGATACAACACAACTGAACTGAATGATTCTGCCTCTTAAGACTTTTGATTTCTTTGTCACTGGCACCTAACCATGAGTATTCTTTCCATTTAAGTATAGGTAAGGACGATAAACTTATTTGAAGATACATAGAGAGACATGCCAAGAGACATGCAGGCAATTTTTTTTATTGAAGAGCTAAATGCATTTCATTTTAAGAAAATTGCAATTTCCCACTATATCCACAAAATATCAACCAAACAAAAGACCAAGTAGTTCATCCTCAGACAGCCTCTGAGTGCATGACGGCAAATCATTTGCCACAAGTGCATGTAAAATGCCGCCTTATTAGCTAATCAAACAAGAGTCTCAGACATCCGAGGAAAGCTGTCTCGTTAAGCAGGAGAGGAGATGATAAGATGAGAGAAGAGCCATCTCAGGGATTATCTTTAACTCTTGTGCGGTTATGTGTTCCCTCAGTGCCACAACACTAACCAAACCTCAATGAAGTGATGGCTCATTTATTTAAATCTTTCATGCAGAGGGTTGCTGAAGGTCAAAGATCTGATTTATGTGTAATTTATAGAGGAACTATTGCCTAAATCAGGGGTTTGGTTTTTTCTCCAGCACTTAACATACACAAAACTCTTGATGTTGTTTAAATTGATTCTGCTGGAAGAAACCAGCTCAGAATTATGTACAATAATAGAGGTGACGTGTGTGTGATTTAATTTTTGTTAATGATTTTAAATGATGGAAAGAATGGAACAGTTGGGTTTGAGTATGTCAGGGGTTGGCTTTGTTATGGGTATGGTTTTGAAAGGGCTGGTGCACTTTGATATCCAATGTTTGATCCACTTGCTTCGTAAAGCATAAAAGTACAGCCTCATAATGGAGGGTCTCAAGTGTTTGTGTCAGCCTTCAGGATATTACAGGAGAGTTATTTCTTTTTAACTGAGACAGTGTAGATCTAAAGCAGCTACTCACTATTTGGGACAAACTAATTGCATGAACTATTATAACATATAAAAGACAACGGAGTGGCTGTATGGAAAGTAAATGATCTGCATGATGTTTTTGCTGTGCATCGTTGTCTAAACATTTTGTAGTGATGAGGCTGGACATAAAGAACAGCAGTATTTTTGATTAAACATTAACTCATGCCCCAGCTGTCACCGCACTAAATTCTTTTTGACTGCCATTCTCTCACTCTGAAATTTCCTCTTTTAACATTCCTTCTGGTGTTATTTTTTAACATTTTCTTCTCTTAAATTCCCACATTTTTCTTTCTTTGCTTTTCTGTTCCACTTTCCAACATGCTCACAAAGTGAAATCACATAGAATTCAGTGTCCTTGCAGGGGAACGCAAATAGACATAGCCATGATACGAAGTGTTATATTTCACACCTTATCAGATTTTCATACTGATATAACCGCAATCTGTGGCTACTGCAGAAAAAGATGCCTAGTCTGGCTCTCGCTTATCAGCTGTTTACAGTGCCACTACAAATGAATCCTTGCCAGTATTTCTACCTCCATAATCATCATCCCCCACCACCAGGACCCATACAGTAGCTTTATATCCCATCAGCAATGTTATGTCCAAAGGTGTGCAGGTGTCATGGGGTTGTCTGAGCTGAGTATCAATGACAAAACAGCGCCCACTGCAGCTGGATGAGATGCACTGTTTTCATTTAAAGGACTATTTGAATTTGATTTCCTGCTGCCCTCTAAGTAAACTTGTCTAATAGTTTGTTCACAAACCCTCTGGGTGTCACATCCATGTGGCCACCTGTCTCTACTCCTTCTGGAGGAAAGTTATCTGTGAAGACAGGAAGGAGGAGCATCTAGTGTGTTGATGAATTTAGTCTTATCGTATTCTTCCAGAATCTCACTTCTAACTGTCAGAGTGTCTTTTTAATTGTATGACTTTTTATACATCTTTTATCTGACAATTACTTAGACTATTTAGTGAAACAGAGAGACAAATAACCATGTACACAAGTTTGTCATCCTGCAGATGCAATTTTGTTCCAAGTGCAAATATTATCACACTTGACTTTTTATGATTCAGTAATTCATTATACAGCATTTGTGCTGTGTTGTTATGTCTCAAACCGCTGAGGAAAGCAAGACTAAAAAAGCAAAAGCAAATGTACAGATGTAAAATCAAGTAAATACAAAAAGTTTACTTTTTTCACGTGATTGGCATTTCCTCTAACTGATCATTATGTATCAAAACTGTCAACCTGAGCCAAATTACACAAACAAATAAATTAATGAGACTAAAGAGAACAAAACGGAAAAAAGTGACTGAAAGAAAAGGCAGTCATCTACAAAGGGGACTGATTCTAGTGAAGGGAAACATGAAGTGGGAGACTGAGTATTCAGTGTCAAGGCTAGGTTAGGTTTCCAGCTTCAGCGTTGTCAACACTCTCACAGCACCATAAGGCGGGCCGAGTGGGGTTCACCCTCAGAACAGAAGCTGGCGTCACCTCTCGTGCCAAAACCACTCTGACATTACAACACATGGACCCTGTGAACATGACACCAGCACTTGGTAAAAAAACAGTATGCAGGACCAATTCTGTCATGGCCCGCGCCATATGAAATGAATGTTCTCACCCCACATCGCTTGATCTTGCTGATCCATCCCCTTACTCCTGCCAGGTTTGGATTTCTCTCCTTCTAAACAAAGTTTGTCACATATGAACCCTCTGGATCAAAGCTTAATCATTTTACAGTCTTTAGCTTCTGACTTGTGGTGGTGAACTTGTGCAGGCCTTCTTATGTGGCAATTTGACAGGAATCGCTAGTCGTGAAACAAAAGAATCGCAAGATCAAAGAGGGGTGTGGAGGGCATGAGAGACAGCGCTGGATGGAAAATAAAAAACAAAAAATATTTCTGAAAGTAATACTGAAGGAGCCAAAACATATGTGCTTGTTTAATCTTGGTATGGGAAGCTGATATAAGTGTAGTGACAGGGAGAGAAGGAACAGGGTCTGTGGCTGCCAGTGTTTAGATTTAGCAGTGTCTGATGACAGCTAGCTGTTCTTGAATGTGGCTAAAAGCTGCCCACACTGCTGCTACAGCATAGAGCTCTCCAGAATCAAAAGGCTGTGGAAACACTCAGCATGACTGACAACTAACTGAATGCATGGACAAATATAACGGAGGCAGATGTTATTAAGATCATTGCATATCTTAAAAGTTCCAAGGCCAAAGATGTTCAAGATTGACACAGATTTTTTTAAAAGCCATGGTGAAACCCGTTACTTTGCTGGTAAATCAGTCATTCGAGGAAAAAGCAGTACCATCATCATGGAAGGTGGCCACAGTGACACCCATTTTTAAATCTGGGATTAGGAATGAGGTAGCTAATTATCGACCTATTAGTATTCTACCGATTGTTTTTAAGGTTGCTGAGAAATGGATTGCAAGTCGACTAATTAAACATCTCAGCAAGGGTTATTTCCCCTTACATCATATGCAGTTTGGTTTCCGGGTCAACCACTCCACAGAAACAGCTTCCTGCTTCTTTATTGAGAAGGTTAAATGTTTACTGGATAAGAACCCTTGTGTTGGAGCTGTGTTTTTAGATCTTAAGAAGGCATTTGACACAGTGAACCATCAAATTCTCTAGACTAAACTTACACATTTCAATTTTTCAATAGATGCCTTGTCCTGGTTTGAGTAATAGCTGACGAATAGAACACAATGTGTCAGCATAGATGGTGTCAAATCCTCTTATCACGACTGTAATGATAGTGTCCTACAGGGCTCTGTCCTGGGACCTTTACTATTCTCCCTGATGTTTGCCCTGAACTTAATTTTGTGATGTATGCAGATGATGCTGTACTATTCGCTCAGGGGAAAGATGTTAAAACAGCTGCAGTTACTTTGTCAAATGCGTTAATTAAGGTTCAAAGTTGGCTTAGAAATGCCTGCCTTCTATTAAACACAAAAAAAAAATGTTTGCATGATGTTTACAAAAAAACTTGTATAAAGCAATGCCAACAATCAATTAAACCAAGCAGATCATTGATAATTTTGGAGGGAGAGGAGTTGGAGCTAGTCACCCACTTTAAATATCTTGGTATCATCTTGGACTCCTGTCTCACTTTTAGAAAACACATTAAAAAAGTAACCCAAACAGTTAACTTTAATTTACAAAATTTCAAACAAATCAAACCTTTTATGACACCTAAGGCTGCTAAATCCTACCTCCACTGCATGATTTTGTCACACATTGAGTATTGCGTCACAATCTGGGGTTTTGTTGGTGTCACCTCACTTAAAGCTTTATGGTAAAACTAAAAGTGTAATGGTAACAGCACTAGGTCGGCCATTTGAGGTGATTGTGAAATTCAGTTCAGATGGTCAGCATTTGCACAAAATGTTAAAATCTATTAAAGGGTGCTCAAGCTGGAATACTTTATCTGTTGCTATCAGAGACAGCTCCACATAAATCTCTTTTAAAAAACAGCTTGTAGCATGGCTGATCTGTAATCAACATGGTCAACACTGAGTTGTATGTGAATGTATGTATGAATGAATGTAT
>JBBBVU010000015.1:19182395-19197600 GCA_037177055.1 Atherinosoma microstoma | reverse complement strand
GTGTGTGTGTGTGTGTGTGTGTGTGTGTGTGTGTGTGTGTGTGTGTGTGTGTGTGTGTGTGTGTGTGTGTGTTTATGGGCCACTGCAGCACTCTTTATAAACACATCAGTTGGGATGACAGTGCACAGCAGGAGGGAGAGAGAGCCTTGAGACAGCCTGGGACAGAGGCCTCATAAAAAATCACTTCTAATTTATTTCCCTCCAAATTGGAAAGTGCACGCTCACACCTGACTAAATCATCACGCGTCAACTGGAGACGGCCCCCCACTGGATGCTGACGAAACCTGATCCCAGTTTTGCCGTGCAGGCCCAAGCCAGGCCTGGCAGAGAAAATACAGTGTCACGCCGCATACAAACACAATCCTTAATGGCTTTCGCAGATGTGTGGCTCCTGATAGTCCTTCAGCAACCAGTTCACCAGCGCTTCGTACCTCCCAACCTGCACATTCGATCTGGCTTATGCTCACCATCAGAGCTTTATCTTTTTTTTTTCATACTTAACACTATTTTAGTAGTTTGCATGCCCTCCACTTACCCTGCTGCTCTTTCACCCACATCTGTTCACCCCACTGCTCTTCTTTAATTGTCGTTTATTCTGATATCTCCTTTTAATCTGTTCAACCTGTTTATTCATCTGTCAGTACAGTGAAAGCTTAGACCTTCTTTTTGAAAAATCTTCTTTCTGCATTTATATTTCTTATAATAAACTTCTTATTATTTTCTGCTGCTCTGTGAAGCAGATTCCCCATGTTTTAATGTTGAAAACATACGTCATTACAAAGCATTTGACAGGGCAACCATAAACTTGACAAACTCTCTGCAAACAGCAAGGGTGGTCAGCAGGACTGGTCGGGGCCAACAGAAGGCATATGTGTGTGTTTGTGTGAGACATGAAATGTGTTTTACATGATGTAACTATCACCTGATGTCAACACAAGATTGAGTCCCAGGGAAGTTTAAAAAGTATCAGTGAACCAGATTTTTTTTCTGAAATAGAACTCCGGGCTAACTTTTTCTGCTGTTAGCATTTGTGCTTGTTACTGAAAATTAAGAAGCACACCATTTAGGGAAGTCATCAGATAAGCATATTTTCTCAATTTTCACTTCATCACTGAAAAATGCCTTGGTAATGAGAAAACAATTAACACAAATACCATAGACTGCATAAAAAAATGGAAATAGACTCTTTTGCCAAAAATAAAGCCAATGTATGACTGCCATCACGTAATGCTATCTATAATAGCCAACAGGAAGCAACTTTTGTGTTTGCAAAAAAAAGAAAAGGGGTTGAAATCTCTAGAGACCACAATTAATTCATTCAGGTGATGTGTTTACAGCTTGCCAACAACTGAGTTGGTGACGTCACACTTAGCGTAACACAGGCAAACATGCATATTAGTTTCAGGCTCTGTCTGCAGTCCATGTCTGCCCATATCTGTGAATCTTATAGATGCAGACCTATATTGGAGAAATGCATATAACTTTCTTGATATTCCTGTTTTGTTTTCATCGGCTTTCCAAGTTCTTTTTCTTTTTTTATCACTCATCACACATTCTCCATGATGATCAAGAGAAGTAAAGGTTTAAACTTTCGCCTCCTTTTTATCCTTTTTACTACTACTCTACATCCATGACATCTTTTCTTTAGTTCTCATGGATTTGGAGTATTATTCCAGGCATTACTTGGGCTTTGAAAAGCTTAATATGCTGTTTCCATATGCAAACAACTTTTCTACAGGCAGGGTTTGCATCATAACAGATGTTAAAAAGTGCAAGAATTACTAGCAGAAATAAATCCAGCAGCACTATATTCAAACCAGAGCAGAAAAATGTTGACAGAAAAAAGGCTCATTAGAAAATCTGAAGAAGAAAGATCCAATATGTTCAGATCTCCCACTCGTGCAGGACCATTCTAAAATTTAAGTTTATTAGAAAAAGACCACAATAAGTTTATTATCTTAATAACTATTATCACATCCTTTTCAATACAGCAGGATTTTCAGTTTTGTAAGATACTACATCCATCTAAAGCAAAATATACAATTAATTGGGGTAAGCCAGAATGGAGCTACCTGATGAATGACCATCCACTTCCCAAAAGGAGCATATAATTTCTGGTCTCGTACAAATTCGCTACTCATGCTTTTGGCTTCAAGAATAAGATATCAGCTAAAACACTGAACTTGTGGCTTCAAAATGTGAGTAAAAAAAAACCCAAAGGAATCAGTGAGGATAGTTTTCTGCCGCTTTTTTCTACAGTCTATGAAAAATAATTGTGCGTCAAAAATATTTCAACAGATGAGCATTTGTTTTATAGTTAGAAAAAACAAAAAATCTGCTTTGATCATTACTGAAATGAACTACTTGTTTTGAAAGATGTTCACGCTTCTTTATGAACTGAAGATGCACATTTTCAGCTTGTCCAGATAATCAACTGAAATTCCACTATTGAAGAGGAGTGCTTGTTTATACATTAACCTAATTCCTCATTTTTCTTTTTTGTCATGGTTGGGAAGTTTTACTTATAGGACAAAAATCCTCACAGGGTGTTGCCACTCAATAGCTGCTTTCATACATACATCACACATTAATATTTTATAAAGAAGACACAATTTTACCTCATAACTTCTATGTTATGTGCTGCCTCCTAAATGCTCAAGTTATTCCTTCCCTCCTCCGCCCTCATATATCCTCCAGAGAGTGTAGCGCCAGCATAAAACCTCCTGCTGTGATGTGCTCTTGTGACAGCAACAGCAGAAAAAGACTGGCCCAAAATGTCTGAACTTTCTCCTGAAAATCTCTTGTAATTGTGTATGAAAACAGCTAATAGTTCAATAGGTTTCTTGTTTGTGTAATGTTGCAAAAGTAGCAATGTTAAAGTAGCAATGTTACAAAGTCACAACTACAGCAAATGAATTACAATGATACAAGAGTAAGCCTAATTTTATTATATTGTCAGTACTTGATTTTGCTGAATTTTCCCAAATCCAGGTGCATGTTAAACTTTGTGATGTAGACATAAGAAAAAGAAAATTTAGACAGTGCCATAGAAAACAACTAATGCATTAAATTAAATCAAAACTATCCAGCAGTCTCCTCCAAAGACACGTAGAAGTTGTTTTGCTGACTCCACACAGTAACTCACCACAACTGACTGACCAGTCATGCGTGTGTATTCCAAACACAGTTTTGACCTTTACCTTCCCACCACGAATACTGTCCCCCTTCATTATATAATGAAGACCGCAGCTAAGGAGTTTAAAACTAAACAAAAAAACAAATCCCAGCATGCCATGTAAAAACAAAAAGTGGTGGAAGGGGCTGAGAGAGTGGGAGAAAAAGAAAACACAGAACGTGTCATAAGCAGTAGTTCAAGCAGAGCGAGTACTTGTCTACAGCATGAACATTCATAAATAGGCCTGCCATGCATGAACAAACACATGGATCTCCACTAAACATAAATTCAACATAAAAATATGGAAGTATAAACAGAGGCAGACAAACGAACAGCATGATAAAATATTCTGTTTTGAAAAGCGTTTTGCTGCTTTAACCCTCACCACTTGTTGGTTTTCACTGCTCTGACTTGCCCTCTGACTTGAGTGCCAGTGTGTATTATTGCGACCAGAGGACAGGACAAAGCAGTCATATAATGAAGTCAGTGGGAAACGGTTTTCCAAATTCACCCCAAGGCCTTGAGGTCAGCATGAATGCTGGAACGATAGGACAGAGACACACTTTTATTATGACAAACTCCTCCTTGCTGTCCCTCTGTTTTTATAGTGTCCGTTTTCTCTCCTTTCTTTCTCTCTGTCTCTAAGGTTGCTGTTTTGTTTCATTTGATAACTGTAATTAAATTTGTACTACACAGTAGAATGATTTAAAATGGTGAACTCAGTGTTCACTGCAGGCCACCATGTTATTCCTAAATTACAAGACAAAAACAAAGATTTGTATGTTGTTGAGCTTCATAAATGGAACCATGATCATAATTAAACAGAAAGATGAAAATTATCTTTAGCTTATATTAATATATCATTAACATGTTGGAGATTTTTTTAAGTAAAACTCCAACACTTGGGTTCATTAGTACTTGTGTCTAATTAGTACATTACTACTGCACTCCCAAATAGATGTCTTGCACAATTGAAATATTTTGTGTTGTTTTATTTACTCATTTATTAACTGAAAGCATTTTAGGCGCTCTCAATATTATTTCTCCTGTTAAATTGTCCATTATCCTTTTAATAAATTCTATTGCTCCATTCATGTCCGTTACATGTCTGAAAGAAATATACAAATGCATAATTGTGGTTGGGACAGGAAATGGAGTGTGGGTATCACTGAGCTATGGTGTCATCAGTCACCAAGCTTGTTGGAACCAAGCAGCTGGGCAAAGTAGCCAAACTTCTCTTTTCAAAAGAAGGGTTTTTATTTACCAAAAAGTTCAAATGATCACATAATTAAATATTAATAAATTATTTGGCCTTAAAAGAGATCAGCTGAATACAAGAACACTCAAATGTAGTTTCACAAATGGCAAGTTGAACTAAGAAACTAAACAAATTGACCCAAACCTGTTGCTTTGGTCATAGAGACAAATTTTCTGTGCGGGGAAGCTGGCATGGCAGAAGAGGGGTGTGATGTTTTGATGATCTGATATGCAGGATATTAAAAAAAATCTGAAGAAGCAGTAACTTGCAAAAATTAAGACACTTAAATGTCTTCAAATTGTGAGGACTGGGAGGTTCAGTCCTTGATCACACTACAAGATTGTGCACCCATTTTCATGTTTCACACAGATTTTTGAGGTCACAGACTAATGGTCCAAATCTGAGGTAAATTGGCAGCTTGATCTGCAGATATTTATTGCTATGCATTAATGACGCTAAGATGTGATTTGCGAGGCTCACACAGACTTCCTGGCATGTTAGATGACAAAGAGTCTGAAAGAGAGGAGTTGGTTCAAGCCATCAGTGAGGAGCCACAGTGAAGGACAATGCAGGAGATGGGGAGAGGAGATGAAACAAGAGGAAATCTAGAAAATTAAAACAAAAAACATTACGGGGAGCATAGTGAGTAGTCTGTTCAGCAAACTGAGCTGAATTTGGTTAAATATTGGCAAGAACAACTATGCCCTTTTGGTATTGGTATTCAGCAGACATTACCATGACAGACTTGCAGGGGTGGATTCAGTCATTTTGGGACCCGAGGCAAATACAACCATAACCTCCACTTTCTCATATTTTTCACCATTTTTCAACCCTTATTTGTCTTAAATCTATTGGTTGTATGTTCTTCAGAGGGAATTTTCAAACAAAAAGACTCAAACTTTGTTTCAATGGCCACAGAATACAAGAATAAGGTCAGCCAGGTGGTGCACCATTGCTGGTAATCTTAACATTTCTTTACCATGATTTCTCTAAAGAATATTAAGATTGTGGTTCACTTGATGTGTAGCTGTATATATTTATAATTTCTGTGACAGATTGTGCCAAGTATCCATGCTATTGACATGTTCAGGAAAGCTTTCATGCTGTCAGAAGTGGGCTGAAAGATTTTTCAATATGTTGAACCCAACTCCACTTAGCTTCGGGTCAGTGCCAACCTTTACCTAATGGTAAAACCTGCTTCTGCAGACTTGAGAGAAAAGCCATGGAGAGAAACTAGTTTTCTCCTACAACCACATGAGGAAAACAGACTGAATCAGTTCTAAATTGTATCATACTTCAACATGAATGTTGAGAGACTTGTCTGCATGACAGCTTTCACTGCTTGATAAAGATCATTTGAACGAATTGAGGATTAACACATATTATTTGTGTAGTGTCAAAACACAAGGATTTCAAAGATCCCAGTCACAAGAGAGGGATGTCTTGTAAACAATAAAACAATCCAACAACACCGAAAATCTTATAGTCTGGACTATCTTTCTGAAAACTGTCAGCTTGGAATGCATGTATTTCAGACATGTACCATGATATAAACCATTACAACCCAGTACTGCTTTGGTACTCAGCTTGCTTTCAATTCCAGCATGCTACTTGAAATTTCCCTTTGGGGCACTGTTTTGCAGCCTTTGTTTGGTTCATTGTAAACACGAAGATTCAGCATAATGAGAGGTCTTAGCATCAGTATCGCAAGATCTCTCTTTGAAACAAGTTTCTGTCCCCCTGTCAGTATCACTCCTCACATCTTCCTCTCTTGCTGTCAGAGATAAGTAACTCTATCTATGCTGTTTTCTGTGACCAGATGTTCAACTCTGAATAACCCATGGCTGGATAATCCAGGCAGATCACAACCTTAGTACCACTTCAGCTCTCAATGACACCATTGCCTTTCCATTTAGATCAGTTTAAAATTTTCATCCAAGTGTAGCTTATTTTGTCTTGAAATTCCTGGAGCAACAGTAGATATAAGCAAGGCAAAATTTATAAATAAACAGCCCCATTTCATGGAAAATGTAATTGTGGCCTTACAGAAAACTCTGTTTGCAGTGACAAAGACATAGGGTCAGATGTACTAAAGGTTTGCGCGTGTTAAAACGTGTGCAGACTTGACAGCACGTGCAAAAAGATATTGCAGCTGATTTACTAAACAGGATGCGCCTGTTAAACAGGCAAAATAACCCCCGCAATCCATTTAGCACGTTTACCTTGGATGAATATGCAGTCTGGGTCTTTCTGCCAAAATGTGCAAAATACTGGAAGGAGTAGTGTAGAAAAGGCCCCACAGTCATCAGTTATAGTGTGTCGCTATTGTTTAAGTGTCTTATTTACTCCTTAATATGTGTTCATTGCACTAATAATCTCCCAGGGTGAGCTGATTCTCGCGTTGGTTATATTGCCAGTGACGTCACGCAGGGAAAGTTTGAGCATGAGTGAAAAGGTGTAATGGTGGGCTACCGTTCTGTGGGACACGAGTTTTAGTAAGGGTGATGTGTGCGTGATTGACAGGTGAGTGCTCTGTTACGAGACTGTTTAGTTTGTGTCTGTGTAGCCCCCTTTGTCGGACATTGTAAAGGAGGCAAGCTGCGTTAGCTCCATGCTGCTAATTAGCCACTTAGCTCATCTGTACTCACCGTTCGGCAGGTAATGTGTTACGTTTGTGTCTAATTGTGCTTGTATGTTAACTGTACAGCTCGTTTCGTGTTACAGGACCGTTCCGCTGTGTACCGCTGCACAAAGTGAGCCGTAATTGGCTTAAAATTAGATTTTAAGTTAGAACCGATGTTCAAAGTTGGCGCTAGTTAGCAGGAGAGTACTGCCACCGGAAGTACTTCCACAATAAGAGCGCTATGCGTTTTCAGCCACAGGAAGTGCCTTTCCACTGATGACAGGTTCAAACTGTCTGTAAATGGTTTGAAGCTTGTTTGTTTACTTGTGTGATTAGTAAATTGTAATTATTGTAATATTGCATTATCGACCTTGTTTAACCTTTTGTATTAATTCATCCTAACCTCAGTTGTTTTTGATATTATTTCTGACAGAAAACCACACACCCATCAACCCATATGTCCCACATTGCCTAAAATAAAGAGAAGAGGAAAGGATTACATCAGCCTCCAGTCTCTTTTTGCCCATATTCTGATTGGCCTTAAGAGGTGCTTTGGCCGGCACTCCCAGTGTGAACCTGGTGATAAAATCCCTCCACTACAAGTAGATTAAACTATATCAGCTTTGCTTGCGCGATGTGATTTACCAAACATGCAGTGGCTGGTTCAGGTGTTAACTGGCTCAGCTTCTGGATAAGAGGAAGCAGCCCAATGCTGTAGGATTCCAGATGCACATCAGTCTGATTCACAATATTTTCTCATGAACAGTGGAGGCAACACTTTTTGTTTTCATTCTTTAATTCAATAACAATCAACACAGCAAACACCACGATTCAACATGAGTTTATGAACAAACTAAACAGAACATTCACACCCACTGTAGCTTAGTGGTTATTAAAGTTGACATTAATTATGTCTATTTTCCCCTTTTTGCTAATGTCACATTTTTAACTTGGAGACGCACAGTGTGCACCTCACCCCCAAGCTGAAGGAGAGTTGTGTGCTGGACCTCTCCTGTGTTGTGCTCTTCCCCCTCTCCAAGCCGCTCTGGAGCAGCTGGTACTTGAGAGCCCCACCACCGTCTGTACCCACCTTCCATCCATCTTGCAGGAGCATTAATGACCATCATTAGCCCAGATACAGCGCTGAGCAGATGTCGAGACGCTGCCATGGCCCGAGTAAGCTCAGTTGTTTTTGATATTATTTCTGACAGAAAACCAGTGCTGTGTCACAGAAGACACACCTCCTCCGTAGTAGATGTCAGACCATCTTCAAGGTCTGCAGAGTATTTGATTTGTGCCAGCAGCAACTCCTTATCCATCCTCATAAACTAGCGGCTTTTAAGGCTCTGGAGGGATACCAGTTGTATTATTTCTATCTAATATATTCATTTCATTTTATATTTTCATTTGCCTCTTCCACTAGTATCTCTATCTTCATCAGGTCGAATTTCATTTTGCGCTTTCTTCTCTCCAAACTCGCCGTGCTGCAAACCACAAAACATGCAAAACCCCAATTTAAATAGAGTGTTTCCAATACATTTGCATCTGCTGCCATTTGCGCATTCACTCTTAGTAAATTACCCGCAAACCGTGGTCCATCCCCACGTGCAAAGTTCTAGGTTGCACAAGTAAAGGACAACAGATCTTAGTAGATCTGGTCTTAAATGTTTGTATTTTGTGCAATCTGTCACAACTTTCAGAAAATGTGGGCACAATGAGTGATGTGATCTCAGCCTGACAACAAACTTGACTGAAATTATTTTCATGTACAAAACCCAGCTAAAGTTATAATTGAGGACATGAATCAGTATTAAATTTACCTCCTTACCAAAACCAGTTTGTTAATTACTTTAACAGATTTACTGTGCAGGCCTATTGAGCACAGCTCCTTCTGCAAAAGCACCAGTTAAGGCCATATCGCAGAGCCTTACAGTAAACCTTTTAACAGCAAAACATTTTGACAACAGGTCAATTATTATAGTTACTATAAATTTGTTGGTAACAAACTATTTGTCTTTTACATTTCCTAAAGTGCAAATACAAGACTTTATTTAAAGGCAAATGTTTCTAAGTGTAAAATCATCAGTGCACTTTATGTGTGTGACAGTTAGTTGTCACCATCTTGCTTTTTAGAGTCAGAAATAACCATATTTGAAAAAATAAGGAGAGGTGCTTAGTTATCAGTGCGGGAGACAGCTCACAAATGTGTTGCCCTGCTCAAGAGTATCTGTGTCACATAAATTCCACCACTGGCACTCAGTCCTCTACTGGAGACACACAGCAAATTATTGTCTATTTATTGAAAGTGCAGTGAAGTGAGCAAAGACTCTGAGCCAGGATTCCAGTTTTTTTCATGAATTGTAGAAAACTATTTAGTTCTCCTCTCTTTAGTTTGTAGAAGTTTGTAAAAAGAAAACCCTGACTTCTTGCTAGCTTTGTTGGTTTGGCTGATTGCTAAAACAGTTTTTTACACCTAAAACCTGTTTCATGTCTTTTGCTCTGTTCAAACAGTCTGTGGTCATTGAGTCAAGTGTCTTTTGCCACTCCGTGCAATGTCATGACTCATTGACATTCCCTTTTTTATCTGCAAATTTCCACATTTGTTCAATGGCCCACTTGGATCTTCAGCAGCTCACTAATTAAAATAATTAAACACACATGCCACTTTACCTTCATTCAAAAATTGTTCACAATGCCTCAATCATACCCATTTAAAAAACTGGATTTCTGCACTATTTCATACAGTTAGCTCATTTTGTGATGTATCAGGTATGTTAGTGTATCAGTAAAGGAACTCATTAAGTTCCTAATCTAAATCCACTAAGAGTTTATTTGTTCAATAAACCAAAGCAAAAAAATCATAACTTTGATGAACCAACTACTCATTAAAACATGTTAAACAATAGTTTGATTGTGATGAAACAGGAAGATACCAACTTCACCAACTCCTCCTTTGTGAGTATCTTCCACTGTTGGAGATACAGATCCCCAGAGTGGTGACCAGGCAGGCTACAGCCTGAATTCCCTGTCCTCTAATATCCTGTTGTGAGCACTGAGGCCACTGGCCCAGTCACAAACCTCTGAACTCCATTGCACAATGACAGAGGAAGTCATTCGTCAATGCAGTGTAGTGGGATGAAACTCAACTATGTCCCCTTTTCTGACTCTCTTTGGGATCTGCTGCATCCAATGTGTGAGGGTGATGGCAAAATGGGGCTGGAGTGTTTGTGTAAGCCTAAATAGGTTTGAGAAAGACTGGAGAAGTAATCCACATTGCTCAGAAGTGCTTGTGTGTGTGTCCCTCCCTAATGATTTATTGTGACAAATGATCAGCCATAAACAAACAACAAGCAAGCTGCCCGTCTGGTCACACAAACAAACTAACAAACAAACATGCAGAGGAGATAGACAAACAGGCAGTCAGGCGGACTGATGGCCCAGTTTTAGATGATCAATCACATCTGACAGGCGGAGATCAGTGGAAGTTTAACTGGTTATGATTAGCAATAGATGTGTGTATTGTTGCATACGTTTATGTGTGCATCATGTCTGCACACCAACCTGTGTTCATGTGAGCACATGTTTCTGACATGAATTTATGTGTCTGTGCTTTTGCCACTCATGAGTGTGTGTTTCTGAGAGAGCAAGTGTGTGGGATGTAACCCAAGCCAGAGCGGCACAACACAGCAGCCTGTTCAAAGGCCTGTTTGTATTATTACAGCTTGTCCAGCTGCTCAGGACAGACAAACAAGACTTAGAGCTCTGAGCTACAAAACACAGACCTCCCACCCCATCGCAGAAACCCCTGTGGTCCAGCCCAGCCCAGCACTGTGGCTCAGAAATGGACAAACAGACGCCTACAAATAGACAAACTGCCAAGCATGAGGGGAAGTTTTGTCAGAAAGCGGTGAGGAATGAATGCAAATTCTAAGCAACATCAAAAAGGAGTCTGTTTCATTGGTTTTTTTGCTTTCAGAGTTGGTGAAAAAATTGCCCATCTGGGATGTTTCTACCAAATTCAGCTTCACATTTCACAATGAGCTTCCTCGGCTCATAACTCATATTTGTCCTTACTGTTTCCAAGATGCAGAGCTTTGTTTCTCAACTAATAATGTTTATTTATTTAAAGTAGATATAGTACACTTATGTCAACATTTGCACAGTGAGGGCCATAGCCCCATCACTGCCCCATTCTCCCCACATGAACAGTATGGAAAGTGCCTAAAAGTTTCTAAAGCAGTGTAATGAGTAATGTTACCTCCTGTCAAAATATTGAGCCTCCATTCCATATTTACTTTTTAAATCTCACATACTTCTCTGAGTAATCACCCCCAAAACAAAATATTGCTTTATATACACAGTGATTGACTTAGAGAGCTGATGAAAATTAATGCCTGAGTTTTTAGTGCAGACATTTTGCTGACGATATTTCTTCTCAGTTGTGTACTCAGCGTGCACTCGGCTGCCCTTTGAACAGTTCTCTCCTCTGGAGATCTCCCCAAATGGATCTGATGGAGGTGATTAAGATCAGAGTAAGCTAACACTCTCACTCCCTCACCTCTTCTGCTCCTCCATTGTCCGCTGCTCGCCGTATCCCATGCCCATGCTTTCTCCCCCTGCACCCACTGTCCTCATCACTGGACATCCATCTTCCTCACTCCTCCATTCCTCATGTATTCCACTCCACTCCTCTTCTCCTCCTCCTCCTCCTCTTCTTTTCTAATGCTCCTGCTCCCTCTCTGACTCGGGGTCCCTGTGTGCCTGTATGTAACATCAGTAAAGCTGTCAGGCAGCCAGGCCAAGGTAAACAGCCCAGTGCTGGGTTCAGGGGTGATGGGGGCCAAGATGTTTTTCCTCAGGAACCCAGGGACCCCTGGAGGCTTCTGGCTGGGGCCAGGGAGGGGCCAAGGGGGGAAGACGATCCCTTAAGTTGCCCCCCACAAGAACACACACTGCCCTGTCTATCTTTTTCCCCCTTTGGTTCACCATCTTTTCTCCTATGTCTTTTTTCTCCTCATCATTCAGTTTTTTGTGGTTCTTGTATCTTTCAACATTTTTACATGCAGCTCGTCAAGAGCATCCTCTTCACACATCATCGTTCACCAGCACTTTCACACATTCTTATCCTCACACTCTCTTAAATCATACCTTTGTTGGCACAAATGAGACACACACATGTGCATGCCTTCAAATAAGTCTGATGCATGCAGTGTGCAGTATATGGGAGTTTTTGAAACCATCAATCTTAATTGGTTTTAAGATACATTCTAAAAGGCAGGCTCGTGTAGGGATTTAATCTTGATGTGCTTCTGGAAGTATTCAGCAAATCCATTAAGTCACTCAAAGGGGAAAGGAAGGAAGAGGTAGAAGAGGGGAAGGGGACGATGAAAATGGGAGTAGAAGGGAAAGAAAAAAGCTTTAGTAAAGACAGAGGTGGGAATAAGGCAAGGGTGTATTAGGAAGAAGATAGGTGTGAAGTGATATCCCTCACCCAGGCATGACCCCTCTCAGCCTCGGTGAGCTTTTCCCTCTGAGAGAGGTAGACGGCCCAGTGGAAGGGGAGAAAGGTGGGGAAGATCCAGAGGTTGCATATGAGAAGTAACACTAAAAGCAACTTGGAACAAGAGAGCCAAAAGCTGGGAAAGAGAAGAAAGAGAATGCTGAAGTTAAAGAAAGATGTGAGGAGAAGCAACAAAGCTGAAGTTTTGAAAAAAGAAGAAGAAACAAGGCTTTAAAGGGAGAAAGTCAGAGCAAAAACACGCAGAGAGAGAAAGATTGCTTAATGAAAATGGCAGCCGGTCAAGCCAAGAAAAACATGTAGAATTCAATTAGGGGATGGAGAATTACAAAGCAAATTGAGAGGAGAGAAAGGTAGGGGTGCAAGGAGAAAGAGGAGGACCATTACCCTTTGTACATCAGCCGTTACATCCCTTGGCAGCTGTCAGGCATGAGAAAGAAACATCAGAGTAGATGGAAGGAACAGGATAATCACAGATTAGAATGAAAAAGAAAGCAGATTATGTGGAAACCAAAGTTTAGAACAGATTTTATTTGCAGATTTAACCTTCTTAGAGTAGCAGGTGATTGCTGTCATGACACCTTCTCATGGATGACAGGACTTTGTGTGATTTTAGTAGGCCTGCAGCTGCAGTGAGTCGATAGAATTCAGATTCTAAAGACGTTACTTGCATGCTGGAAACTTTAGAAAGTTATTTTTGGGGCAACTTTTTCGGTATTAAACATTCACATTGCATGGTAAAAGTTTTATTTTCAAATATTTTAAAGAATTGCTGTCAAGCCCTGTCATTTTCTTGTTGGAAAAGATGGGAGGCAACAACTTTTCTACCAAAATGGATCAAAATTGGAGCTTGAAACAAGTACACTTTCCTTGGAATTGAATGACATTGAGTTATGCAAACAGATGATGGAGAATTTGAGCCCTAAAGCCCGATAATTTTGTCAACTTGTCACCCACACTCAAGTGTCACAAATGTTTGTTTACTCACATTCATTTCTGAACTTAGGTGAGCACCCAACATACCTTTTTCGACAACATTATCAGTCTGTTATGCCTCCATTTTCACACTTTAAGTTTTGCCTCTCTTTCTCTTTGCCTTCCACTTCTCATTTATATACTTCCTCTTCCTGTTTCCCAGCAGTCCTTAGTCTTCCTGTTTCTGCTCCTCATCAATCGTTTACTGCCACAATGACCTGTGACAGCACACTGACAGGCTTGTGACAAGCCTGCCACCCGGGCAGTCTGTCCCAGACTAGTCAGCCAACCAGCCCACAATATGAGCAAAGACAAACAGACATGAACACTGACAACTCACTTCCCTCCTCCTCAAACCTTCTTGGCGCCTAGCTGTGTGGCCTGCCACCCTCTACCTTTGCGGCCTCATTTCTAAACCACAGCCATTAGCCACCAGCTTATAATCACATCTTCCCCATCTAGTAAAATGAATGTAGTGGCTGTAGGGATGTTCGCTGCCTGCTGGACTGTGCACCACCTGGTCCAGATTGACATGATTTTTTTCATGACTTCAGAGAGAACAGAAGTGTTGGAAGAATTCTGATCTAGGCCCAATAGAGCAATGTAGAGGTACTTCAATAGTTGTAAAAGTCTAGCATGAAAAATGAAATACAAGTTAAGTTAAGGTGCATATGTAAGTATTTACTGTAAAAAGATTTTTAAAAAAGTAAAAGCGCTGGCCCTATCTGAAATATGATTGGACGCCCTAGGTGCCACTGGAAGACAGAAATGTCTTTTCAGACACACATGGATCACCAGTGCCACTACATCAGTTTAAAGTCAATTTTAAAGTGGTCTTAATTAGTCATCCTTTAAAAATATAGACATATGGCTGGAAATTTCTAGAAGGGATTTTGACCCTGTGCAAGTACAACTACTAATATTACGTAAGGCTATCAACCTAATGTTACCCTGAAGCTACATGGCAGTGCTAATCTAGTTAATGTGGGGGAAACCATGTCATAATCTGAGTTAATCACATAACTTTTACATTTGAGCAGAAAATAAACTATAAAGAATGCTTTAAGAGTACCTCAGTCTCCAGGTTACTGAGCCTCAACCAGTGATTGTAAAATGAATGGACAAATTATCCGGGAGGTTTCTGAAGAGCTGAAAAGAAGCTCATTGGGCGGTTCCTACCGTCGCCATCTTGGTAGAGTCACGAGTCTCGTGACTCCCGGAAAACCCAAAAATGGGCAACGAGGAGGCGCTGCGAGGGGGGCTGTGAGCGTGGGGACGGATGATTGACATCCTTCAAACTTTGAGCTAACGGGAGCTAACCAGCTAACGTAGGTAGACGGGCTAAAGCTAAGGCGCGCTGTTAGCCGGTTAAAAAACGAATTTGTGTTACTCTGTGCCTCATTTTGCCGGATATCTGCCTCCTGTCAATCAAAAGGACACGCCCCTAATTATGAAGAATTTTAAGGTTAAATAACATCTAAACAGATATGGTTGAATTTTTTTCACTCCCCCCACAGTTGTCAAGAAGGTAAACTTGACCCATTAAACCTAAAATGGTTTTCTGAACCAGGCTGTAAATATGTTTATTTCTGCTGTGAAGTTGGCCTTTTTAACATGGGAGTCAATGGGAATCTGCTCTGTTTTGCAGCCAGCACC
>JBBBVU010000015.1:19149039-19159512 GCA_037177055.1 Atherinosoma microstoma | reverse complement strand
CGATCTAGTAATAATAATAGTAGTAATAATAATAATAATAATAATAATAATAATAATAATAATAATAATAATAATAATACGTACATAATAATGTACATTTGAAGACTGTTAAGACTAAATTAGCAGTAAGGTAGCCACCTGGTCATTAAGAAAAGAGTAAACAAAGCCCTAATACTCCACAGCAAACACAGAGAGGCTGGATGACACCTAAAAAGCTCCTGGCTCACTGGTTAGCCCTTTTTTAGGTGCTTTGTATTGGAACGGCATTGACACAAGGGCAAGTATACACCCAACTATCCTGCAGAGCAGAACAGGACAAAGGTGCATCTGTTCCAGGAGGAAGAAGCTGTATTATATCCTGAATGAGAGAAAATAAAATCACATATAAAATTACATTACTAGATTAATCAACTGCTTGAAAACAGATAACCACAAGCAGAACATTTCTATGAAATACACCTATACCACAGACACAACTACAGATACAGGACATTTTATTTTAAGCCAGACACCCAATTGAATGCTGCAAGAAATGCTTGTTGGTTTTACTGTAATAGGCTCTGTGTATTTGAAGCATTCCTGGTAGGCTATGTGGACCAGACTGCCAGACTGGATGATGAGTAACAGCTTCCCACAAAGAAAAAAGGGGCACAGCTGCCCTGTGTTTGTGTTTGTGTGTGTATGATCATGTAAGCACACATGTTAGCAGCTCAGAATACAATTTTCTTTTCATTTCTTTTCTTTTAGAACATGAATTTGGCTTGTTTCATCTGTCGTTTTAATCACTGTCTTCAAGCGGCAGAGAGGAGTATCAGTGAGGTCACACTGACATGAGTATATCCTACAGTAGACGTCAGAGTTTCGGAGCAGAGAGAAAGGAAAGAGAGGTGGGTTCAAAAAAGAGACAAGGAGTCTCATTCAGATACTCAGTGACTTCTTATAATGCTGTCTTTCAACGTGCACTTCTCTCTTTCACTTCAGCCTCTCTCAGCCTGAAACTAAGTCTTGAATTTTACTTTAGAAAATAGTAAAAGGGGGTAAATTTACCAACATAATATTCTTGCTTTTACAACTTAAATCCAAGAGTTTCGATGGTTCAACATAGCACATAGTCCAAGTCAAAGCAGCCATTGGTCCTGGCATTGCCTGGTGGTGAGAGATGGACAGAAAGCATGCAGACACACAGCAGCCAGCCTCAGGGTTTTATTACTCTGAGGGGAGAGAGAGCCATGATAAGAACGAGCCTTTAGACAGATTGATGATGTAGGGTAAGGATGGCTCTCACACACACATACAGGACACATGGACAAATGCAGCAAGTCAAGCCCAAATGCCCAACCTTTATCACAAAAATTCATTAAAGTGAAAGGTCAGAATATAAACCTGGATGTTATCCAGGGAGATGCACCATACTCATAGAACTACAAATAATCAAGCCAACATTATACTTATTGTTGGGTTTTATCACACATGATTCTGACAATACAAGAAAATGGTGAATATTTTTGCTCTTTGATTCCTAAGAGTTTCTGTATCACTAGTAAAGTTAAAATACCCACCAAGTGGTTTATCTCGCTGTCTCTCTGAAGTGAAATAGGACAAGAGTTGCAAACCAGTGTTTGCAATCCAGTACCACACCCACTTACTTACTATTGTCCTTCCCTTTGTCAGAGACTAGCTTAGACAGGTGGGATCAGCATCCATTATGTTCTCTAAGACAAGTGCACACAAGCCGCCACTAAATTGCTCATAAGAGACCTCACTAAGTAGATAGCCACATACAGGATGAAAACGCACACACGCAGGTACGTCCATCAAGTTTTGATGCCGCTTGCTGTCTTCTGTGGCCAAGTGGGCTACCATTCCATGCCCCAGTTGAGAATGTCTAGAAACTACTGTATAAACCCAGCTCATATCTGTTATTGTGGTGATGACTGACTGCAGGGAGGGACTCTGTCTATTGCTTCAACTTGCACATAAAAATGAAAGGAAATGTATGGTTACCATTCTTAAATGTATCAGTTCTGTTCAGTGAGGACAAATGTAAAAAAGTGCACAGCTCAAAACAATAAAAGGGAACACTTAAACACCACATCTTTGATCTTGATGAATGGAATATCCCAGTTGAAAATTCTTTATTATATAGTGGAATGTGTTGAAAACAAAATAACTTGAGAAAGATCAATGGAAATAAAAATCATTAACCCATGAACTCGTTCAGAATCATACTCAAAATATAAAAAAAAAAAGTGGAAAGATCAGATCACAGGCTGACCCAACTTCTGTGGAAATTCCTCAAGACAATTCAAAATGAAGTTCAGCAGTGTGTACGGCCTCCACGTGGCTGTATGCACTCCTTACAATGTCTGGGCATGCTCCTGATGAGACGATGGATGTTTTCCTGAGGGATATTCTCCCCAACCTGGATCAGGGCATCGGTCAACCCCTGGAGAGTCTGCAACGTGGCGGTGGTGGAAGGAATGACACGATACCCTAGAGGTGCTGTATTGGATTCAGGTCTGGTGAACAGGCAGGCCGGTCCATAGTTTCAATACCTTCGTCATGCATGAACTGCTGACACATTCCAGCCACATGAGGCCGAGCATTGTCCTGCATCAGAAGGAACCCAGGTCCCACTGCAGCAGCATATGGTCTGAGGATCTTATCCTGGTACCTCTGGCAGCAGAACATTCGCCACAGCATATCCAAACTCTCACATCTGTCACATGTCTCACTTTCATTGAGTCTTCGGGCTTAATGACAATAAAGGCGTTCATTCATTCATTCATTCATGTGGCCAATGTGAACCTGCTCTCATCCGTGCCGAGCACAAGGTGCCAATGGTGAATCTGCCGATCCTGGTGTTCTCTGGCAAATGCCAAATTGGTCTGCACAGTGTTGGGCTATGAACACAGCCCCTACTTGTGGACATCAGGGCCTCATTTCACCCTAATGGAGTCTGTTTCTGACAGTTTAAGCAGAAACATGCACATTAGTGGTTTGCTGGACGTCATTTTGTAGGGTAGTGTCCTGTGGTCCCTCCTTGTCTCCTCGTATGCTGGCCTATGTCCTGGTATCTCCTCCATGCTCTCAACACTGTTGTGGGAGACACAACAAACCTTCTTACCATCCTGTGTGCCATCCTGGATGAGCTGCGTTTCCTGAGCAACTTTTCATTACCTGTAGTGGTGAGAGAACTGGCAAAATGCAAATGTGACCAAAAATCAGGCAGAAAGGATGAAGACAGGGAAATGGTCTGTGGCCTCCACCTGTAGGAAAATTCCTTTATAGGGCTTGTCTTAATAATTGCCTCTCATTTCCATCTGTCTGTTCCATTTTTGCAAAACCAGGTGAAACTGAGTCACAATCAGTGTTACTTCCTAACTTGACAGATCGATCCCAGAAGTGTAACTGACTTTGAATTACTTGGTAATCATTATGTGTTCCCTTTAATTAATTGTTTTTTTTAGCAGTGTAAATGCATTCAGATTTAACTTGACAGGATCATCATCTTATTTACACTGAGAGTGAATCCCCTACAACACCCATCTAGTGGTTAGCAGACTGCAAGGTTAGCTGATCAATTAGGAATGTCCCAATTTTGCGTGGAACATCTCATAACACAACTAGTTCATTGGCTATAGGTCATTCTGTAAACTTACAATGATTTCAGAAGTGAAAAACAATAGGAGTACTACTTTCTGAACAATAGCTTGATTAGTTAAAATTTTCAGGAAAAATTAAGAATAACATCTCAACATTATATTGAGAATAATTTTGGTTTAGACAGAGCAAAAGACACAAATATTGTTTACAATATAGCTTTATAAAACTACTTGGCAATAAGAATGAAGTATAAAGATGAATAATGTAAAATGTCATGTAATTTTTAAAATTGGATGAAAGATTCAAAAATCTAATGTGAAAAGCAGTGTCAGTAAAAAAAAAAAAAAGAAATTAAGAAAAACATAGTTTGGAGAAGGGTGATTAGATGTATTGATTCTGGTCTTGTGTGAAACTTCAGAAGTGCTGGTCTGACACCAGCACTTGTTCGTTTTATGTATAGTGTTTGTTTTTCTATGTTTGTTACTGAAAAAATAATGAAAAAAGAAGAAAAGCATAGTTTTGTATTATGCAACCCAATGACAAAACAAAAACTCAGGAATGCTTATTTATTTTACACTGTTCCTTTTTAAACCAGTTGACAAAAAAATAAGAACAGAAACAATATTATGAAAAGCAAATTATGCTGTACGCTCTTTGATAAATGAATTAAAGAGCAGGATAATTATATACTACTATGGCATCATGTGAAGATGAAACTGGCATTACTTAATTTGGATAATTGCTGTTAATTGATGTAAACAACTCTGGCTTTACCTACTCCAGTACAGTAGAGGGCAGTAATACCTCTCTGCGAACCAGAAGTGAAAGAAAAAAGAAGAGCGGAACTACCTTCCATTTCTTGTTCCTGCCGATTTACAAAGTCGATGTACAGGCGGTTTACTTCAAAACATTATGGCGTCGAGAAGAGCAACAATGGGGCCAAGTACTTTTAAAAATGCCTCAGCCGACCCCAAAAGGTACTTTGTGTTTTTTTTATTATTATTTGTAACTGAGTGTCGAATAATTCGCGAATTTGTGTCGTGATTATTTAAGTGGAATGTGATGGTGTAAATATAATCGAGCTCAGTCGTTTTAGTCCGCACCACATCCTTTTATAAACTTTAAGTTCAGAGGGAGAAGCAGATGTTTAGTAAGTAGTTAGTTATTAAGCTCTTTAATGAACTCGACGTTATATTTCTGTGAATTGACTTTAGCTAAATAGAACATTATTGCTTGACTTTTGGTTTAGATCACAGTCTATGCTATGAAATAGGTTTGGAGTTACTAGAGTTAGCCTCTGTTGACAGCTGCTTCTTATGTCCTCAGTTCGAAAAGTGGCAGTAACGCCAATAAAGCCAACAACAGTGGCACTGGAAAGAAAACGGTTAAAAGTAAGTATTTGTGTAAGTTCTTAACAGATATAAGTTTCAGTGGCCCTATTTTTTGAAGACATAATTCATTGTAATTCAAGTCTTAATGACCACAATTTCCATTGAAATAAAAACTCCATTAAGTAGAAAGTGAAAATTTTAAACATTTTGCATTATTTTTAAAGCAGGGTTGTAAAACATAATCTAGGTTTCTCTGAGTAATTTATCAATCCAAGGCTAATGAGTCATCTTCACTGTTATTGTACAGCAATAAAAGGATCCACAGCTGTGAAGCACCTCTGGTCACAGAAGCTTTCAAAACCATCAACACGATCTTTTTTTACTTTTTACTGAATTTTCCCAACACTGAATACTCGGCACACATTTTTGTGCTGTCCTCATAAAATGTCTTATTATTAAATGTTGGAAAATTTGTCTTGACATTTGCTGTTTTGAGCTAATATGTAATATGTCACAGACTATTAAAATGATTTTCCTCCAAAAGAATTCACTAATATATCTACATGAAGTTTTCTACCTAGTTTCCAAATGAGTTTTAAATACAACAAAATTGAAACAAACTGACTTAATACCTTTTAAAAATGTCCTCATTCATTTTTAGCAAGTGGTACTGTTGTCAAGTCTCGATATTTACAAGCTGCTGAGAAGACATCTCTTTCAAAGGTAATGCTATTATTCTTTTTTAACCTGAATATGCAGCTTGGATTCATTTCTTTATTTCCTTTGTCACTGTCACCTATTTTTAAGCTCATTGCATCCCCCATCTACGCTTACAGAGCAACTCACTGACCAATGACTCAATTGCTGTGCCTCTTCGGCCTTGCTCACCTAAACCCACTGGTGCCAAACCAAAGATCAGCACTCCACCAAGACGCTCAATGACCCCACAGGCGCTTGCAATGTGTGAGTAATTCTCATGATGACTATTTTTAACGTGTGTTAACATGAGTACATCTCTCATTTTGTTATTGTAATGGGGGTTTTTTTTAGGGGCAATACACATATTGCTATGTTCTATAACGAGAACTCTATTAACTGCCTTATAGAAAATCCATAATCACATTCAATTAAACCAAACTCAACAGCGCAAAGGCCGTCAATAACTTATTTCAACTATGTTCATTCTGATTTTGTATACAATATTAAAATGTACACACTCATGTTATCGTCCCTACAGCAATGATGTCTTGTAAACCTGATCCAACACTTCTTGGGAAAAGTGTTCTGCAGTCCACTTTCTCAGATGGCCACTGTTTTCGACCAGATTTTGATATTTCAGTCATTAAAGGTAAAATAAACACAGCCCTTTAAATACTGACTGTTATTTCCAAAGTGCATTGCGCACTAATATTTTTATTTTTAATCTACTTCTACAAGATAAAATGGTGACAGAAAATGCAGTGGAGCCCGAGAGAAATCCTGAGGTTGAGAAGAGGATGGTTGAGATGCAAACATTTTTATTGGCCTACTTCACTGCAAAGGTTCGATGGTTTAACAGTGTATCTGATGTTTGCTGTAAAGGTCTTTTAATGTATCTTCTAAATTCAATCAATGTACAATAACATTAACAAGGACATGCTCTTCTATGTCTATTGGGTATTATTAGGAAGAAAATATTAAGTTGTGTATTTGTATGTCTTGAATGTTTTATTTTAGATGGAGGGCAACACTGCTAAATTTAAAGCTGAGGCAGAGGGGAGGATCTTGGAAGAGATGGAGGAAGAGGAGATGCTGCATAATGAGGTTAAGGAAAAGAAGCGCCATTATCTTCTGGCAGAGAGGAAAAGGCTGCTGAATGAGCTGCTGGATTTGCAGGTCAGAACATTCTCTCTTTTAAAGAGAGTTGTAATCAATATTCAGTTTTTGTAACTCAATTTTTCAGAGACATAATTTTGAATAATTAAGCAAAAGAAAACATTGATTTCATGCTTTAGTTTGCAGTAATTAGCATGAAAGGTAAAATTGTGCATAGCTGCACTGATAAAAATGGCATAGTTGCTGCCAATGAAATGCACATGATTAATCGATCATCAACAAGTGTGAACACCTCCGTGAAGGTTTTGGAGTTTGCTGGCTTGGAGCATTCAGGTGTGTGTAAACACAATAGCCAGGAGGAAAGACATCAGCAATAATCTTAGAGAAACAACCGTTGAGCCTAATAATCAGGGAAGATTATAAGATAACTTACAAACAATTTGGAGTCAGAAAGATTATTTAAAAGTGAAAAATCATTCAGGAGAGCCTCCAATCTTCTCAGAAGTGGACATCCCCGCAAATTCACCACAAAGACAGACTGTGCAATGGTGCAAAAACTCAAGAGCTAAATTTCAGACTCTACAGGCCTCAGGTAGCATGTACAATGTGAAAGTTGATGATGTTATGATTAGAAAAAGCTGAGGTCTATTTGTTATGAATTGGCTTGTATGAATCAATGAATGATAATCAGATTGGCTCAAACTGATTGTCTGTGAAGCGCCCTGAGATTACATTGTTGTGATTTGGCGCTATACAAATAAAGATGAATTGAATTGAATTGAATTGAAAAAGACTGAGCAAGTATTGTTTCTATAAAAGGTGCCAGGAGAAAACCTCTTCTCTCTAAAACGAATATGGCAGCACAGCTTAGATTTGCAAAGCTCCATCTGAGCAAACCACAAGACATTGGAACAATCGGTTTGGGACATGACATGGATACGTCTGTGTGCCAAATTATTTGAGAATCAAATACGAGGCCAGTTGTCAGCTTGGCAGGAACTGGGTCACGTAGCAGTATAATGGGCCTCATTCACCAACAGTTCTTACTTACAAATATGTTCTTAAGTCCTGCTTACAAACTTTTTATAAACATTGTGGCATTCATCAGCATTTTACTATCCAGTATTTGTTCTTGGGGAAGGACAAATCCTGCAAGTACCCTCACAAACATTTGAGTGCTGAAATAAGCATTTGTGTTGTCTGAGAGTCCATAAAAGTTCATACTGTCTTTAGACGTAATCAATTATGTTAGAATTTTCTTGGGGTAAGACAGACGTAATGTATTTTCTTTACTTCTACATGATTCCGCTACCTTCTGTAGCCTGTGTTGTGTCCTGCTGTTCAGTTAATTGAAATAAAAAGGTTACAGTAATGATTTTGTCAGATTTATTTTGGAATCACTTTTTGTAATTTATAAAGCATTTTGTTCTTATTTTTTCCACACTGCAACTCAGCTCAGTTTTTATTATATTAATGATGACATAGTGTAGCAATGTCATGTGTTCTTGTTTATTTGAGGTTGTATTTCCTTCATTTTAAAGCCTTGGAAGGAACAGCTTGTTTTTTTTTATTTCCTATCTAACCTTTAGAAACTGAATGAGTGTGTTTATTTTTTGCCATGACTGTATGTAGTGTGTGTGTGTGTTGTTGTTAGTTTTTTTTTTAAAGATGGCATTAGTGTACAATTCGCATGAAGCTCATATTATTTTTCTTCAGATTGAAACACTGACTCCTGTGGCAGAGGCTGCCAGGCAGTTCACAAAGAACTACAAGTGTTTTGCAGCAGCTGTTGACACCACCCGGCATGATTTATCTGTCAAGAATTTCTATATTAATGGGGATGGAAAAGAATTTCTGGGTAACATACCATGTTTATAACTAAGAATAAGTTGAATGTATGCAAAATAATTTTATGGACTGCTTAATCTCACTTGAACATTGCTTTTGATGGAAACTTTTGTGGAGAAGCTCATTATCAATGTTTTGATCAAATTGTTCTCAACATTATGAAATGGTAACTTCAAGTATTTATAGCTGAATTCTGATTGGTTTATCAAAATATTTACTGTTATACTTATTAAACAAGATTGTGTTGACTTTGCTGAAACTGATTAATAACCAGATTTTCTTTATTTACTTGTTTAGATAAAGCAGAGGCTTGCCTGAAGGAAACTGAGAAATTGTTGCTGGGGTGCACACAGGGAGACTATGAGGACAACAGTTCATCTTTAGAGTGTCTTAGGGACATGAAGACAACATCAAAAGATATCAGTCAGCAGCTGTCAGGGTAGGTACACAGTGAAACACAGAAAATACTGTTATGCATTTTCCTTGTCGGCTATATACCATAATGAGGGTTTCATTGTTACATACTTAAAATGATTTTTCCCACTTGTGCATGTTGTAAATACTTGCTATATTTTAGAGTACTTGAACCCTACTAAATGTTCAGTGGACTCTAAAAATGCATCCTGAGGTTGCATTTGTACTTAAATTATATTTCCTTTTTTTTGTGTGTGTGTTAGAACATTTTCAGAGCTGCAGGAGCTGTCATCGTTGGTTTGCCGTCATTCAGTCCATGTTCAACAGGTTTTGGAGGAAGAGCAGCTCGGTAGTTCAAGAACCAGTGAGCTTTTCTGCCCCAAACAGTGAGGAATGCTACAAAGCATGGGATATGCAGTACATGCACTTTGGATAACCCCTCAGTCCCCTCCAATTTTCTTAGATTTGTATAGATGTGTACCTATTTTTGTCTTTTTGTATGTGTAACATCTGATTTACATGCATTTGTATTATGAAATGGAGTAACTGTTGACTTATTAGGGATGCAGTTTTATCAATGGGATGTGATTTATGAATTCAATAAATGGAGAAAAAAATAATAAATGGTCTAAACTTACATAGTGAATTTTAATTTAGGTAATGTCCTGTAAAATGTATTTGTTTCTTGTTTTGTTTTAAACACTTGTTTAGGTTCTAAAAAGCTTTTTACATATTCATACACAGGGTGCAACTTGTTATGATAAAATCAAATTCATTGGTATGGATGGACACTTTGGCAAATTGTATGTATATCAAGAAATATTAGACGATATTTTGCTTAACTCGTTAGAAAATCCTGCTACAATCGTAAATAAGCTCGATGTCTTGTTCCGGATGTGACGATTTAGCCAAACACAAATGAGTAATTTTGATTGGATGCTGCTGGAAAGTGACGACAAACCAATTTAGAGGAACCAATGAACCACAGAAGAGGCGCTCATCGCACGTGAGTATAAATGTGGCATTTATGACTTTAGTATTATGATTGTCGTGGGGAGGAATAAAGTAAATCATATTTTGAATTCCAGTTTGTGACCTTAAGGCACGTACGTGTTTAAAGGTTGCTACCGGTATATGCGGGCTCTATGTTAGCTACCAGGCTAGCAAGTTGTTTTTTCTTGAAGGTGATGAACCAGAAAGCTATTTTACAAAACCTGGATAGATTAAAATAGGAGTTTTTGGTTATCCTGGCTAAACCTAACCTTGATTTTGTTCCACAACAGTAGTGGCGCATAGTTTAGCATGGAGATTATGTGCAGCTGGCCTGCTCCAGACCAGGCTAACAGCTAGGCTTATTTAAGCCCGGAGTCGTTTTTTATTGTCCGGTGTGGTGCCGAGAACTGCATGTCTGCCGAGAACTGCATCCCCGTCGCGTGAACGCGCACCACTAGACAAGCGT
>JBBBVU010000015.1:19122917-19135810 GCA_037177055.1 Atherinosoma microstoma | reverse complement strand
TCTTCTCTTCTCTTCTCTTCTCTTCTCTTCTCTTCTCTTCTCTTCTCTTCTCTTCTCTTCTCTTCTCTTCTCTTTTTGTTGCTCTTTGTTGTTGTTCTTACATAAGGAAATGGAAATCCATGTATCAGATTAAAGTAAAGTTTAAAGACTGTTACAACCGACCATTAGTCACAGTATCAGCATTTGTGTCTGCTGGAAAAGGTTCTAGTTCCACACAATGTTAAAAAAAAAAGTTTGTTTGTTTGAACTCTCAGGATCCAAGAGGATCCAGGATGGTCCAGTGGAAGGGGCTTAAATCTGTCTGTTGTGGTAAGCCATATCTCTTGTAATGTATGCACTTCTTCACTGTGGAGGTTTAGCATTTAATGCGATGTGTAGAGTTCAATTCCTCATTTATGGAGGACCAGGAGAGTCATCGAAAAAGCAATACAGCGTTTTCATGATGATTCATTTATTTTGAAATAAGAATATAGATTCCTAAATATAATTTCCAATTCAACAATTAATTAATATAAAAAGAAATCCAATTTGCAAAGCACTTTGTAATTGCACATTTGAAATGGAATTATTAAAGAAGAATTACATATTGTATTCATTCATTCATTATTAAATCCTGTGATTTGAAAATGCATTTTCAAATCTTTTTTTTAAAAGCAGAATTAGATGACACAATTTATAAACTTGGTTAGAAGTTGTCTGACCAATGAGAGAGCTGGAGTACAATGTGGGGCACAACGTGGATCAGCTGTGATTGGTTAAACTTTGTTTTCACTGCTAAAGGCCCAGAAGGGTCACCGAAAGGGTAAACCATTTAGGAAATGCATTTGTAAAAAGGATTTGAAAATGCGAGGAGGAAAAGAAAATGGAAAAGGGAACAACTTTTTTAAATGTATATGGAAAGGTATTTATAACCAAATTTATGAATTGTGTCATTTAATTCTGCTTTTAGAAAAAAGATTTGAAAATGCATTTTCAAATCACATCATTTAATAATGAATTAATGAATACAATATGTAATTCCTCTTTAATAATTCCATTTCAAATGTGCAATTACAAAATGCTTTGCAAATTTGATTTATTTTTTATATTAATTCATTGTTAAATTTGAAATTATATTTAGTAATCTATATTTGTATTTCACAATTAATTAATCATGGAAATGCTGTATTGCTTTTTCGATGACTTTCCTGGTCCTTCATAATTATTGGGATTGTTATATAAAATGCATACATTTATACAGAATATTGTTCATAAGAATCCACAGAATATGCTAACTCAGTTTTCTCTCTCTAGGGATTGTGAACATGAGTTTTCCTCTTTCTGACCAACCTGTGTTTGGAGAGTGGTTTATCTTCGTAGATGTGCAAGGCCATACCTATAACAAATCGTTTGAAGTGCAGAAATATGGTGAGTGCCTATAAATATAAAACTGTCAATAGTGACATTGATTTTCATGGATAAGTTTTGCTTTTAATATGTTTCCATATTTTGATTTCTATAAATTAGCTTGCGATATAGTGGTTAGTATATTTTTTCCTTTCTTTTTCCCCGTTTTTTTTTAATAAGTGCTATTACACACTTGTGTTGTAAATAAACTGAATTTCACTTAATTCTGAAGAGATTATTCAGCTGAAAAGAGAAACTATTTGAAGTTAATTATGATAGGTTTTTGGGGGACATTCTACTACATTGTATATTTCATAAACCACTGACAATGAACAGAACTAGTGATGTGCAGTGTGTATCATAACATACCACTGAGGAAAAATAATGAGGAATATGTTTTGCTTGTCTCACAGTGATGCCCAGGTTTGAGTTGGTGATTGATCCACCACGTTACATCCGTGATCTCAACTCATGTGAGCAGGCCACTGTCACAGCCAGGTAGATCCCTTAAAATTTGACATTGTGGGATAATAAAACAAAGAAAAACTCAATGTTGACTTTAACCAATGATTTTGTTTTGTTAAATAACTAGAACACGATAATCCTCTGTTCACTGAAACCATCATGTTCTCCTTATGATTAGTCTTGATGTTGTCTAGAACAAAAATGAAATAGACTCTGACATTTCAACATTTCACAGGTACACTTTTGGGAAGCCAGTGACAGGGAAGTTGACAGTTAATATGACTGTAAATGGTGTTGGCTACTACCGCCATGAGATGGGCCATCCTGTCATAAAAACCATGGAGGTCAGGTTTTTTTCTGTGTTTTTCTTTTAATACTCTATCCACAGTGATCCTGACAGTGAATATTATGCATGTATTGGAGACCAAGCTGGCACAAAAACGCAATTGCTGATTGATATTTTTGTATTAATTGTTACACAGAATTCCTCTAAATGCTTTTGTCAATATGATCTTTGCTACGAGGTAGTTATATATCCAGTCAAACTCTGCCTGACTATATCTCTTTTGTTCTCAGATCAAAGGCTCTGCAAATTTCAGTCTATGTGTCAAGGAGATGATGCCATTAGACGTGGCAGATCACTTCAGGGGGACAGTTAGTATTTGGACATCAGTGACCAGCATCGATGGGAGCAGGCAAACCACATTTGATGATTCCACACCAGTTCATAAACAGCTCATTGACATCAAGTATTCGAAGGACACTCGCAAACAGTTCAAGCCTGGTCTGCCTTACAAAGGGAAGGTGAGAAGAAAATAATCCCTTCCTTGTAATGTGGAAATATGAGAGTGTCTTTTCATACTAAAGTGACACTTAGATATTCATATTTTGATTGCTTGATTGACATTGATTGAGCCTGCTATGTGTTTTTTCACCTTCCATCTTATAGATCGAGGTTACTTATCCTGATGGGAGCCCAGCTGATGGGGTGATGGTGCGTGTTAAGGCAGAGCTGAGTCCAAAGGACAACGTCTACACCAGTGAACTGATCTCCAAAGATGGTCAAGTCACCTTTGAGATACCATCCATCCCTACAGCTGCTCAGTACGTCTGGCTTGAGGTCAGCAGATGAGTAGCAGTAGTTTCATTTTGTTTATGTTAGAAACAAAATTTAAATGAAATCCATGAAATTCTAAAATGTGCTGTTTTTTGCTTTCAAATAGACCAAGGTGACATCTATTGATAGTAGAGCAGTGGGAGACCAGTACTTACCAAACTACTTGTCTATTAGTAGTTGGTACTCGCCAAGTAGGTGTCACATCCAGATCCAGAGCCCCAGCACTCCTTTCAAGGTTTAGTTTTCCTCTTTTTTTGCTTTTTTAGATAATTTGAAAATGCCATGCATGACATGTTTAAAGTATCTGGAATATGATCTCAGACTCATATTTGTAATTTTTTGTGTGTATAGGTTGGCCAAGAGGCTGAGGTGGCCCTTAAATCTACCTGCCCCTGTAATTTCACCATGCACTATGAGGTGGCATCCAGGGGGAACATCATCCTATCAGGAAAACAGCCAGCCAACTTCACAGCTTCGCACAGAGGAAAAAGAGCCACAATCATCTTTGATAAGAACATTCACACCACCCACCTCCCTCCCTCTGCCTCAGGTAGGGCATGGAAAAGTTTATTCCTACTGAAGCCAGTTTCTATGTCCAATAGATCAATGCTGTTCAGCAGTTGCTGGTACACACTACAGGATAATCGGGACGATTTTTGACCTTATCTCTCCCTTATGATCAAAGCCAGGAAAGGCTAGGTTGTCTGATCTTTGCAAATATCGTGTCTGATTTTCCTGTGGTGGGGGGTGTGTTAAGAGTGATTTTGTCCGGTCCGATCCACTCGGAAGGCCTCGGAAGGAGAGATTGTAAATAATGATCTCTCAGAGCAACTGTTGGTTGCTCTGAGAGGAACCGAGCACATTCAGTGTGTAATGTCACGTGTACCGGAACAAAAGCCAATCAAAACATGAGCTGATTCAGCTGACTGACAGAAATGGAAGTAAAAACAAAGAAAAAATGTATAATGTGCGTTATTCCTATCACTGGTAGTTTGCAAAGATTGTGGTAATGTTAGGACTTGCTAGCAATGGTAGCTCCGTAGTGCACACCACAGATCAAAAGTGAGAGATCTTGTGCAATCTGTCTTTTGTTATCATCAAGTATGTGGTCTATAAACCTGTGAAGGTTTAAAGAATCTTTAAAGAATCCCTAATATGTGCCAGCCTTAAGTAAGTAAGTAGAACTTTATTTAAATAGCACCTTTCACACTATAAAATCACAAAGTACTTCACAAGAGCCAACAAAGCATTAAAACAAGATAAATGAATAAAAAGCAGGTTCGAAAATATTTGTTTTTAACTGGCTTTTAAAAGCGACCACAGAGTCCACCAATCTCAAGTCCCAAGGAAGAGAATCCCATGGTCCGTAGGCTTTGTCTCCTTTTGTTATTGGCTTAGTATGGGGCACCATACGCAGGCCCTGGTCACAGGACCTCAGGGACCTGCCAAGGAGATATGGGTGCAGAAGCCTTCTAATATAACCTGCTGCCTGTCTATGAAGAGCTTCCAAGTCAGCAAAAGAATCTTAAATTGTCCTCTGAAATAAACCAAAAACCAGTGCAGTTGCATCAAAATTTGAGTCACATGTGAAAACTTGGAGTATTTTGTCAGAAGCCTGGCAGCAGCATTTTGAACAACTAGCAACCATTCTAGTGATATCTTGCTAAGACATACACAGTGCATTGCAATAATCCAATCGTGATGAAACAAAAGCATGAGTAATTATTTCCAGTTCAGGATGCCACACAGTGGAGCTTAGTTTGGCAATATTTGCAGGTGATAAAAACTGGAACGAACCAGAGATTGACATGTGAATCCAAAATAAAACCAGAATCAAAGGTTATGCCAGGGTTCCTAACAGAGGATTTTGCAAAAGAACCAAGAGGCCCAAGTGTCTCCTTTATCCCAGACATGCATTTTTCGAGTTCAAAAATAATTGTTTCAATTTTGTCTTGATTTAATTTAAGAAAACTGTCTGCCATCCACGATTTAATAGAGTCTAGGCACTTTAACAAACTGTGGAGTTTAGACATTTAATTTGGGTGAAAAGAGGTGTTCAACTGAATATCATCTGTCTAGCAGTGATAAGAGATGTCTTTAAAGGTTGACAGAATCTGCCCAAGGGGTAGCAAATACAATAAAAACAGCAGAGGCCCCAAAATAGAACCTTGGGGTACACCAAAATGGACTGGATAAGGGAGAGATCTTATAGAAGTAGCTACAAAAAACAATCCGTCAGATAGGTACAAAGAGAACCTGTCTATGGCAGATCCTGATTGACCAACCCAGCACCTCAGCCTATTGAACAGAATGTGATAGTCACCTGTGTCGAAAGCTGAGGTAAGGTCCAACGTAAGCAGCACAGAACAATTACCCTGTATTAAAATGTCATTTGATACTCTCAGAAGAGCTGTTTCAGCTCAAAAACATCTACAAAAACCTGACTGAAAGTGGACAGCAATGCTGTGCTGAACCAGAGTAGCAGTTAACTGGTTGACCACAACCTTCTCTAAGATCTTAGCAATAAATGGAATCACGGAGATGGGTCCATAACTGCCAAGGAGAGAAGGATCCAAAAGTGGGTGAATGACAGCATTTAGATATGTAGGTACCTTACCAGAGGCCAGTGAAACATTGACAATAGTGAGCACACTGGTTCCAATGCACTGTGAGGTATTTTTGAACAAAGATGTAGATAAGATTTTCCAGAGAGCAAGAAGAGACTTTCATTGTACAATAAGCTTGGTTTAGCTCAGGTAAAGTTACTAGTGCAAAACTATCAACAGATGAGGAAGGGATATTATTTTTTACATTTCTAACCTTATCAACAAAAAAGGAAATAAAATGTTGACTGTCCTCATTTGAGGATATGGGAGCAGTAGATGTAGCAGGAGTAATGATGTCACTAATAATGTGGAATAAAAACTTAGTGTTACTTCTGCTCTTTGAAATCAGCTTAAAACAAAAATGTAGCCCTCAATTCCTTCACTGAGTTATTAAATGACACTAAAAGATCATGGTAGATGAACACATCCTTAAAGCATAGAACAGTATTAATTTGATTTGATACTGCTTTCTTTTACTTTCTTTTTTTGAAGGTTTCATCTAGTGCTATAGTATTGTTAGAGCCCCTGGAAGTCTTTGTGAAAACTTACCCCAGTCACTTTCCTTTGCTCTCACTCTACCAGGTGTTGCAGGCTCTTCCTCCCAGGTCGAGATGGATACCTGTGTGTCTTATCTGCGTTTTCCTGTTAGTCACAACATGGCGCCTCTCAGCCGTCTGCTGGTCTTCTATGTGAGGGAAAACGGTGAGGGGGTCACAGACAGCTTGCAGATCTCGGTGCAGCCCAAGTTTGAGAACCAGGTTTGTAAATTTAATAGTTGTTATTTCTGAATTAATCCTGAGAAAATATTGGTGGGAACATTTAGATGTCAGGGTTGTTGCTGTGCTTGAAGTTTATGCCATTACATTTATTTTGCTTTATATAGAGTCTTTTTTGTCTGTTCAAATAAGTTTTTATTAAAAGTCAGAGAGAGGGTGAACTCTGTATACATTTTGGAGCTCAGCCAAAGTATCCATGCACCAGCCATTACAACACAGTGTAATGTCTGTAAACAAACAGCTGTGTTGGCCTGAGAGCACTCCCTAGTTCCTGCTTGAATTAGGTGGAGTTAACTCCCTGAAGTATTTACAGCTCTCTGGTATGCCCTTACAACACTGTGTATGTGTGTGTGTGTCAGAGGCAGAGGTTGTCCGGGCAGGATGAGACAGCGACCACGCAGGCCGCTGGCAGATAAGTGGGGTCATGACAGGAGAGGATGACAGGTTACAGAATGGTGAAAGGAGGGCAGCGGAACCGATTAACTGGGCTAATTTGTGGCCGCGTGCTGATGAAAAATACTGTTGATGTGTGAAAGTTTATGGCCGACTCTCACCATCCCTCCCTCTTTTAAAGGCTGTTGTTTCCACTCCCTGTCATGTTGCGTTCCATGGATTCTTCCTACTTAGAACTATTAGACTAATATTCCTCCATATGACATGCAAATTGCAACTTTGCATCTATTGGGCAACACTACTAACTAGGGCTGAAATTATTTACACAAATAACTGAAAGTGTTCAGTAATCTCTGCTCATCAGATATGTTTAATGCATATCAGTTGTGTGTATTATGTTGGTTGGGTTGCAGGTATCGGTTTCTCTGTCATCTAACGAGTCCATGCCAGGGGACCCGGTGACCCTGCATGTCCAGGCTGAGAGGGGTTCCTGTGTTTGTGTGGCTGCTGTGGACAGAAGTCTTTACCTGTTAAAGCCTGACTTTCAGCTCAGTCCTGACAAGGTTTGTCATATTTGTACCTTATTGCACATTAATGGTATCTGATGAATTATTTTGTAGCTTTAGGTACAGAGCAATTTGAGAGCTGATCCAAATCATTTGACTTAGTAGTTGCCTCCCAAGAAATGTGTCTTTCTAGGCTAAATCTGTCCTGAAATGTGACTGTGCTTTGACTGTACAGGTGTTTAAAGAGCTGGTAGAATTTGATGTTTCGGATGTCTTCGGCATTCCTAAAGATGATGGACACTTCTGGTGGCCTGGACTGTCATCAAAGAGACGCAGGCGATCCTCTGTGTTCCCATGGCACTGGGACATCACTAAAGATGCACGCTTCGCTTTCACAGTGAGAACACAACCTTAGTTAAACAGCCCATGACAATGTTACAAACATGAAAATATTTTAGTCATAGTGTGTGCATGTGTGTGTTTATTTCTTTGTATGTTTAAATGCAGGAAACTGGGCTGGTGGTGATGACAGATATGGTGAGTTTAAACCATCGGCAGAGTGGAGGCATGTACACAGATGAAGCTGTTCCTGCCTTTCAGCCGCACACCTCCACCTTGGTGGCTGCCATGCACTCCCATCCCACAACCAGGTAGATGACCTGCTTCTGAGATGTTACAGGCAGTCTTTGGGTATTAGTCATGTGTGGTTTGATTAATGATCCAAGATTTGAAGTGAAAATAAAAACTGTGGATTGGGCAAGTCAGGTTAAAAGGCAAAAAAGAAGCCGCACATCAAAATTAATAGGTTATCGAGCCTAAAATTTGGATATGGCATTTTAAGTTTTCTATCTTTGGTAAATATGGATACTCGAAAAGTTTTTTCCTTGGGCAAACTAATTTATTTAAATGTTTTGAAATTTTAACTTCAGGTAAAAGGTTGAAAGATGTAGCAAATAAAGTAAAATAAAAAAAAGGAAAAATAAAAACTTTGAAAAAGATAATGTACAAAGAAAAAGGAAATTTGTCTTTGAACATTTATTTATCCCCCTTAATAATGCCAATTGATATTGTATTATACATCAACCTGAATAAAAACTGAATAATCAACTTTTTAACAAGCTATAACTTGTAAGGATCATGTTTCTTTGGAATGAGTAACACAGCTGAAAGAGTCAGTTGTGCCCCTGTTGGTAATCACTCTGGTTTTGAGTTGTTTGGATGATTAGATGATTTCACTTCCCCTCAATAATAAGAATTGTCCTGGAGGATGGAGCTAGGTAACAGATTCTGGAGATATTGTATTGCAATATGCTCCAGAATCTCATTCCAATTTGTCTGTCTATCAGTTAGGTGCCAATCAGTGCTGCACACCTTGTAGCACTTGAATCTCAAAACAAAAGTGAACCTACAGGAGGATATTAAAGTGGATTTTGGCTCATTTTTTTGGTTCACTACTCACATTTTAAGCTGTGTTGCTCATTTCACAGAAACAAAACCCTTACAAGTTATACCTTGTTGTAAATGTGACAAATCGGGCTTTCCAATGAGGGATAATACAACACAAATTGTAGTCTTGAATGCGGTTTTTACTCTGTTTACTTAATGGTGGATGGAAGAAATATTTGTTTGATTATTGAGTAAAATTTGTTGTTATTCTTTATTGCTATACACAATAATATAGGCATTTATTACTGTCAGCAATGAGTTTCAAACTGAGCCCATAAGAAAGCAATTATTACTTCAAGATCACAAAATTCTATCCATTACTATGATGTTGTTGTTGTCCTTTGGTCTGATAAAGTCTCTGGAATGTGAAGAAACATGACAAGAGAAATTGCTTTCTTTTGTCTGTATTTCTGCATTCCTGAGTGCAGCGAATGTGTCTCATACTAGTAAAACTTTTAACACATGATGTTACTTAGAGTATGTCAGCATGGCTTTTTCAGTAATATATTTTCCAATCATGGGCATTTTTTTCCCCTAATGACTGCTTTGTTTTGGTTGTAGAGCAGAGAAGCGGAGGCGCACATTTTTCCCAGAGACCTGGGTGTGGCACTGCCTCAATGTCAGGTATTTAGATATTTTCCATAAGTATTTTTCCTGCATGTGCATCAAATTAGATATTTTCAAATGTGATTGTTGCAATTTGAAGCACCTGAGAAATATAAAACTGTTAAAAACGTTCAAGGGATTAAACCAAGTCAAGACATATATTAAATATTAGTACTGATACAGCTAAAGAGGAGATGAGAATAAGACACAACAGGAAGAGAAGATCATAAATTAGGTAGGTGGAAGATGAAAGATGAATGTAAGAAAAAATAGGATAGTTGGAGAAGAAGAATGAGTAATGGGGGAAAAATGTTAATTTGAGATGGGTTTAGTAGAGGAAAGGTGCAAGGCTGCATGTGAAAAAGACGATGTTCCATCATGTGACAGCATCCAGCATTTTTCCTTCTGGGTGTGAAGGTGCCTCATTTATTCTTGGAACGGACTTATATTTTCTCTAGAGCTCCGTCGATTCATTTTAAGCCAACATAAATAAATTGCCCATAGATTTCCATTTGCTGGATTTCTTTGGATGGGACTTCAGCGCTCCCTAATTTCCTGTGAAGTCCAAAGTTCTGATTTTACTTGAAAGCCTTTTAAAGTGGAATTTGGGCAACTTTGATCAAAAGGAAGGGCGTAGTGCACATTTGGAAGTTTATTATGGCCTGTGACACATTGCCAAGACCAACATAAAATATGTGCTGCCAAGAATGACCTCAGAAGAGCAGATTGGGTCAACACCTGAATGCCCCTCACACCTATCCATTTTAAAATGTTTGCTGTAGTTACATCAGTGCAGATGTTAACGCAGGTGTTAGCACCATAAATATAATCTTCCTATCTTTCTAAACTGTTTTTCTATTTACTGCATATGTTAAATGTTACCATAAAACATTTCTGAGACCTTTTTACTTCATTGTCTAACATAATTTGCGACTCACATTGTATTTACGTGCATCACTGACAGCTCTGAGACTGGGGAAGCTGACCTGCAGCTGGATGTGCCGGATTCAATCACCACATGGGTTGCAGAAGCGGTTGGCCTGTCTGAAGTGAAGGGACTGGGTTTAGCAAAAAGGGCTGAGCTTCGTACCTTCAAGCCCTTCTTTGTTGACTTCACGCTGCCCTACAGCTTAATCAGAGGGGAGCAGACCAAAGTTCCTCTCACTGTCTACAACTACCTGTCTACCTGCTCTGAGGTAAGATGACGGACAAGAGGAATGACACATGATACTTCTACATAACAAGTTTGCAATATTACTGACAGATACTTCATGCTCAACTGAATCAAAGAGGATCATTATTTTACAGGGTGCTGATGATCAGGCCTTACCTTTGTTTACAACTACAAACTGAGCAGCCTCTTTATTGCAAAATGAAATGAATATTACTGAAGATAAGGGGGAAAAGATGCTTAGATTGCTGGTCATTAGCGATCAGGTTATCATGTCAATCCACCTACACATTACCAAGGAGGCCATGAACATGTCAGTTGATGAATGACCACATGGCATGGTATCGTCCACAAACAGATGCATGTGACTATGTCACAAAGTTTATTGTACTCTATAAAAAATGATGTTTTAAAGAGGTATGAAGCAGGTGGTTTTGTCCTTGACTATGCGAAGTGAATGAAAACCATATGAAATTTGCTATTCATCAGAGAAGATTCTGTCTGTATTTCCCAAGTCATAATTGGAATTTAAACTTGAGGCTATGGGATTAAAGCTTGTGAAAAAGAAAAACATAACATGCCCCAAATTAAAGAATGCCCTCTATTTTTAATGAGCAAAAAATAGTTGATTATATAAAAAAAAATAAGAAAAATGTTAAAACATTTGGAGAGACAGAATTGCAAAACTAAGAAAGATAGTAAGATGATAGAATGAAAGGTTTAAGTAACAGAGAAGACTGTTCCAGGTGCTGGAAATGCACATACAAATCTATCACGTAAACAATGCTGATAATCCTTTCTCTACATTTAACAGAACTGGGTTCTTGTCAGCAATTTCATAAACAAGTTAAGGGTTTTAAGTCGGTTCAGGTATGCCTTGGCTCACAGATGTATTGGAAATTTCAAAGGAAGCGCAAGTTCGTAATGTCAAGATGTGATATTAGTTAAGAAGTATGTTTCAGCATTCACTTTGAAGAGCCCTCCAAGCTCTATCATGGCCTTAAATGGGTCCATCCTGCACTCCATACAAATGACATCATGATGTTTGCAGATGAGCCTTTTAAATGGCCTGTGCGTGTGCTGCCCTGATGTCATGTTTGGTGAATATGCAAACCAGAATAGCCCTTCCTTTGATGTCCACCCCAGCAACATGTGATTCCTATATTTTCTGCTCAGTTATTTATGACTTGTGGCATGCAGATAAAGAACAGTTAAAAGATCCCTCTGCATTACTGAGCCTTGTGAAAATTGAACGATGAGTGGAACTTAATCCTTCAGGGAGCACGAGAAGTATTAGTCAGGCAGCATGGAAAATTTGCAATGCGATTTAAAAATTCTCCTTCCCTCTCTTTGCTTTGAGGAAAGCTTTGAGGAAACATGCTATATGAAGAAGGGCGTGCCTAGCAGATATGATGTCATTGTAGGCTGTCAGAGTAGATCAATTGCCTCTGATTTGTGTCTTCCTCTCCTCTCCTTTCACAGGTTCATGTGAAAGTGTCGGTTCCAAAGGGCATCAAGTTTATTGGCCATCCTGGAAAGCACCACCTTACCAGAAAGAAGTGCGTTGCTCCAGGGGAGGCTACTCCTACAGCCATTGTGTTATCTTTCACTGAACTGGGAACTGTTAACATCACAGGTATGCACAGACGGCACTTAAATATATTTGTTCTCAGTTTATTGAGAAGCAATTTAATGTCTTAATTAACAATATCGATTAATATTTTGTATAAGTGATGAGGTACTTAGATTGGAGTAATGAGGCAAAATCAGGTTAACTAGTCAGTCTACTTGTCACCTTTTGAAAAAAGTGATAAAACCCTTTTCTGCACTATTTTAAGTGTTGTAGTTCTTGTCACATGTTTACAGAGAAGGAAGCATGTCAGCATTTTCTGCAAGAAAAGGATTCAAGCTTTTGATGCTTATGTAAACAAGACAGATTACATTTTGCTGGATCATGGAAATAACTTTGTTTGAATTTCTTGAAGTGGTGTAGCTGAAACAAAAGCAGCCTTTCACTGGACATCGGTCCTCTCAGTATGATGCCTTACAGAAAGGCAAACCATTGACTTAGTGGAGCTCTTCCAGTCAAGGAGTCTAGATGTGTGTGATCTGGTCACCCACCCAGGTTACAAATAGTCCCCTCCTGAGCGCATGTGCAAACAAAGCAGGCCAGCAGTGGGGGAGTAACCAGAGCTGCACTGTGACACTCAGTGGCATGTTGATGAGTTTGCAGGTCAGTGGCGGTCAATGGGCCCCCCATGGCCCCACTCATAGTTCCCTGGCCCCTTGTGTTTCCTTCTCACTACACACACACAAAGAGAAGCCACTGGCACAGGGCCACATTTCCAATGTGCTCCCCATCAGGAGAACTGGGTGTCCCTCTACAGATATGTTAGCCTTATGTAATATATGTTGATGTTC
>JBBBVU010000015.1:19104003-19120912 GCA_037177055.1 Atherinosoma microstoma | reverse complement strand
CATATGCCATTATGAACATCAACATTTCTTCAAGGTTCTTTCATCACCATGTGATTAGCTTTGGGTAATGCTGAGATTCTCAGGTATTGTATCATGAAAAAGCAAGGGCTTATTCTGCTCTGTGCCACTTCCACAGCCCGTGCTATTGCCTATAGTGCACCAAGCTGCTGTTCGGATGGATTCCTGATAAGCAAACTAGGAAATGATATTGATGAAAGGAGAATCCCAGCTGGCCTTGACTATGTCCGCAGGACTGTTTTGGTGGAGGTAAGATGAACGTCATTCATCGTTGTCAGTTTGTATTTCACATTAAGTATAAAGTGAATTTTGCTGGGGCTGTTCTCAGTTGACTTTTTCTCTCTATCTCACTCCACTTGCAGCCAGAGGGTCTCCCCAGAGAATACACTTACAGTGTTTTCTTTTGTCCCAATGGTCAGTGCAACTAGTGTCTTGTTCTTAATCACTTTTCATTACTACTGTATATCAGTACATTGATTTCGCTGTTAACTTTACAAAACACAACTATCTTTTGTTTCCCTTTTCAGAGAGGATCCATATTTCCACTCCTAACAAGTACGAGTATCAGTATGTCAAAAAACCTGCCAAAATGACCCAGTTCGAGGTGGCAGTGAAGACCCACAATGATGCCCATTTCGCGCTCTCTGCCAGTCCCCACGACAGTGCAGAAATGCTTGAGATTGTTCTCGGCGGAAGGCAGAACACCCGCTCCTGGATTTCCATAGGCAAAATGGGTGACCCCCTGCTCATTGTCCCTACACCAGGTATCCTGTCCTGGGATGAGTTTCGCAGTTTTTGGATCAGTTGGACTGGAGGCACAGTGCAGGTAAGAAGATTAAGTAATTAAATTTACAATAAACTAGTCCACACAAACAGTGAAATGTTTGTACTCAGTAGGTGTACATAAGCTCTGACTGAAAGAGATGTGAGTTAAAACCCTTCAGCAGGCCATGGGGTCTGTGTGTTAGGAGAACTGGCGCCACATTTACTGGTGTGCCTCCCTGTAAGGTCGTGCTTAATAGGCTGATGTCACTGAGGACACTTGGTGAACCTTGGCCTGGTAGTCACACTGCAGTCAGTGACTGGCACACTGCTTCCCAGCCTCAGCCCCAGCATTAGCTGTGCATCATTCATCAAAGGCAGCAATTAAAAACCTGCATATTACAGCCCAAACAATTCATTAATTTTCTTGGGGAACGTTGGCATTCTGGGGTGGATTAGCTGTGGGGCTCTCACTTGCACTCGCATGGTCTTTGGTTAAATGCGATTATGAAATCAAACTCTTGCAGCAGAGAGAAAGTGTGCACTACATGGGTCTATTGAATGTTTGTTTTTGTGATTGTTGTTGGGAGGTACATTAATCACACTGGCATCACTGACACTTTGCAGCAAGAAGAGCTGCAAAGGAACGGATTGCTCTCTCAAGTAGATTGATTTATATTAAAGCTTTCTTGTCAACACGGCACATGAGTTATTGTTTGACCAAATAATTAGATAATACAAGCTCAATTAAGACATGTTCGTCTTTAGCTTGTTTGCATTTTTCTCTCCAGGTTGGCTATGGTGTACATCCATCCAATGAATCCATCATCCTCCAATGGGCAGGCCAATTCCCAGGACAGGTTTGAAACTTTTTTGGTAGCAAGTTTTAGCGCTTTACCTTTACCTGCCATTTCATTGAATTTGATTTGATTTATTCATTCACCATATTTTTATCCATTTAGGTGCAACATATTGGTTTCTCAACGGGCTGGGGCTCAGTGGGGGAGTTCAAGATCTGGAGGAAGGAAGACTCTGATGACAACCACAATGAAGCCTTCACACTAGCGGTCCCACAGAACATGGTGCCTGGATCAGAAAGAGCCACTGCATTTATGATTGGTAAAGTTTATGGTTGGATGTTTCTACATATTATTATTATTATTATTATTTCCATCATACTCTTAGATGTATTCACAAAGAGCTTGCTCAGATTCAAAAGTCAAGTTTTCATTTGAATGGCTCTGAAATTCATTGTTGTAGCAGTGCGAGTAACAGATGTGTATTTGTATGTCTGTATGTGTGCACCTGTAACAGGGGATGTCATGGGACCAACTTTGAATAACCTGGACAAGCTGTTAAGGCTGCCCTTTGGGTGTGGTGAGCAAAACATGATCCACTTTGCGCCAAACGTCTTTGTTCTGAAGTACTTGCAAAAGACCAAGCAGCTCAGCCCCGAGGTGGAGAACGAAGCAACTGACTATCTGCTTCAAGGTAAAGAAACTGGACCTAAACTCATTTTCAGCTTCACAGAAAAAAACTTGCAATCTAGAACCAAGCATTCAGTGTTACCTTCTCCCAGTGGGATAAAGATAAACTGCTTGCCAAGCCTTTGTTGCTCTCCTAAACTCTTACGCTAGGTTTTTCCTAATAAGTTCAACATGCGCTAATGGATTAAAGTTACAAGCAAATGTTAGAATTATGAATTAGCATTTTTTTAAGGTGAGCAAGAGTAACATTTTGGTTTAATCAAATAGTTTTTTAAAATTTCTTCTGAACAAAATTGAATAAGTAATAATTTAGTTTTAACACAAAGTTATGGATCACCTTCAAAAAAGATTTTAACGGTATGATAAAAGATTATATGTTTTTCAGAATACTGCTACATTCCCAAATGCTTGCTGATGTACATCAGCAAGTAGCTCTTTAAGAGGAAACAAGCGAGGTGGTTAAGCTAATCATATAGATGTTGAGAATCTCAACAAGTCAATCACTTCTGTCACAGTGGCACGCAAAACATTCCTTCCTCTGATTTTCCGACAGAGAGGAATGTTTTCTAACTGTAGGCTGTTTGTTATCTATGATTTTTTCTCTTTTTACTGCATCAAAGTTTTCCTTTGAATATGGATTATTTCCTTCCACATTCATGACAAAGATTTCCTGTTATTAAGGAAAACAAGGACTCTCACTAGAGTTTTCTATTCCATTATAATATAGGCTAAAGTTTGGATTGATCTTGCTGCCTCTGTTTTCCTCTGCCAGTGACACTGTGGTGCTTTTCTACCAGAGTAAATACAGATAACTTAGAATTTTGCTCGTATTATTGCATGTTCAGATCTTGCACTTAATAGATATTTCGGTCTGTTCTTCACATTGTGTCTGCACTTTGCTCTTCTCCAGGCTACCAGAGACAACTGACCTACAAACGGCAGGATGGATCGTATAGTGCCTTTGGCGAAAGGGATTCCTCTGGCAGTATGTGGTGAGTCATTATAGGTGTAGTTGTTGAAGTTTACACAACTCATACCATCCAAGATTTGCTTACCCGTTGTAACATTCTTCAACTTTAACTGGAGCATAGGTCACAGGCCAGAAAAGAGAGGTTTTGATCAAAATCAGAGTTGAGTTAGCTCAAATGAATCTCTTTCTGTGGAAATACTGGAATAGTGTTTGCTTCATGTTTTTGGGGTCGGCAGGCAGAATGAATTATCTCAGGATTTTTCTAACTGAAATCGGCTCTCTCGGTGGGGAGCTCCTTTGCTTGTATTTTGAGGCCCAGGTGCAAAGTGCATTCCTCTGGATGATTTACGAGTTGAGGTGGGTATTATGATATTTAATAGAGCTAACACTGTGAAACAGCAGGTTGTATAAACGACAGAGAATCATAAACAAACTGCGTAATTGGATCCCCGAGGCAGGCAAAGTTGTCGGGATTTATTTGCAGTTAATCTGGGTTCATATCCGAGCCACTGCACGGACACATGCTGCTTTGACCTCACAAACAAGCTTTAAATGCCACTATTGGAGACAGTGTTATAGGTTGTCTGGAGCCACTTCACCAAATTGCTCTTTACCTTTTTTCTCTTTTTTTGGGGGGGGGGCATTTCTTAGAAAATAGCACTGATGCATGCATCCTAATGACTCACAACTTGGGTGTAGGTGGTAACATTAAACTGCCATGGAAAGCTTGAACTCTTCACCTGATGACTACAAGAGGATGTAAGGATGTGACAAGCAGCAGTTTGGCATTTTCTTTGGTGCTCAGAGCAACATGTGCGGGTTGTGGGTACAACACAGATGGTGAACCTTCAGTAAACCCAAATCAGACACTTAATGAATCAGTCAGCAACACATTCCCATCCAAAAAAAAGCTTAGCTTTTGCTTTAGTTCCAGTTTTAATAAGTAGATTGATTTTATTACTGCCTGCTTTAAAGCATAAATGCCGCTGTGTTAATGTTTCACAGCATGTAAAAATGTATCAAAGTGGAAATTGACAGGATCTTAAAATCCTGAGTGAGCAACAACAGCAGCCGATAATGTTTCCATGTTCAGTTTTTTTCTATTTTTCATGCCAGGGCTCTTAACAATACAGAAAGAAGTCTAAAAGCTCTGTGGGTGAAAGGTGGGAGACAATTACAAAGAGCTTCTAACTGGTTCTGGCAAAAACAGAAAAAAGTCCTAAACTTCCAGACTGTGATCATGAAGTAAATTAAAATGGGTTTCAAAGTTGTAATATAGATCAATTGTAACATAAATTGGGCTGAGGGTACCATGTAATGACTCTTAGACCAAAAGTCAGATTCCCAGTCAAACCAGAGACAAAGATTTTGTTTCAATTGTATTTTATAGCTGATATATGAAATCACAAACACACATTGTATATTAGATATATTTTTGTAACTTCACAATGTAACAGTTATGGGTCGCGTGTAAAGGTTAATATAGCTCAGAAGGTATGCCAACGTGGTTATCAGAAAATGCAGAAGCAGTGTGTTGTGAAATCGTTCATCTATTATCCACAAGGGCACATCCCAATCTGCTGGGTGGTTTTAAGACTCTTATTCAAATGCACCTTCAGTTTGAAGGGGTTAATCCCATCAAAAGTTGGTAAGTCCAACTGGTATCAAATGGTTACCAAAAGGTGGCTTTTGGAGGTGATCTGTGTAGTTTCATCAACCCAGGACCTCACAAATTCACTCCACTGAAAAAAACTCTTGTATCTATAACTTCAGTACATGCATAGCAAGCTAAAATATGTGGTCAAGCTTTTTTAATCAAGCTAATCCATTTTTTTGTCATCTCATTATTATAAGAAATTTAAGTAAAAAGCTAGAGTCATCCTGCAGATTCTGACCTCCAGATAAGAGGCATTTGTGTGACGAGGGCAGAATAGCTAACTAGCAAGAAGTCAAAACCATACTTTAGTGTTTTTTTATTGTACAGTGTCCTTGTATGTTTTGAAAGGCGCTTTTGTATAAAATGTATTTGTATAAAGTAGCCAGAGCCTAAATTGCTCTAATATTTTTAGCATTATAATGTTAGGAGTGGTTTATTTTAGGCACCGCTTTGCTGCATAACTGAGCAAAAGGTTTCTGACAGCACAACACAGTTTGCTTTGTACATAATCAAAGGGCACATTTTGATGGAGTGTTTGTTTATTCACACCAAAGACTGCATATGAAAATAGATTTACACTTCTTGCATGTAGTGATATCACCCAATAGTTTGCCTTAAAGTTTTAGAGTGGTTTCATAGTTGACAGCATCTTTCCCAGTTTGGAGCCAGGATCTGTCAAAAGTCAAAATTACCAAGCAAACTGACACAAGCATAATAGAAAATTTATATTTACAAAAAAGTCAATATCACAATCAATGTGTACAAGTCTTGAACTAAATACTGATACTGAAAACAAAGAACCTAATGAACAGCAAACTTTTCACCAGCAAATGATAAGATCACAGTCTTAATATCACAATTTAATTAAAACAAAAAGCATGTGTCTCAAGCTTACCAGTCACCCAACTGGCCTGCTGCAAACTGATTTTCAGGCACTTTCAGAAGACATGTCCATCTAGCCATTCATTTCACCCTGCATTATCTCTTTGATGCCTAAAATTACTAGATTTATTTTTAAAAAAAAGCCACCTGCATGCTGATTTGTAGGTCTGAATTTAGCTAATGACTCATGGACAAAATTGATTGACTTGGAGTTTCATGAGAAAAGTTGATGCATTTTAAATAGACATTAGCACCCATGCACCAACCCTCCGTGTTTATATTAAAGCACATATGCAATGTTGCTGTTTGTTGTTTTCGTCATAAAGATCTTTTTGTTAAGCCTTGTCATTTTTTAACATATACTTTCACCAAATGTCTGGTTTGAACCGTTTAAACCGTTTAACCATTCCTCTTTGCCATTAAGAGTCGAGAAGTTCTAGATGTGTTTTATTCTTTCCGTGTCCACTCCTCTCCCCCTCTGAAACCTCCATGCCCTGTTTGAAAAATACCAGTCGAAGGTGAGGATGACCTTTTAAGAAACCTATTTAAAAAAGATGTTTAAATCTATATTTCCACATGCTCTTTCAAGGCTGTAGCTTAGCTAAGAAAATTGTTTTTAATTATTAAGTTTGACAAGGTTACTTTCTCCTTTTATGATAATCTTTCAGAATGGAGCAGAGCCTTTTCATTTCTCATACAGTGACAGTGTTAGCTTGTGGCTCTACATGTTGAGGCCGGCATGGCATTTGTGCCTGCCTATTGACTGATCTGACAGTGTTAGTAGTGTTAGGGAGCAGAATACCACAGATTAAAGAAACTGATATCTGCTGCTGTTAAAACCTAATTTCTATGTTCAAACCTGCAAGCAAATCTTACTTCTTCCTTTTTCTGTTACTTTGCTTCTATTGTAGATATGGTTATTTATTACAAAATAAAGCTATCTAGGGCCTGTGCTTTATAACATAGTCAACAATACTGTCTAGTGAGTAAATATTGTCCCTGCCCCATCACCTGCAGAGGCCGGTTTCTCCATGTCCAACTCATAACATTCCCCTAAAAGCTGATCAACCTAGGCTTGATCATGAAGCATGCCGATGTATTGTCTTCAAAAAAAACAAAAAAACTTCAGATCTCGTCTTTGAAGTTTGCAGATGGATAACAGTAGCTCAGAGAGGGAATTTAGAAGTGGGAAGTTAGAAAACAGGAGGACTATTAAGGGTGGGGGAGAATCATGAGAGGGGGACCCTCTCCAGGGCTTGAGGGGTGGAAGTGAGCTTCCCTCGTGCTTCCTTCCTTCCCCAAACTAATGCACATTCACACTTTCCAGTACCTTTCCCTGAGGCCCAATATTTAAAGCCAGTGACACAATGTTACTTAACGTTATAAAAATTCTAACAGGCCTGTGACTTCAGTTTTGTCTCAGGGGAGGAATAAATCCAGGTTACAGCCAGGGAAGATTTAATGTTTCGGTTTATGAGAGCACTATTCTTTTTCCTGCTCATCCCCCCGGTGCTCCTTTCTTGGATTATGATCCCACTTACGAGCTGCGCTGAGAAACTAGAGTGCGACCTGTTTGTGTATTCCTTCATTTCCATCTAGTTTTTCTTTCTTTTCACAGTAAACAACTTACCTCATCTTATAAGTCACTCGTGGTCAGGGGTACTGTAATGGAATGTCTTGCTGTCACTGTGCAGTTAATGGCCAAAGACTGCAGTTTTCAACCATTACCGGGAGGTCTGTTGTTTATGGATGAGTGTGTGTTTATTAGCTCAGCCGTGTCCCCTGGGCTGACCTTGGCCTTTTCTCCGTTGCTCCCCTGGTTCTTCTCCTCCGTGGCCCACTAAAACCATGGCTCATAAACTTTCAGTTGTACTCCCAGGCCAGCCAGATTCACAACCCTCATCCCTGGGTTCCATGTTTGCATAAGTTGCGGAATGCTTTTGGGGAGTCTTCAGCTCACAAACAGAAACATAACTTGATTGGCCCATGTGCAGTTTCGCATTCCCAAGAGCACAGCTGCCCCATCCTGTAGCACGGATCAAACTGTAGCCATATCCATCTGCTCCCCTCTTCATTCCTTTCTTTTTTTCCATTCCATTAAATCCATATATACCTACCAGTTTCTCTTGGACAAAAACACCCCTCGATCTTTGTTCTTCTTTGTTAGCCCCTACTCCCTCCCTAACATGATTAAAAACTTCATTTAGTCTACTGAAAAGTAGTTATTATCTGCAAAATATTTATGAAGTGTAGTAACTATTTTCAGAACTTTGCCAGCACACGTTGAAAAGGCTCTTCTTCTCAAGGATGTTTTTCCTTCTTACCCCTCCACTCCTATCTGTCCTTCCTCTAGGTTGACAGCGTTTGTGCTGAAGTCTTTCGCTCAATCTCGGGGCTTCATCTTCATTGATCCCGAGGAGCTCCGTGCAGCCAAGTCTTGGCTCATCAAGCATCAGCGAGATGACGGATCCTTCCCTGCTATGGGACGCATCCTCAACAAAGACTTGCAGGTAGGCCCATGTCTGGATGGAGGTGAGGTTATCGAAAGTTTGATTTTCCTCCGTCTTCCTGTCTGTGACCTGGAAACTGTTCATGGCCAAATTTTTTTAAAGGACATCTCAATTCTTAAAATAAACCCAAAAGAGACAGGAGCAAGGATATAGGGGCTGCAAAAATGATAGATTTTAGATATATTTGACATCTTACAAAAAGTTAGGAACATTGGGCTTTTTGTGAGTAGTGTATATGTTTCCACAGCCTTTAATGCAAATCTGACTGAAGTAATAAAATACAGCTGCAACTAAACAATGTTTAAAAGATGTAGCTGTGACACATGCCAAATCATAATGAAACCTCTGATGCATGGACATCTCATTCGGCTAAATGTTACCTAATTTCATGTGCTTACATCTTTGTTATAAAGGCATAAGACTTAAAGTCAAAGGGAGAAAACAAAAGTGTGAAAATTGGTAAATATGTGGAAAATATTGGTCCAATGTCCATTATTCCTAATTCTGAGATCTGTAAGCTACAACGGAGGGCCATGCACCTAGAGCAGGGTTCTTCAACTATGGTCCTCGAGGGCAACTGTCCTACAGAGTTGGGATGTTTTTCTGTTTCAACACAGATGACTCAAATTAATGGATCATTGTGCAGAACTTGACAACCTGTTGGATCCATTTAATTGGAATAGCAAAACATTTAAAACCTGCAGGACAGTCACCCTAGAGGACAAGAGTTGAACAACCCTGACCTAGAGATGTATGATCAGATTATTGAAGATTGATTTCCACGTTGGTTAGCTATTTATTGTGAAGATGTATGTAGGTTTTGCACCACCAGCTCTGACGTACATGTGCTGCAGACGGAGGTGAGACTTCTATAGATAATAGAGTTAAAGTCACTCTCCAGGACAAGTTAGGTGATGCTATCAATTTTAATGTCTTTACCTGAGCAGCTACTGCCCCACACTTTGTTACAAAAATATATTCTATCCACACACATGTGACAACATATATGCCTATGCCTATGTTGATATGAATAATGATATCAGATAATGTTGGTGTGGCTCTGCTAGGATTTATCCTGGGAAGGGGGAGTGAAAGCTAGAAAGAATCTCTAGGATGCCACATTTAGCAAAAACTAATTCATGATTTTGTCCACAGGGAGGGATCCATGGGAAGATTTCACTTACAGCTTATGTAGTAGCAGCTCTGTTGGAAACAGGGATAACCACAGAGGTAAGAAGTCCAAAATAATGTAACAGAGTCTGCCTCTCACTTCCCTGTCAAACCTCCAAGGGAAGTGTTTTGTGCAACAACTCATGTTTAGTCTGGCAGCTCTAAACAAAAACAAGTTGAAATATTCCTATGCCTGATGAGTCACTTATTCTGGATGCAGTGGTTTGAAATGTGATTTATTGTATTATTGGGTTTTAATTATATGGAGCAACTGTTACCTGCTACCTGTCCCACTTAACTCTTTACACCAACTCAGGTCATGTGTGGACGTATCACTGCATTCCTGATAGTTGTGAAGATGGATGTGCTGGCTCTCAGCCCACTCAAATTTGTTATGCTCCAGTGCTCTTAATGTAATGTCTATTCATGTTTGAACTACCTCAAAAGATTCAGGCTGACGTGCGAGGACAGTTAAGTCCCATGAAAAACACTTCTGTTTTTCTTTTTCGCCCATTTACTGCTTCCTTTATTAATTTGTTCACTCTCTTTATTTCATTTATAGCCAGTCTCAATAGTTGTATATTGAATAAGATAAAAAGCATAAAACTTTTTAAGAGTCCGCAATAATAATCTTCAACTTTTAATCCTCTGGTTGCTTTGTCCTTGCTTTCCAGTTATTCAAATAGTTATTTCTTTAGCATTTCCTCTCTCTTTGCCCACTTCCCTCTCTCCATACATCTATCTCTCACTTTTTTGCTCCATCTATTCCAAAAGAGATTCCTCTAAGAATGTGCCCTTTTAAAACTGATAAAGACTGAAAAGGTATCCCATCACTTCAAAGCAGTACCTCCATCTTCCTTCCAATTTCACTTAATTAAAAGATGACTGCTGCAATTACAGTGAGTGGCTTTGGAGGCCTGTCATCTCATAGATGAGAGGGAAGGTTACATCTGCATGAGATGAAAGTCAACTCCCTCTCAACTTTTTAATGGGCAAAATGAATGTTCATTCATAACAAAATTTGCCTATCAGAAAGACCTGTTAGACAGTTGGATGGACAGCCCCTTTAACAGCTAAACACCAGATAAATGGCAACAATTGTGTATGTGCAAAAATGATCCTACACCCAAGTCATTTAAATACTCTGGGATATATGTTGCTGCAGCAATTGATACCTCTTGATGTTTTTCCACTAATTCTGAATCCTGGCTGATCATTTCATTGGTTTAACTAGCAAATTATGTGCATTGGGGAGTAAAAATAAATGTTCCTAGACAATCAATTTCAGAAGCTCCACTCTTTCTTTGCTGCATCTTGGAAGCAAATGATGACTGAAATGACCAAATCTGCTCCAGGAGGAGAAGGTGGCAGTGGCCAAAGCCAAGGATTTCCTGGAGAGTAACACATACTCTGCTGACGATCCGTACACCACCGCCCTGTCTGCATACGCCTTGGCTCTACTACGCAGCCCTTATGCCCCCTTGGCTCTGCGCCGCCTCAACCACATGGCCATCACACAAGGTACTACCACACATCACTGTGAGCAGCATGGTTACTGTGACACATGGGTTTCATTCAGTGAAAGCTCAGCAACCTGGAATACAGATGTGCAAACAGGTGACAAGCAAAGGGCAGATGTTTCATGGAGGCATTTTGTGACGGCAGAACTAATCAGCCATAAGAAAAAGAATCAGGTCACCAGCAAAACAAAGTGTGAAGTTAATTAGCTGAATGGAAGTAAAAAATAAGAGGATTATACAATTACAGCTTCCTGATCTGAGGATCTGCAGAAACATGCTATAAATCATGAATGATTTTGAAAGTAGATTCTGTTGTCCTCAACAGGACTCTGGTCCACCACTCACTTTGCCCCTTTTTTGTGTCTTATCTAATTGGTTTCTATTGGCCTTTTCCTTGCCTTTTCTGGAATAAAACTTTCTACACATTCAGGCAGATTCAACCAAACAAAGGGAAAAATTCAAATACTCTTTTTTGACCACATAAAATGTATTCCAAGTACAACGAAGGCACAGGGCTTCAGGTTATTGATGCGATGAGTCACAAAGCATCAAAAATCTGTCCGGCGCCTGTCTTTTTCTCACCATGCTTGTCTCTATAGATGGACTTACCCACTGGAGTCTGACTGGCAGCACCGTGACTGATGAAGACACTTTCATGGGCTTCAGTGATGGCCTCTCTCAGTCAGGTATTTGTTATACAAATATAAATAAAGCCCAAAAGAAAATAGCTTCCTAACATCGTTATGATCCTTTAATGTGTTTAATACTCCTTTTAAATTTGTGAAAATACTCTTCAAAGTCCACTCTTAATTTATCCCAGTGGTGTCAGCAGAGGTGGAGATGACAGCTTATGGTCTTCTGACCTACACCCTGCTGGGGGATGTGGCTTCTGCTTTGCCTGTGGTCAAATGGCTCTCCCAACAAAGGAATGCCTTGGGTGGCTTCTCTTCCACACAGGTATCCTTTTTTTCTGGTCTCTTTCATGTCATGTAAAGTTTTTTCACCAATCTTCCATAACATTGTGACCACATGCCTAAGTTAACAATAGATCCTTTGGCTTTGTAGTTTGTGTGGTGGGGTCTTTTCTGGTTTGAGCTCGCTTCCCACAGATGTCATCGGAACTCATCAGTTTGGAAATTTTGGATTTCAGATTCTTTGTCATTTTTTTTCTAAGCAGTTTTTGCAGGGCCCACTGGTGTCTCGTCCTGCTGTTTTCACAGCAGAATATTGCATTTTAACTAATTGATCAGTGTTTGTTATTTCACCATTTAGATGATGTCACAGATAAGTTACAACTTACATAAAAACCATGTCTATTGATCCCAAAACTCAGTTTGACTCATCTTAAAATCCCATTCCAGGACACATGTGTTGCTCTTCATGCTCTGTCAGAGTATGCCATCCTGTCCTATGTAGGAGGGGTAAATCTCACCATTTCACTGGCCTCCACCAACCTGGACTTCCAGGAGACCTTTGAGCTAAACAGGGACAACAAAAAACTCCTTCAGAGCGCCAAGGTAAATGTGGAATAAAAAATAAAAATCCACAAATAAAACTTTGCATGTTGATTCTTTTCAAATGTTTGCTTAACAGCCCTCTGTCAAAATTAATTGTGAGTTCTGCTTGTCATTACCTATATTTCATGAGAGACGTTTAACTTCAGAGAAATCCCTTGAATTATGTGTAATTTAGATTTTTCATGTTACTGTGATTGATGAGCAGTTATGTACAAGAGTCACACTTTGGCCTTAAACGGTAATCTCCGTGTTTGCTTGCTCAGCTGTTCTGCAGCCAGGACCTTTTTCTTACTGCCAAACCAAACCAGGCTCACCTGGGCTGGATTTCCCAAAAGCACTGTGTTGGTCAGTTGATTTAGGAACTGTGCTTTATTTGCCTGTTTGCCCGCATATAAAACAAACTTGACAGTGTGGGGAAGATCTACCTTTTAGTGCTGTGTGGGTATAATGACTCCATTAGCCTGCTGGAGAGATTCAGGTGAGAATGCAGTAGGTTCTTTCTGCCAGGCATGTTTCTCTGCTATGATTAGTGGTGTCAGCTTAATTGGGGGCAATTAAGGGCTTCTGGTTAGTAGCCAGGGAGCCACAAGTGGCAGTGCAGCAGCCTACAGCATTCATCCAGTTGATAAATGACTCACTCACCTCTCCCTGCCCCCTCTGACTCTCTTTGTTTCTGTCTCTCTTCTTTTTTCAGATCCCTAGTATCCCCACAGGCCTTTTTGTTAGCGCTAAAGGAGAAGGCTGCTGTCTCATGCAGGTATTGAAATGCATGATTGAAGGCTTGAAAATTATGCAAAGTGGAACCATAATTCTCTGCTTGCTTCTGTGATTCACACTAGGAATCTGCCAGCAGAAATGTGTGATACCACACTTGCCCAAATTCCACCACGAAATTTCGAGTTATCAGGAAGAGCTTATCCAGTTGTTTTGGTGTCTATTTGTGCAAAGACAAACATGAACCACATTTATAAACAACTAGAGTTAAGGCTATGAAACTATACATATTACAAATGGAGAAGCTTGTGTGATCAAAGATGTTTACAGTCCCAGTTTTGTAAACTTACACATGAAATATGAATTAATCTAAGCATGAAAGATCCAACCACAACAGAAAGTGTTGCAGTGAGCTGTGTAGAGCCGTGTAGAGCCTAAGATCACTTTAGCTCACTCTGCTTGGCAGGTTTCTCAAACACAAATTTCCCCTCCATCCACACCTCTTTGTGCATCAACACACCTCTCTGACAACCCCTCAGGCCAGCAGCACCTGGGCTTTAATGAAAGCACAAGAGCTGGCCAATCAAAGAGAGTTCTGCCAGTGTATTTGTTTGTAGACAAACCATAAGCAGTGTGACCTCAGGATTACCATTTACTAGGTTTGCAAATGAATCAATTCACACTGGAGTAGTGTGATTTGATTCAATGTGTACAAGTTTGGGAAAAATACCATTCTGGTAAATAAAGAAAGATCAAATCACATAGTTGGGACTGAGCTGAAGTAGTGGTCTGCTAAATGTGTGCCTTGTGTCCAGAGAAAATAATTTGTAGTCAATATCTCAATATGTGTGTTTTATTTGAGCTGGGAAGTCAGACCCCCTGCTAGTTTTCTTGGGATTGTCAGACATAAAAAACTAAGTTTGTTCTTGTTATTACATACAATATAATGCCCCTTATGCAGTTGTTTGTGTGAAACATTCCCTTTTTGCTCCTGTCTTTTTAAAGCCCCCTGACTGGAATGCCAGTTCTGATTAGTAAGCCGCTTGGTTTAAGAAAGGGGGGAAAAAACACAGTGAGGTACAAACAGCTGCTCATTCTGTATTCAGGTCATGCTAACCTAGTCACTTGGTAGGCATTATGCAGATTTAATATGGTGGTGTAGCTAAAGAATAGAGGGAAACTAGGCATTTGACCAGTGTCCTCTGTCTCAGATGATAACTTAATGCTTTTTAACTTTACAGATCTTAATCATGCAGAGAAATCTGCAAGAAATCTAAAAGAAAAGGGAAAATCCCAAAACAGTAAACATGACTAATCATCTACAGAGATTAAAGTGGCACATTAAATATATGAGTTTGAAGCTATAGATTTATACAAGCATACTAACATTTGCTGATCTCATTAGTTTTTCAGGTATTTTAAAAGGCATTGTTATGGGTAAAATAAATCAGTCAAGTATGTTTCATGAACATTGGTTCGTGGAAATGTGAATATTTATAGGTAACCTGCATATCCAAACCTACTAATTTTTGTTTTTATTTGCATGGAGCCAGCTTGATTCGACAAGGTCTAATTTTCATCAATGTTCTTTCTACTGCTCTTCTCCATGTGTCTGTAGATTGATGTGTCATATAACGTACCTGACCCAGTATCTAAGCCAGCTTTCCAGCTGAAGGTGGATCTGAAAGAGCCTTTTCAAGAGCAACACTTGCAGCCTCCTTCCTCCACTTCCCGACTCTCCGCTTCCCGCTCACGGAGCAGAGCCGACAACCGCTCTGAACTGAACCGGAAGCGGCGGGCACCCATTGACGATGATGACCCAGCAGCCCACCAGGACAAAATGGACTTTCACATTTCCTTAGAAGTTTGTGCCAGGTATTATCTGCCCTCACGCTCATGCACAGACCTGCCTCTAGTCTAAGTCACCTATATTAAATCTGATGTCTTTTGGCTTTGTTTTGTCTAGGTGGCTACATTCAGGGTCTTCCAACATGGCAGTCATAGAGGTTCCCATGATTTCTGGCTTCCGAGCAGATGTCGAAAGTCTGGAGAGCGTATGTAATCACCAGAAGTTTACCCATAGATACTGTCTTAAGTGTTGTTGTTGTTGGTCACAGTGATGGAACAAGTAGTCAGGTAAAAACCAGAGACGGATGCATCCACATCTGTGAACCATTTTACAAAAAGCAGTATGTCATGGAATTTATCAGGCCCATCCTGTTTTCTTCTAAAATTCCTTTGCAAACCACACTCACATACACAATCACACCCACAAAGGATGTGTCCCTCAACTTACTCCCATAAACAAACCCACATGTAGTTGATATCAATCTTAGTGTTAAGTTAATGTTGAAAGTGTTTTGATGTAAATATTAGTCAGTGCTGGAAGCACTCAAGCGTTTGCCTTACATTCTCTTCATTGTTGTTTGAACACTTAACAGCTGCGTTCGTACTGTCTTTCATGGTAATGGGAATATAATCTTCAAGACGGGGGTTCTCCCACGAGGAACTGTAGTCTTTCAGGGTCTGAGGCCATCAGGCATCTTTTATATACTGTTTATAAATGACAGAGAAAAGAGACAAATATACCTCAATAAATAAAGGAGTGGATTATCAGATGTTGGTTGGATGGGTGGATTGAGCAATGTTTGTATTAAGGTAAACTTTAGGAATGAAATGAAATTCAGATCAGCTCCCTTGTCCCTAATTAACAGACTGTAACACAGACTTGGTCTTTAGGCTTCCATGTCCACAATAGCCACCTCTGTTACTACCTGCGGAAATGTTAAACATACACTAACACATGCACAGTTGTTAGCATGTCACTTGAGGTTGATTTGAGTTGTAGTGGCTCTTTTTATACCCCTGCTGGCCTCTGTTGAATTTTACTACTGCTTGCTTGACTGCCACCTACATTCCTCAATTTACAGTGGCAATTTTAGCTTCTATAGTCATGTCTCGTTGCTTTCATGGATGCTGTGGTTGTGAGTGACTAGAACAGTGACGTACTCGTGGCTGCCAGAGCCATGGCTTCCTGTCTCCCATTACAATGAACTGCACTGAACCAAGAAAACATTGTAGTTTTGGATTTGTGCTCAAAGGAGTCCATCAACAATTTTTGGTTGACAGACAATGGTTTTGTAAATAGTAACCTGTGTGTGTGAGAGATAGAGAAAGAAAGGGGAGGGAGAGAGAGGATATATGTGCATGTGGGTGCTCAGTGGCGCCAGCTCAGGCCGAGTGCCTCATTAACCACGCTAACCAAAGACTGCCACCTTTGACATATTGATATATCCCCCTGTTGGGGAAATTAACTTGTGGCTCCAAATGCACAAGCACACAGATTCACAGTAAATAGCATCTTCATCACTTGGAGACAAGGAAGAAAGATTAAAAGTCAGCATTCAGCTTCAAACAGTTAAGTTAGAAACCAACAAGAAAACCAGAAACCTGGGTGTAGTCATGGACTCTGACCTGAACTTCAGTAGTCACATTAAGACAGTTGTGAAGTCAGCCTACTATCACTTAAAGAACATATCGAGTATTAAAGGACTGATGTCTCCACAGGATTTAGAAAAACTTGTCCATGTATTTATCTTTAGTAGACTAGACTACTGTAACGCTATCCTTACAGGTCTCCCTAAAAAGTCCATCAGACAGCTGCAGTTAGTCCAGAATGTTGCTGCTCGAGTCCTCATTATA
>JBBBVU010000015.1:19080545-19097493 GCA_037177055.1 Atherinosoma microstoma | reverse complement strand
GACAGGAAACATAAGTTAAGAGAGCAGCATGGATGTGCAGCAAAGGTCTCTACCATTTCAAACCAGAGACTTTACACTTGCTGACAAAGTGCTTTCTGTTCACTGGTTCACCTGGACTCCCCAGCTGCATCTGAATCTAGTAAAACCACCACATCATCTGCTCACACCATTCACCTACCTTGAGATTTGATTGTACAGTTCATAAGCTATTTTGTTTTTGTTCAATTTTGATTTGTGAAGCAATTGAGTTAAAAAAAAAGAAAAAAGAAGAGTGATGTTTTAAAATTTCTGTAGATGTACCAAATTTGATTTAATGTAACCTCGATTCATATCAAATATTGTGATTTTTGAAGCAAGAATGACAATAAAATTTCCATCCAATTTGATGCTCTGCTTTTGTTTCATCGCGCTTTTGCCATTTCACTTTTAAAACCTTTTCACTTAAATAATCATAAAGAAGAAATCCCTTAACTCTCCTGATATTTAAAACAGTGGAATCTATGCATATGCAGCTCAGTGTTTATCTCCTATCTACTAACAGATGGGCTGCAGTGTGGCTGTCCATGAAAGCTGTGTTGCTCCATTTCCTTTGAAAGTATAGTTAAGTCTGGAGATAATTTCCTGTCAGCAGTGACCTGTATTATAACCCTGCTGCTTCAGAGGGCTCTCTGCTTTGATAACTTACTCTCTGACCCCTGGCATGCTTCTGTGTTAGAGACAGAAAGCATGTGAACCTTTGTGTGGTAGTTTGTATGGTCTGTAACCATGCACATCTCTGCATCTGGATGTGCACCATATGTGTTTGTGTTACTGCTGACAACAGATTCAGGTTACCAAAGCAACAGTCCACAGAGATAGTTAGATCCTGTTAAAGTTTAATGTTCGGTTACTGCTCATGTCACTTGTCGACCCTCTTGGGGGTCGCCTCCAGCAGCGTGCAGCTCAGGCCTCTGGAGGAGTCCTGCAAATCGCACAACAAATCACTAGGCTTAGAGGAGATCAAAGAGGGCTAAGTTGTAGCTGCAGCTTGGTAGGCTGTTTGACTGAAAGCTGAAGTTGATAAACCAGGAGTGTACTAGTTTATATCTAATATGTGATTTATGGCTCGATCAATGGGGCATGCAAAAGGAACATAGTTGCCCTGTAGATGCTCCAGGTATGCTGTATCTGACTGCGTGCAATGGAAAAAAAAACTGTTCCTGTGGTGACAATAGGCCAACATTGCAGGGGAGCTGGCTGACTCAAATGCCCAACAGCAGTGTCTGTGGCAACTGCATGCATGGCTGGAGAGTGATATTGCGTGTCCGTACTGCAATGAGCAGAAAGAGTGAAAAGAGAAAGGAGGGAGAAGGGGATCTTGGTTTCATGCTTGGCTGGGGGGAGCTAGCATTACATGAGAGTGAAGCGGAGTGATGACATTGTTTCTAAGTACCAGCTGAGTGCACCTATACATCCACCTCTGTAGAGGATGGGCTATTCGCCTGTCTGAGCCACCATAGATGGACCTTTGGACGAAGGGGCAAACGGGCAGATGGACAGAATCCAGGTCAGAGTCTGCACTGTAACCGACACTTTGAAATGAATTATCAGTTAGAATTATCAGTTATCAAGTTTCCCGATTTGTTTTAGAGGAAACTGGGGATTTATTCTGGATTAGCCCGCATTCTGGCTTTTCACTGTTTGAGGAACTGTGATATGTGAATAAAGACCACCATAGTGGACATGGATTAAAGCGCAAAGTGCCCCTCTCATCTGATGACTGAATATTCAAGTATGCAGCCTGTATCCCCTCTGGCTGAGAGGAGGATTTACCTTTGGTAAGGTGCAAAGTCTTGCTTTTGATGAATTAATTTTAATGACTTTTTTTATTTTTTATACTTTATACTTTATCATTTTTGTAAGTGACATGCTGTATGAATATGTCTGTAGTACTGCTACCATTGTAGGATTCCTGAAGAATCCATCACATTTTCAAAAAGTCAGATGGAGAAAAAATATCCAGCAATTGCAGGGAAGGAAAAAGGTGAGTATGTCAATTAAACATTCAATCTCACAAAAGCTGCTTTTATTGATTACTAAATCTGCACGTTTAAAGCTTTAGAGACACTAATATCTTGCAGTTTGTCACTTTTGGGTGATTTGGTTTGTCACAAAACAGGCTTCATGAGAGGAGAGGTTTTCAGTGTGCAGACCTGCTGGAACATGCTCCAGTCTGTGAAAAATGCACCCACTTGCTTTACTTGTGCACATTCCACTGAACATTTATATGTTGATGTAATGTTGCTTGTGGATGGGCTTGTTTGTTTATAAATTGTGTGATTGGCAAGCCATCTCTGACATGAAAATTTGTATAGGAGTCATATGCAGATTGAATTTGACGTGTATCAAATGCATATTTTGATTGAAGATTTTTTTAGACTATTACTGTTATTTTTACTTTTTTATTTCAAATTTTATTTTGTTTAATTTTTATTATATCTTAGCGTATTTTATTCTATTCTATTTTATCCTTTAATTTGACATAGTTTTATACCATCTTCTCCAGTATCTTATTTCCCTGATGCGATTAGTGAGGGTTAGGACAGCGCTTTGAGACATCATGTATGTGTGGTGTGTATGTGTGCACATGTACAGTTACTATGGCTGTCTGTGTGAATATGTTATGTATCTGAGACTTTTGAGTTTACAGTCTGGGGGATCTGATGGGTAAGGGGGGGGCTTTTGTTCTTAATGTAAAGCCCTTTGAGCTGCATTTTTATGTATGAAAAAGTGCAATATAAATAAAGTTTGATTGATTGATTGCTAACATTTATCAAGGAGAGAATTTGATATTGCAGATCTATTACTGAATAAAGCTAAAACTTTCTCATTTGTACAGATTAACAGAAAAAAAAGTTTTTATTGTTTCCCCATTCATGAATTCCTGACATTCGTGCTCTATAAATGGAAGTCACAGCTTATGAGGTGAGTGTGAAAGAGTGCATCTGTCACAATTCCACCTGTCTCCAGGGCCAGGACCTGGACGCTATAGACTTCCTCCCACCATTGGATTCGTTGGCCATGACTTCACAAAGCCAACCAGCCCTGCCTACTCTTTCCATGGCAGAATGAGTAGTAACAGTGAGCCCCTCTCTCTTTTTTTTCTCGCTTTTGTACAATATGGCGTCTAAATGTCTTGGTCAGAATTTTGATGAATCAGGTCATTTTAAAGCATTCACAATTACCAACAGCAAATTAAAAAATGTTTTCATCTGATAAAATGTGTACAGAAACAATCATTATTAGAATGTATACTACTATAAAGTATCATGTGTTGTGTAATGGCGCTTCTAAACCACTGAGGGGAGACAACGCTCTATTTCTACGATTATTTTCTCCCTGTTTTTTTGGTCAAATTAATATTTATTAATCTTTTCCAGGTATGACTGATGCAAACTGACAGAGAAGACACCACGCCAAACTGATCATTAATGTTGATTTTTATTGCAGTGTATTGTGTTGATTCCAGTCCAGGGCCTCAATATCATGTTGATGCAAAAATCACTCGCTTTGGAAAAGATGGCATGCCTGCATACTCAATGTTGAGTAGAATGAAACCACAGCGTAAGTTTTTATCCTTCATTTTGAGAAAAATTTGACTTTAATTTCAGATACTGCTACAATATTAAAGTACAGCCAAATCCATAACTCAAGTTCTAGTTTATGATTGAACACTTTCAAAGTTCAAAAATGCATTCGCCTTTGGAACTTCTAGAGTACCAGAGTCAGCTGATCCCCACTAACTACACTCCATCATATGGTGTTGCTGTGATACTTTTCTGTTCACTAGAGGAGCTATTCCACACTCCTGGACCTGGTGCATACAGCCCAGAGAGAGCGCCACCATGCAACCTGCAGCGGAGACCTCCATCCTACACTATGGGCGCTCGCACACACTACCGCAGCGTAGACCCAGTTCCTGCTCCTAACAAATACTGTCTGCCTCCACTTCTCGGCCCTCAAGTCCCAAACAAGCCAGCCAGCGCAAGTTACACCATGTCAGGTAGTTTGAGTGCAGGGGGACCGTCTCTGGATTTAGCCAAAACGCCTGGGCCCTGTAACTACAACAGTACAGACCCAAATATTTATCTGCCCCGAAAGCCTGCGTTTTCCATGTTGGGACGCCATAATTTACCCAGAGATGGCACCAAGAAACCAGGTCCAGGGACTTATAATCCAGAGAAAGTCACAGTTCACAAGGTCCGGGCGCCAGCTTACTCCATGGGCATCAGACACTCAGAATTTACAACACCACTAATTGTCAGTGTTTCTGACTGAACATAAACCATTCAGAAAATAAAAAACAACAAAAACAGAAATCACAGTTCTGTAATTCAAATACACGGAAACGAGGAGCAGACATGTATAATGAAGACTATTCTATATTGTTCTCAGGGTAACAAAGCAGACTTGTCGATCTACTCAGAAGCAAAATGTATCATATCTAGTAACGACATATAACACAAACATAAGTTTAAAGAACAGAAAATATTCAAACACTCAAAGATTTGAGGAAAAATGGGTTTAACAAAAATAAAGACCTATAGGAAATGAATCCACATTGACAAAATAACACAGAAATACATTTTAAAAAAATATGTTGAAAGTGTACAGTTGATAGGCAAACTTTCACCTTCATATTGTTTAGAAAGTTTTATTCGGACAATTTGGAATTCAGTGAGAAAAAAAAAGTGCTTTGTTCCCTAGTACCTCTAAATACTGAGGGAATTTGTAAATTTGTAAGAACAAATCCCACAACACAACTACAGGTTTTCAACACAATACATTAGAACATATGTAGACATATAGAGATGAATGATCTGTTGCCATTACAAATGAACAAATGCAATACATATTTCACAGCTGGTTTCCATTCATTCCTTTGGGAGAGGCCTTCTGAAAAGCAGTATGTGTGGCTCTGGGGAGTAAAAGCATCAAAGTCATACTACTTCACGCTGCTGGGGTCATCAAGACTCATCAAGATTTATGCACACAGGAAGCTATTCAAGAATAATTTCAATAAATTTATGTCTATCATTGTACAAGGCTCAAAGCTAGTAATATCTCCAAAATTAGATTTACTTTCATAATATATAACAATGTAAGACAAAAATACACAATCCTCTCATGATGCTGAGTGATGCTCTAAGATTTCACAAAAGGATCATTTTCATTCTGATGTTTTACTGTAGGCCTATGTCCTACTGAATCTATATTGATTATGAATATCCTTGTTCTGGGTTCAGTTTCCTTCAAGTGCAACAAGGATACTGCAAATAATTTTTGCTTGAACTTTGACTATATGTGTGTCTGAAATCAAATGATACCCAACACCAGCCACAGCCTTCTATCCACTGCTATACCACCACTTTTGGGGTAATTCTATACCCATAGTTTGATCTTGTATGATTTCAGATACAAGTTTATTCCTTTTGTTTTTAGCTGTATGAAGGTGAAGGCGACATTTGTATTTCATTACACATGTTGGCATAATGATAATTCAACTCTCAAATATCCATCTGATTACAAATAATCAAAACAATGAGACAATCTAGAATTTTACGGACTTCAAACACAGTGTGAACCTGTCTCCCAAGTCCATGTTTACTGACCTGGTTTGTGGATCATGTAGTGAATCCAGCCTTTGCTCTGTTGCACCCCCAGTCCTCTCCATTCTTCCTCCGTCATCAGATGGGTGGAGGGCACCAGTTTAGACAGCTCCTTCGGAAGCACAACATGCCTGCCGTAAGGTAAAAAAGGACCACAACAGTCAAATTACATACATTTTAATAAAACTTTCGGTGTTAGCGAAGCAGTTGGCGTTACAAGACGTTAAGGTAGGCGTTGTTTTGAGTATTATTACGAAACTAGTGAATGTACTTCTAATAACACGACTCTATTATTGGTGTATTTTATTGTATCAACGCCACCATTTACGCTAACAGCGTCAGCATACATTAAGGTTATAATGAGCCACATCGCTAGAAGACGGAAAAATCTTGATCCAAGTTTGATGAGCTTGATTTTTCAAGAAAAAAACGGACTTCTGGAAACGTTAAAAATGCCAACAGCTTACCTGTACTCGAAGTCATCATCTTTGTACGTGTCCGAATAAAAGATTCTTCTTTTTGACATCTTTCCCAAGTTAATATCCAGAAAATTGTTTTTTAATAGCCTAATTGGTGAACAGGGAGTTTACGAGTGCAACAAGCTGCTGTCATCTGCCGCTGTTTTCGGAGGATTCAGAAACCCCAACGGTTACCCGCTTTCCGCTGATTGGTCAATTTAGCAGCACGCGGACACAACAGGATCGTCTTCGCGTAAGACGATGAGGCACTCGCATGTGAAAACACAGCTATTACGAAGTACGGGTTGCAATAGCGTATACAATTCGCTGTTTTTGTCTTTGATGAAATAAACTATTACCTTAGAATTTAGATCTATATCATGAAGCAAAAATTACTTTTTAAATGTTTGAACTGATAATATACATATTTCCATTTTTTCCCTCTCCATTGTCAGTTTTGCGTGTAGAATAGGGTCAGAAAAATAGGGGCTACGTGGGAGCTCTTTTAATATCCGCCATCTCTGTTAGGATGACAGATTAGTTTATGTGCTGTATGTTTGCTCTGATCCTAGTATTCAAAACATGTAATAACTGCATCATTTTGGAATTAAATGTCCTAAGCATGCTTTTTTGGGTGATGTGGTTATATTAGTAAGTACACTAGATAAATAAAGGTCTCATGTAAAATCTTCCATTGTAATGACAAAATTGTCTTTAATTGTCTAAAATGCTTAATTCATTAAATTCAACAGTTAACATTAATTCAAATTCATTTTGCTTTTTTTAATAGTGTAACTGTACTCATTTGTCAAGAAAAACAGGGACAGGACATTCTCACAGATCAGTTACTGCTGTCAACAGGCATCGATTATGTCTGGTTTATCAGTAACCTTTTATACTCTATAGCAAACAAGTTGTGGGTGTTTAGAGGAAGGTAGAGTGGTTTTGTAGAATTTATGATGATGATTGTGTGAGTGCAGTTTTTGTGTTTGGATACATCGTATGCCTTGTTTTCTGGTTTCCCAATCAATAAAGTTGTTCTCTCCTTCAAAAACAGCCACAGCTCCTTTTTTTGTGTTATAGCTTAAGCACACACTGCATCACATTTTCCCTGATAGAAGTAATGGGAAGTTCACTGGGCTGGATTCTTGTTTTGCCTTACTTATAGGTAAGATTCTCCTAAGTACTTTTCAGCTTGATGGGATACCTTTTGAAATTCATTAGACTGCGCTTGTAACAGTCAGTTTTGTTTGAAGTGTATTTGGACATGGTTGGTGTACTAAAATTGTCTAGCTTTGTTGATCAGAAAATAATAGTCTTCCAAATTTGCCCATAGTAGTGCAAATCCATCACATAATTGTCAGTAGATGTTCATCGAAATCCTCTTGTTAAACATTAGTATTAAGGGCCTTGTGTTTAGATTTTTTAAATAAATTTACCATAAAAAGATGTGAATCACAAACAGGGGAAAATGATGTGTAATGTTGAAAATATGACTCTTTGGTTAGTTTCATCCAGTTATTGTTGTATTGACGATTCAATTATAGTGGAAGACTCAAATAATCACAGTGAATCAATAACTATGTTAGGTCCATGTCCTTGTGTGAATTTGGTATGACTGAGTGTAATAACTACTTTGCATTACAGGAGTTTGGATTACTACTCATTATTTGTCAATTCAAATGTCTCTTGAATTTCCCCCCTCTTTTCTGGGTGTAATATTTGACCAAAAATAAAAGTTTTAGAAAAGTAGAGCAGTGTAAATCTCAACTTAAAGACTTTTGTGCTTCCGGTGGAGAATCCTGACACGTTCGTGTTGCCTTTACCACATGGAACAATGCAACTGTGCAAAAAATAGAAATGAAAGGGAGGGTGAAAGCAAGAGGCTAAAAGGATCATGCTGAGATGGCTGATTGCTCTCTTGGGAGGTGGATGGGAGGGTCTGTGTGAAGAGAATTCAGGCAGATGGGATAGGGTGGATGCTGTCAAACGTGTAGTCCCTTCTGAGCATGGCTGCATTGTTTCCTTTGTTATGTTCTTGTATGTAGCCAGGACTAATGGGATTACACACGCGCATTGACTTATACAGAATTCACTTTAACTAATTGGATGAGTCGTCTTCTGATGCTCTCTTGCACAATCAAATTTTGAGTTAATGTTTCTTTTAATACAGCTGCAGGTTACTGCTGTACTGGATCATGGTAATTTTTTAACACATTCACTTTGTGTAAATATTTTTGTACATTCTATTTAATGAAATAAAAAAAGATTCTAATTACATTGATTTCAGGATACAGCAACAATTCCCACTTCCATTTTTCATCTCAGTACCATAAAAAGAGCAGGAAGACATTATCGTGTTATTCCAATCACAATATGTGCCATCTGAAAGGCAATACACCCTTATCAAATGTCTCATTATTACTGCTCTCTCTAAGGTGACATATCAGCAGCATTGTTCATCCTGGGAGGATGAACAGCAGATCGTCTACACACTGACACAGATTGTTAAATTGCTGAGTGTCCTTTATGTAGAAGCACAGGTGATCTGCAGAATGTGAGTGTATGTCTGTGTGTATGTGTGTATCTGGGTGGATGGTGGTTAAGGCAGATGTGCTGTAGCAAATACAGTCTGAGAGCAGCTGGGCAGGGCAGGGCTAACAGGCCAATGACATCATCCACAGAGAGGGAGAGACATACGAGCAATCTCGCCTCAGGCAGTGAAAGGAAGCGGGCCAGTTCAGATGGAGAGGAGAGCAGCATGAGAGCGGGACAGTGCCGGAGTGGGCGAGGACCAGACAGCTTTGAGCTGACTTTGACAAGGATATAGGACTTTGCCGAGAAGATTTGCACATTTATTTTCTCCTCCTTCATTGCATCTCCTTTCCCCCCCCCCCCCCTCCCCTCCCCTTCCCCCTCTCCCTTTTCCCTTCCATCCTCTGGCAGCTATCCCCCCTCTCATCTCCTGCTTCAGGCGGCTCCTCCGGGCATGCTCCTTAAGCCAAAGTATGGCCGCTTTCGAAATGAGTCTGTGACCTCCTCTGACGACCTGATGCAGAGCTTAGCCATGAGCGGCAAAGTTGTGGCAACACCAGTGGCCCCTTCCTCCACCCCGAGCCTCCCTCTCCCTCCTCTGCCTCCTATGGATCCCAGCGCCAGGTCTGCCTCTTCTGCTAGGGCTACAGCCCTGGCAGATTCTCCCTGCCTGGATGGGGAGCAGGATGCCACCACAACCTTCTGTATGCTCATCCCTAAGATGCCCCAGTGGAAATTCTCAAACTCGCTGCTCAGTCGGAGCCCATCCAACTCTAGCTCCAGCTCCAGCTCCAGCAAGGACTCGGGCAAGGCTGCAGCAGCTCCTTCCCAGACCTCTGTCTCCTCATCTTCTGCATCACTCAGGACCAGTGGTGCCATACAAGCCAGTGGCCCCGTGGCCAGCCTTGCAGCCGTATTTAACTCTTGTGACCCTGTATGTGTCACCCCCTGTTCCCTACAGGCCATTCGCGGGCAGAGAGCAGTAGCAGCGGCAAACTCTGCCAGTCTAGGAGTGCATGGATTTGGGGCCACAGAGGCCGTGGTGAGCCCTGGCGGTTCTAGCAACCCCAGATCAGGAATGAACCGCAGGACAAGGGTGGAAGGCATGTGGCTGGGGGGCGAGGACTTCAGCCAAAAGGGCAGCTTCATCCACAAACCCTCTCAAGGCTGGTTGCACCCTGACAAGAAGATTGCAGGACAAGGGGCCTCTTATATTGTCAGGGTAAGTCAGTGGGCACTTTTTGCAAATGCATTCTTATTGAAAGAAAGTGAATATCAACTTGATAAAAGTTTTGTTTCTTTTTAAACAAAAACATTTTTTGTAGGTGCTGATTAAGAGTTCCCTTCCCACAGGAACCATTTAAAGGTGTCTCTGTCTGGGTGGGAAACAAAAGAGACCTGAGTAGTAAGCAGTTTGTTATGCAGCTCATGTGGCGAGGACGAGGGAATACATAATTTAATCCATATAGATGGCCTGGTGTGGCTGGTTTAGAGACTGCGTCAGGACTGCACACAGACGTCAGGGTGGAGAAAGATAAGCCATGAAATTATGTGTATCGACTGCAGAGTATTGTTGTTCAGCTGCACTGTTTACCGTTGGTAGCATTAATCACTCTGTACTTAAAAAAATAACCAACTGTATTTATAGAGCATGTAACCCATATCTGGTTGTGAGCTCTGACTGGGAGTGGTGCTCTTTGTGTAGTTTTGAGATTGTTTACTTTCATGAGTGCAGGGAATTATTATGATTTCATTCATAGATTTTATTTACAACCTCAGCATAGTGAAGACCAGTATTCCCCATTGTTTGTATAATTGTGTGATTTTAGTGTGCTTTGATCCACAAACTTCATGGGTTTTCAAATCAAAATCAAATTGGGGGGCTTAGAAATTAATAGATGTTTGGAAGTTAAGTAGATAAATTTGTGCACAAAAAGATATCTTTATTGGTGTGTACGATTTGTGTTACAAGAGGTGGTTGCCAACCAAAGCAGACTGCTTGACGTCAGTGTCAATCTCTCCTTGGTGATCCCCCATTTACTATTCACCTCCCTCTGCTCCACTTCCTTCTCAAACTAATGACATGGCCCTTGATTAGGCTGGTCTGGGGTCCAAGCACGCTTGCTAATGCCATTATACAGGCACCATTCATTCCTATATTCAATTACATTTAATCATAGTCATTTACATCATGTGATGTGGAAGAGGAGGTTGGATCAGTGTGGGAGAGGTCCAAATGTCGAGTACATATAAAGTCTCATCACCACCCCGCGCTTTTTCCAAGATTCATAACATGTGCCGCTCTTATCTGATTGATATCTCAGTTAATGATCAGATCAACCATCTGAATATGTGTTTCAATCATTTCTGATGACCTGTGAGAGTATATGCTTGAAATGTGCAGTATTTCATGGCTTCTGAAGCAGTGCTCTATGTGCAATTGAGTGGTAAATCTATGCAGGGGAGAGCACTTACTGCATGTATTAGTGTCATGGGGACAGCAAATTTCTGCTGCACTGTGCCATTCTAAAGCAGCAAATGCAAATGAACATCTCTCTCTGTTTCTGTTTCCTCTCAATCACTTACACGAGTACTCATTCATACACATCCCTCCTTCATCTGGGAGAAGCAGATGTTATCCTTAGTGCTGGTTTTACATTTTCTCTGTGTCCACACACACCCATAGCAGGCGCGGTGTCTCCCATCTATGATAGCCAAAGCACTGCAGCAGCCATCAAACGAAGAACGCATCCGCCAAAGCAGCTGTCTTAAATACAGCTATATTAAAGCCCCGCTGCTCTCGTTTTATACTGTTTCCTTGAACAGTTTTTGTTTCTAAAAAAAAAAAATCTATTCATATATTTTGTAATGCAAATGCAATTTGCCATTGATGGAGTTTCAAGAAAGATTTTTTCCAGGGGTTAATTGTGTTGTGGTGTGTTTTCCAATCAGCTACTAACATTGTGCTAAAGTATGAAATCAAAGGGAACTTTGTTGTCCAGATTGAGGATAATTTCCTCTGGCATCATTACTCACTTCATAAACTGTAAACAATGCAGGGAATGCACAGACTGAACTCTAAAAACAGGATCTGTTTGTCTCTTTCATCTGGGCACCAAACATTACACAAAAATATAAGCGGGTTCTTGTCCTGTCACTGTCCTGAGGGGGAAATTACTGCATATCATATAATGAATTGCGGCTGTTTGGTTGTTTGTCTGTTTGTTTAAGTGAGAAACAATAAATTGGCAACGATTATTCTCAAAGTAGGCAACTTAATTAAAACTGAGTTTGAGAGGTGAATTTCAACGTCATTAAATTTCTGAGGAGTCTTTCTCAGACATCAGTCAGAACAGACACTGTCTCTTGTTGTAGGAATAGGTAAGCTAGAGCTTTGGCCAAAAGGACAATGATGCATATAGAGGAAGGGATGTGTTGCCTCAGCAGATGAGTGAGTAACAATGGCAACATTGGCAGAGAGCGGGAAAGGGAAGAAAAAAAGAGGGACAATTTCCCTGATGGAAGACTTCCCTTAAGCCCAAATCTTATTAGAAAGCTCATTAAGCTCCTGGGCTCAGAGGTTGCGCTCTTTCTGTCTCTCACTGCCTGCTGTGTGTGGCTTTTTGTGGTACAGTAATACTCCCTGGAAACTATACTAAATATGACTCAGCCTTGCTGCAGGGTATTTGGGGTGTTTTACAAAGATGTTTTCAAGCTTGCTCAGCACTGCAATCTAATCACATTTTAGACAAAAAACGAATCAAAACATTGAGATCAAAAACACTGGCAAAATCTATTATACAGATGAAGATAGAGGAAGTCCAACATGATTCTGTAAAACAATCAATCCCTTGATGCATTATGTTAATTTGGTGGATTATTTAGCAGGGACAAAGCTAGATGAATATGCTAACACATGTCTAATTGAGAGGAGTTTTTTTTTTTTACATTAGTTGTCTGAGTTTTACTGAACAATATTAACAGTCAAAAAGAAATATTGTGCCTTTAACTCTCTGTGGCATTGTTTCTTCACAGGCATGAAAACAAAAGCACATTCTCAGTTGTAGTGATTGTATAAACAAACACACTCACACCCCTCACATCCCCAAGAGAGTTAAGAAGCACCAGTTTGTCCATGATCTTGAGCTCTCAGTGCTGCTAATCTAGTCAAGGTGCCATTAGCACCCTGACCTGACAGCAATTACTAAGCTACTGAGTGAAAAGCACACTTTAATGGTCTGTTTGGGATTTGATTTAGATTATTGTCGGACATGGTGACGTTTGCAGATTGAATTTTAAGTATTCTACACTTAAATGTCTTTTGTGGAGGTATCAAAGCTTCACAAGAAGATAACTTTTTAACTTAAACTAAGAATGCACAAATATATCAGTCCAGCATCAGTCGATATTCAACTTGTTGACTGTAATGGGTCAAACAACAAATGTTGTTGCGGCTTCAGACTAAGCATATTAGTTTATTTTCTTTCTTCTTTTTTTTTAAATATTATATTTTTTGTAAATATTGCGGCACTTCAGGGGCATTCATCTTGACAAAAATCTGTCGACAGAGATTTTGCAGTTAATTATTCTCTTCTTTTTACTGTAGTACATGGGTTGCATTGAGGTGCTGAAGTCCATGCGTTCCCTAGACTTCAACACACGGACTCAGGTGACAAGGTAAGCTGTTAAACCATCTATACTGAGAGTGGTAAGTCAGGAGAATTTAATCCAAAATGTAGAATTTAATCCAAAAAAGTATAATGTTAATAGAGATGTCAGTCACGATAATATCAAATTTCAACACTATATAAGAGCAGGAGCAGAAGTGGTTATTTTGTATTCATATTCCATTGTATGTTGACTTGGCATAGTAATACATAAATAAACAATTTTTATCATCATTTCTAACTGCGCTGTTATGAATGGAGGCACACTGTAGATCTGTCTTTTAACCATTCAATTCTTTTATTGTTGAGGCCTAAGATATCAAATTTGTGGTAGTTTAGACCACCAAACTTTTGCAGTTGCAGTGAAAATGTTCACCAACAGCAGATCCTTTGAAAGCAGAAGAAGTTTCAATGAAAACTAAAGTCACAAGGCTTAGCATAAAAGCTACCCAATTTAGTTAGTGCCCCATTTAGGATACAAACACAACTTCTGTATTTGTATTTACTAGCAACACAGGTCAGACAGTGCATGTATAAAAAAAGTGCCTCAGGCTCATGGCATGTCTGTTTCCATGTGTTTTCATGGCCTATGTGATGTTGTTGTTATAAAGCATATTCTATGCAATTGTCTGCTTCAGAGGAGAAACTCGCTCCCCTCTCTGTCTCCCCTCCCTCCCTTCTCTCACTCTCCTATCTCTCCTCCACGATCGATCGGCAGTAATCCGAGCCCATCATGTATCCAAGGCTTAAGTACGGGGGGAGGAAGGTGGGGGTGAGCAGAGATGGAGTGATAGAGATAGGAGATCTATTATTGATGATGTTCGCTAATGACTGTGAAAAGCTGCAGTGGTCTCTGTGAACGCGCCCTGCTGGATAATGTTTTTGACTGTAACTTCTTGTGGAGGAGCTGGAGGAGGAGGAGGTGTTCAAAACAAAACAGCAAAACAAAAGGAAAAGAAGGAACCACATGGACAATGAGCAGGCTGCTCTTGATTTAGTTGTTATGTGCATATTGCAAGGCATCATTTTGGTAATGATGAATGTGTTGCAGGTGTTGGCTTTATTGTCTTTTTTGTGCTCACTCTGTTAAATTCAAATTGACTTTTGTTTACCTGTAGCTCATAGGGTCCTTTGTCCAGATTCTCACTTTGTTCCTGAATTGCTTCTTTTAGCGTTGTTACCAAATTCACAAGACATTTACTGCATATGAATTATTGCTGGATGCAATTCAATAACAACATTTAAAGTTTATAGTTCCAGCCTAGGACTGGTCTCGGTTTGCACACACTATAATTACATCTTGGAAGGCCACAACAAACCATTATGCAATTTGAGAGAATTTAAAAAATGTATTTCAGAGCCTGGATTTCAACAGCACTGTCTGTGTCACACTGTTTAACAGCAACACTGCTGATAATGAGGCCCAGCATTTTATTGCAGGGTAGAGTGCAGACAAAAACAACAGCCCATCTCTCTCCTCATCCCTCCTCCTCTCCCTCCTCCTACCTCTACTCTGTCATCAGCATGAGTCATTCGAACATTGTGGTGCTTTTCAAAAATCCCTGAGAAGACCTTTCCTCGAGATGGGGCCTGGGATGTTGCTTTTTAAATATTTACAAGCCACTTGATAGGGGCAGCTTGACTCTTGATTGCTGTCCTCACTGTCCCCTGGCAGAGAGATCACGAGCTACAGCCTCGAAGCCAAATCATGCCTCGCTCCCACCATCTGACAAACACACGCACACACACGGGACACACATTCTAAGTGCCCATTAGGCAATTCCCCGGGGGTTTTAGCACAAATCTGTAGAGATAAATGTGCAGCTGAAAATAACTGCAAGCACTGATGCCATAAAAAAATTATTTTGTTTAACAGCAAAGCTAGATTAGTATGTTGTACAGAGACCAGACAAAAAACAATTTCTTGACCTTTGAACTGTGGTGGGTCTATGACCTGTGGCTTTAGATGGGTTGAGGGAACACAAAACATCTGTTTGTCTGGGAATTTTAACTTTTAGTTTTTCCATTAATATGATGCAGCAGTTTTTTGTAACCCTGGACACATTTGAGCCTGCATGTGCAACATTTTTATTCCAGTATTACCTATAAGGTTGTTGTCTTCATTTTCCCAATCAGGGAAGCCATCAACAGGCTTTGTGAAGCTGTGCCAGGAGGGAAGGGGGCCTGGAGGAAAAAGGTTAATCGTGAATTTATAATCGTACCTTGTATATTTTGTTATGCATGTGGGAATGGTATTTCAAATAAACTATGATGGTTTTTGCTCTGCAGAAACTCCAGAATAGACTGAAGAAAATCAATACCAAAAGAACACAAAACAAACCCATCTGTTGCTCTATGCAGGTGTTTTCTAGGGATAAATTTAACATATACAGCATGACTTTGGCAGTTTTTAATCTGTTTTCACTTTAAATTATGTAATTGTAATTTGCACTGTATTGTTTTTGTTTTTTTTCCCTGCAGGCCCAGAACAAAGCTCTGCAGTCCATCATGGGAAAGAGTAACCTGCGATTTGCTGGGATGAGCATCGTAGTCAATATTTCTGTGGACGGTCTTGGCCTACTCATCCCAACCACACGACAGGTTAATCCAATTCAATCTGATTGTCATACATTGATTCATACAAGCCAATTAATAACAAATAGCCTAGCTAAGGAAACCAACAGACTGCATGGAATCTTGTCTTCGATCCAATCCCTTATCCTGGGCATGCTTGAGGCGACGGTGGAAAGGAAAAACTCCCTTTTAAAAGGAAGGAAAAACCTCCACCCCGGCTCAGGCAGGGGTCCATCTGCCTCGGCCGGTTGGGGGGGAGGTTAGATGATGCTTAATTGCCAAGCTGCTCAAGGGTTAAAATTAATTTAATAGTTTTGTAAAAGTGGTGTTGTCTCATCAAAATTGTTCTTTGATTACAATGAAATAAGCAAATAAGTAAATGAAGTGTAAATTGTCTCAGATTTTTGTATGTGATATACAACACTTAGTCTTTACATTCTTGATTTTTTTATACAATATATTTACATTAATAGAAACGTCTTTTGTCCAATTATCTGTCTCAGGTGATAGCACATCATCCCATGCAGTCCATCTCATTTGCCTCTGGTGGAGACACAGTGAGTGCAGCAATGCTGTTTGGAATGAACACTTATCATATATCCAACTCAGTTGTGCTTTATTTGTTTCCAATCTCATGATCCAAAAATCAATGAATTTAGTAATACATGTCTAACTTAAAGGGATACTGTGTAACTTTTGGCCACTAGGAGCGCTAAACTTGTAACTTCCCACAGGCCACATGACACTGTAGCAAAATTAAACAGTCTTTCTCTTTCTGGCCTCCTCAGACAATGTTTTCACCTTCTTACTTCGTTCAGCCAAGACAAACTTAGATCGAAGAGGAGGAAAAAGTAGCAAAAAGCAGAGCCCTCTGTGTTTATAGCACTCCAAGTCACATGATCCAATGAGTGATGGATATGCTCCTGCAAAGTTACAATGTCTGGTTTCTGAAGAGGGCAGCCCCCTCATAGCACCAACACGTGTCAAGCACTTTATATTGACCCCAGAAATCATCCATTATTACTCACATTAGGCTGATATTTGGGTCAAAAGTTACACGGTATCC
>JBBBVU010000015.1:19042491-19080445 GCA_037177055.1 Atherinosoma microstoma | reverse complement strand
TGGTTCTGTCCTGGGGATAACTCTGGAGCCGCTGGAGCTGATTGTCCAGAGAAGAATGCTGCACAAGCTGCTCAAAACAATGGACAATTCTTCACATCCTCTACACACCACAGTGAAGAAACAGCACAGTGTGTTCAGTGAGAGGCTGCGTCAAGTCCGTTGTAGGACGGAAAGGTACCGGAGATCATTCCTGCCAGCAGCCATCACCCTCCGGAACAAGGCCCTATCTTCATCTTTGAATAATTTTTTTTTGTATAATTATTATTGTTTTTTTTTTTTTATTTAAAAAAAGAATAATACCATAATACCCTGCCACAACAATAAGTTCCCTCTAAGAGGGATAAATAAAGTATATTTAATTTCATTCATTTCATTTCATTTTATTGTCCAGAAACTTTGCAGTCATCTAGTTTATGTTGTGTAACACAGCCCCATAAAGCAAACAGTGTTGTGCCAGACAGGAAACCAAAATTATGAATTGCCACATCTCAGCCCCAGGGAACTACAGGACAGTTTCAAGCCCAGTAATGTGCATAACAAAGGTTTGTGTTCTTCAAAGTGAGTCAGATGAATATAGTTTTAAGGGTCATACATTTTTCAGGTGTTGCTTTAAAGATGCTTCCAAAAATACAGTATACAGATGTGGTGGCAAAGGTAGAATTCAGACAGTAATTGACTGGTTATAAGACTGATGGATACTCTTTAATCATGAAAAGATGAATGTTTGCATGTGTATTTATTAGATTTTTCATATATATATTATTGGATTTTCTTTTGTATTTTGTAATAGAATATAGGTCTACTTAAAGGGATACCGTGTAACTTTTGGCCATCAGGGGCACTAAACCTGTAACTTCCAACAGGCCACACCACACCATCGCAAAATTAAACAGTCTTTCTCTTTCTGGCCTACTCAGATACCGTTTTCACCTTCTTACTTTGTTCAGCCATGACCAACATCGATTGAGGAGGAAAAAGTAGCACAAACCAGAGCCCTCTGTGTTTATAGAGGAGGAGCGCTCCAGGTCACATGATCCCATGAGAGACGGATCCGCTCCTGCAAGGTTACAATATCTGGTTTCTGAAGAAGGCAGCCCCCTCGGAGCACCGACACACGTCAAACACTGTAGATTGACCCCAGAAATCATCCATTATTACTCACATTAGGCTGATATTTGGGTCAAAAGTTACACGGTATCCCTTTAAGTTTGATCTAATTGAATGGTCCCTCCTGTTGCAGGACACACCTGATTATGTTGCATATGTGGCTAAAGACCCAGTGAATCAGAGAGGTATGTCCTGAAAAACATCTATTTCTGCCTTGCTACACATTTCTGTTTCTTTCTTTAATAAGGAGCAGATGAGAGAGCTACTTTAAAGCTCACTGTCACATGTTGCTCATTAGGAGGGAGATTTTTCTTTTGTAATGCAGTTCTTTTGTTCTTTTTGGTTTTGTTCAGCATGTCATATCCTAGAGTGCTCGGACGGTTTAGCCCAAAGTGTCATCAGCACCATTGGCCAGGCCTTCGAGCTGCAGTTCAAACAGTATCTACACAGCCCTCCTAAAACCATGGCATCCATGGAAAGGTAACAGGAAGTCCTGTCAAAACAATGACTTGCTTGAATTGATGAAAAACCTTTTAAAGAGTGTTTGATTTCATAAAAAATGGTGACATCTCTGAATCTGTAGGACAATGGCAGGCGGATGGCCAATACATTTGTAATAATTTATACCTCAAACACAGTAAATATACCACATGAGCCAGGCATCCGGATTGTGCACAATTCTCAGATTTTATTGTTATGTGTTAGGGGGTTGTGAGTTTGTTCTAGTCTTACTTTAGAGTCCATCTTATGTTATCAATACACAGATCTTCTTGCACTATGACCAAACATCAAATGTTTCAAGAGGGATGCCTCTACAGGTACAGGATACTAAGAAGCATCTTCTTTTCTGGTTTCAAATTAACATTCTCCTTCCTGCCAGTGGCATCAGCTCTAGGGATGTATATAAATACCTATCTGATATGTATAGATCACATTCAGCTGCATTTGATCCTACAGTAAATCCTACAGCATTTGATCAGAAGAAATCTATTTGAGAAACCAGATTTTCTTTTCTTAGGCCAATCATCCACATGAGTATAAGTTTTTGCTTTATTTAGAAATTTCGGTCCGTCAGATCTTAATTAAATGTATCCTCTCCTTAACACATGTATCTCTCTGTAGGCCTGCCAGGACAGAGGAACCCATGTGGGGGGAGGAAGAGGACTTCTCTGACCATGATTATTACAACAGCATCCCAGGGAAGGAGCCTCCTGTTGGGGGAGTTGTAGACTCAAGACTAAGGCCAAGTGGAGCCCTTCTGGGTCACATCCACACCCAACCACACAGCAAGACAGCACTTCAGGTGAGTGGATGGATATGAAAAAGATGTTTGGTCATATCATGCTTTAAAGTTTGATTTAAGCGCTACTTTATTTTTTGGACAGTTTTGCAGTACTTGTACATTGCATTTTATACAGTAGTATATTTCTGCTCCACCACTGCACTGATCATTCTTCCAGCACACCAGTACAGCATTACCACTGTAATTGCCAGCACTCCTAAAGGGTGATATGCAACCTTATAATATAATGTTATCTCAAATGTAACAGAAATGTCATCTGGTCATTATCAATCAGTTTATAATTAAAGTCTATCACAGTATAGACTCAGAGTAAACTCTCTGACATCTCCATCATAAACTAATGGCTGATGGAGTTTGCTGCTTCTTCTCCCTATAATTCACAATTAAAGCAAAGGAGCAAGAAAATATACCCCATAACTGTCTTTTCTGATGCGCCTGCACCATAACTACCAAAGACAGGTGTAATTACACTTGGTAAAAGAAATCATCGGCCTCCCCTTGCAGCTTTTTCAGAATAAAGTGACTCACAGTAACTATGGTTAAGCAGATACATTTGTATTAAGGATGTTTTTTTCCTGGTGTGGTTGTGTGTTTGAAGATGGGCTCACCAGCCAAGAGAGAACATGCATCTTACCCACCTGGTCAGCTGTGTTATGAGCTTCACTGGGACACTGAAATGACTTGCAGCTCAGGTGAGACACCCTGTGGCAGAAAGTGTCTTTAACAAAAAAGAAAAATGTCAGGTTTGTGTTTAACACTTAATCAGAGTGAGAAATATAAGTCATGTTTTTTTTTCTAATGACAGGAAGCTGGGGTGCAATGCGTTTATTCATCTACTAACCATAGGATCTTAATAGAGGCTAGGTTAGATATCTTACCATGGTCTTCAACTGTTAATGTGTATTCATGTCTGTACATGGAAGATGTTTTCCAGTCATGTTGTGTTTCAAGTCTAAAAATCCAAATTAACTTTGTGGCCTGAATGAGTTTCATCTCCTAACTAGCACAGATAGAGGCTCAGTGTCTGGATTCTTTACAGGATCACAATAATAGGAGTCTTGGGATCGTTGATCAGAGCAGCCTTTAAGATAGAAATTTTCCTCATGCTGCACAAACATCTGTCATCTATGATGGAAGGACAGTTTTGGGTATCCTCAAGGTTTTTCTGACATCAATTACATTATTTTGTCTTTCAAACTAAATTATGAATATCAAGAGGTATCGCTTATAGTTATTGCACACTAAATTTATAATTGGCATGCAAGATTTGCTACTGAAGATATAGCTCTTTACCAGCGAAAGTTGGCTTAAGTGAAATAGTAATGCACATTCAAATTAATTTGGTACCACTATGAGGTTATTTAATTCAGGTTAGTGAATGAAGATTTTTTAGAACTAATCCAAAAAAAAAAAAAAAAAAATCCAAAATAAGATAGCGGAAACAAGCTCTACATATTTTGTAATATACTGTGATGAAACTCAAAATGTCCTTTTATGAATTTAACCACTAGAGGGGGCCCTAATCCAAAACAGGAGTATTGTAGCTAAGCAAAGTATGTATACAGAATAACACATAAAAATGCACACAGATCTATTGATCAACAAGTCAGAAATCTTATAAATGCATTTGTTTTTCTCTGGTATACCATCAGATGGTTACCTGTGTGCAGATGGGCAGCCATCAGGCAGCAAGGACTATGAGGAGCACCAGTATGTAAACACTCAGAGTCTGGAAAACCTGAATTCACTCACACAGGGTCCAGATGGAAACAGAGGGGCCAGGGCCCCTGACAGTCCCAAAAAGGACCTTTTTGATATGAGTGAGTCCTTCAGTTTTATATGGCAAATACAGTGAGGGTAAAAACAACATCTTGATATATGAAAGCTATAGCAGAATAATTACATTTGTACCTATAAAACGTCTTTTTTCCTGCAGGGCCCTTTGAGGATGCTCTGAAGCTCCATGAGGCGTGTGGTGGAGCTGTTTTGTCAAGCATATCAGAAGGCACCGGATTGCAAGCTGAAGGGGGAGGTGTTCGAATCTTGGAAGACCAGTGGCCCAGCCCTCCACGACGCAGAGCCCCTGTTGCCCCAAATGAGGAGCAACTCCGCAGGGAGACCTGGTACCACAGCCGGATGAGCCGACGAGACGCAGAGAAACTCCTGGTCCGAGATGGAGATTTTCTTGTCCGGGAGAGCACCACCAACCCTGGGCAGTATGTGCTAACAGGCATGCACTGTGGCCTGCCCAAACATCTTCTGTTAGTGGACCCTGAAGGAGTGGTGAGTCTGTCAGCAAGTTAAACACTTACACTGTACACTTAAATCTAACAATGCCATTGATTGTTTCTAGAGGTCAACATGGTTACTTAAACAGCCTGTTTTCCTCCATAAAGGTTCGGACCAAAGACATGCTATTTGAGAGCATAAGCCACCTTATATCATATCACCTGAAGAATGAGCTACCTATAGTGGCAGTAGAAAGTGAGCTCCACCTCAAACAGGTGGTCAGGAGGAAGCAATGAGTCACCTGACCCTGCATGGTATGTAAACTGCAGTAAACATTAGACTATATGTATATCATACAGATAGAAATTTGAATGACAGATATCACAGTAGAAGCTACTTTGCCACACCTAAAACGAAGGAGCAGTAGAAGCAGAGAACAGACAATTCTTCAAACCTTGTCCACAACACAGTAAGAAAACAACAGTGTGTTTTGTGAGAGGCTCCTTAAGGTCCACTACCCAGTGATTGGACCAGATCAATCTGGAAATAAGCATAATTGTAACCCCCATAGGTCCCATAACAATGCATGCTTTTAGAAATAAAGCTTGTTATTGTTTGTCTAATAGGAATGTTTGTTATTTTTCATATTAACAGCTAATTTGATCATCCCTTTGTGACAAGCAGATGTAGAGAGACTGTTTTGTGTAACACATGATGCTGTACTACCAGTATGCACTAATTAACCCTAACATTAACATCATCCTTCTCTTTCTCCATATTTCAGGGCTGAATTCTTCTGAGCTATTGCAACCCACTGAAAAATAGAATTTGGGAATCATTTTTCTTGGATTAGTCTTCCCTTGAAGCACTGCTAATACTTTCTTTCCATGGAAATACCTCGTAAGGAAAGTGAGGTGTCTGACATCACCTTGTTCTCTCTGCCTGCTGGCTGTCAGGGTAAACTAAAATATTCACCATTGGTCATAAACTCCTCAGCATGCAGCAATTAAGCTAACAAGCCAACCAGAATCTGCAGTGTGTCCTGTGCCAGAGCAGCATAATCACCAAGGTCAAAACTTAAAGTGACAGCTGTTTGGAGAGGACCCAACCTCAGGAAATTTCAAATGGAGTTGATGCACAGTGAAGAAGAAATGTCCTGCAGAGTCCTGTGGAACCATACAGTTACAAGTCATTGTACCAGTAAATAAACATCACCAGAATAAAAATTGCCATTGATTTTCTGATATGGATATGAAAACAAAGAGATATTCAGAAGCTCATTTCTGTGTAAATATAAGAAATTACTTTCAGCGAATGACTCTAAGAAGTAAATGAAGACATGTCTGTCTCTTTGGAACATAAAGACTGTTATACAATGTTCATTGGTTTGCAGTATCTGAGAAGGCCCGAAGGATATACAATGAGCACGATGTCAGTCCTAGATTTAAAGAAAAGCTGCACTCTTCAGCCTTTTTTGTTTCTCCATGATGATCTAAATATTGAATTCCATTAAAATGTTCATATGCAGTATGTTCATCCAGACAGTCCAGAAAACATATTGTACTGACAGTGACTCATTTCACCTCATTTACAAGAAATATAAATAATTTGTGTTGTTAGAAAAGGGTTATTCAGAGTTTGATGAAATGGTGTGCTGTACAAGCCTGTGATTGTTTCTGGTCATATTCTACTCTGTGGTGATACATACACCCTGTGATAAAAACAAACCCCTCTGTGTTCAAACTCACTATATCATGTGTGTTTTTCCTCAGCCCTCCTACTTCAGTGCCTTAATAACTACACTGACAGGCATTTGTGTCAGAGTGTATATAATGTGCATTTATGCTCTTATTGCAAAAGACTAGTTTTTCTTGCCATGCCAATGAAAAAAAACAAACATTCAGGATGATTAAGCTCTAATATTTGTGAACAGTAATGTAAGCTGCTCGGGTTTTGGCTTAAATAATGGTTGATAGTATCTAAGCTGTTTTGATTGTTGTCTATATGTGTCCTTCTGAAAAATACCCTAGGAGATTTCCTCTTTAAGAAGTCAGCCACTTGTTGCTCTCTGCAGCGACTGATCTTGAAATGGGGATTTGGATTTTAAATCCTTTCTTTGTCCCGGCTCAGGGAAATTCATCATCTTAATAGTTGTCCCTAACCTCATGTTCATGTCTGCAGATAGTATACATGTCTGTACTGCACCTCTGCTGCCCAAACAAGTGGCCAACCCTGGTTTTCTTTAGCCATTGTAATATTTTTGCTTAGTTGCATGCTTTTTTCTTTTCTTTAGGCCCACCACTGTTCTGTGTCAACCTCCCCAATGCACAGAAAAATGAGTTAATGACATTGCTTTCGGTGAGCTCATTATGTTTTTTTATTTGTATTTTTTTTTTTGCATTTTCCCTTTTGCTTTCTCAGGAATATCTCGGATGTTTTAATTTATAATTAAGTGGAATGGCTTTTTGTCAATAAAATAAATGAAAAAAATAAGAAAAAAATGATTCAACTCAAACAGTGTTTGGTCATTTGTGAGAACCAATCCATCAGGTTAATTGTCGTGCTCACTTTTTATTTGCATGCACACATGTTGCTGCTAAATTAGACCTTGAGTTTCCTTCAGCCAAAAATCGATGGGGGACACTCCAGAGGATGAGGCTGTGCGTGAAACATGTTTAAAGGGAAAGAGAACAGGAACAGCAGAGAAGTATTTTTCTTTTTTATTATAACAACATTATACAAAACCAGTCAGTTTCTTACACAATCTGGGCATGATTCAATCATCAAAATAACCACTCTGTATCTACATTCACTTCCTATCATAAACTGCTGACAGGTAATAAAAGGCACTCCACATCCAATTATCTCTCTGTTTGGTTTGCAGTCAAGCAATGAGACTGTTATTGAAGTTCATTTCATTTAGGCATGCAGCGATGTCAGACCACAAATCTGCTGTGTTTGGCTAAGTAAACAAAGTCTTCATGATACTGATCAAGTAGGTTAAGCTGCATCAAGAGACTTCAGTGTCCTTGCTGTGTCATGCTCAGAATCTGAAGAAGTAGGCGTTGTACCTCTTCATCCATGTGACCCTGTGGAGCACAACATCCAAAAATAGTGGAAGAATGCAATTTATACAAATCTGAAGTACTTTCAGTTACTGCATGTCTATGCTCAAAGAACACAAACTTTCAGAGGGAATAACTGCTTTTTACACTTAAATTAACAGCTTTGATTACATTAAGAGCATATTCTTAAAAATTACATGATGAGCTCATCAAGTATGAACCAGGCTTCTTCCAATATGTGAAAACAAGATAACTTAATGGGTTCAGCTCTGTAATCTAAACTGCTTCCATGTTTAAAATTCTTGCAAGCAATGAAAGGACAATTATTTCCACCTGTTTTATGCTTACATAGCCGTTTATGCTCAAAATGTTACAAATATCCTCAACAAAATGCCATTATCCTTCATTTAATGTACAAAGTGTGCGCTTACTGACCTGTACAGCTGCCAGTAAATGGGAGCGGTATACAGCCACCACCTGTCTGTGCTTTCTCTCCCAATCCTGGGAAAATAAAATACTATCATGTCAGTGATTAAAAAAAAAAAAGCTGTTTAGATGTATCAGGTTTTCACATCATCTATCCTTTTTGTCACATTTCTCTTCACCTGAAGCTGTTGGGTGAGTATGGAAATCCTGTTCTGCAGCGCCATTTGTTGTCCAGGGTTACCGTGCTGGGTGGATGAGGAAGAGGAGGAGGATGTGATACCAAGTGGAGGTGAGAGAGCTCCCAAAGCTTCTTTTAGCCGGAAAACCTCCTTGGAAAGTTCTGTTATCTACACAGACTGATACATCAGTTTGCCACCTTAAAACCTCAACTGTAGCTGATAAAGTGCCTACAGATTCTCACCTTGCGGTCCTTTTCTTTCACCAGGCCCTGGGACTCCTGTATGTCTTTGTGAAGCTCCTGGATGTGGCTGGACTGGGACTGTAGTTCAGACAGCTGCTGCTGCACTGTGGCCAGCTGGGACTCTGCAACCTGGCGCTCGCTCTTGTTGAAGAGTGCCTCCCTCTGCACCTGGAACACCTAGACCGGTATAACCACTCATATTATTCTGTTTTTCTTAAAACATTGTTCACGTTTGGTCACATCTTGTGTTTATATTTTCCTTGTTTTTGCAGAGAAAGAGGCTGAAAGAGATGCACAGTCACAGGTGTAGAGCTGAGCACCTGTGATAACTAAAAAGGGATAGATTCATACAGACAAAGAAAAAATTAAGCTCTGTGTTGATTTGGATATTTGAAGACATTATAGCATGGCATCCCTACTAAAAAAAAAATCTGTTTCTCTCAATTGTTATATGTGCATTTAAATGCATTTCAGGGCGTAACTAACTCTTTAGGACCACGTCTTTCCCCAAAGTCTATTGAAAAGCTGAGGTGATGCAAATGAAAACTATGGCTCCCTAAACCTTGTTCTAAAAATTGACAGACATGGGTACCCTAAGTAGCTGCTTAGCACTGTGAAAATGAAAATAACGGATGTCTACAAAGAAGAATACGGCAATGTCTTTTCAGGTAGCAATTACAGCAGTTTGTAATATGATCAAGATGCATCAGTTAGCAATGGAGGTCACACTGAGGTCTTGATGACTAAAACAACTTTCAAAAGAACTACTTGTGGGCTTGTTAGAAAGGCAAATCAAATCCCTTGATTGACTGGAAATGTGTAATCATCATATAATCTTGCTTGTACTCTTATCAACAGCCCCCACACTCACCCTGAAGTGTTAATGTCTGACATGAGGAGATAATGCAGTAGCTCTCCCCCCTGTCTGTGTATAACACTACATAATTTCCCCACCTTAATACGTCCGACTCATTTTGATGGCACACTGACATTTATTGTGTACATTCCTGGAGCCATCATTACCCTGCAGCATCCCGAGCCTGAGAAGCCACATTAAATTTCTTTTCATCCTGGAGTATCACCTTACAGCAGCATTTTGTTTTACGGCACGGTATCACACAGTCCAGCACCTGAATATCAACACACTGGTCATTTTGACAGTACACTGTGGCTGACGCAACACAAAAAACGCAAGAGGATATGATCAGAGGAAACGAGGAAAAGAAAGAGAGAAAGGGACGGAGCGAGAGGTAGGACAAGAGTCAACATCGGACTGACTTTTACTGACTGGAGAGACCTCAAAGAAAAGACAGGGTGCAAGACAGATGTCAAATTAGCTGGATTTAGATGGCGCCTCAGTGAGAAAATCTACCAAAGTTCAGGGGCTTTAAGCTGTGAAAAGACTCAACTCCCTATGATCCAAGGACATTTGAAAATGCATAAAATCAACCTGACAGAAAGACAACTCTAGAGTGTTTTGTACTTATGATAGATTTTTACCTCAAAGAAGATTTAACAGACCCTTATGTGTGGCACCATCTACAACTGAAAAAATATAACGTTAATAAAAGAGTCATCCAAAGAAAATCTGTCCTGTGTCCTTACTACATTATATTAGCATATAAATAAAGCATTCTATAAGCAACTTCTACTGAGTAATGAAGTTACCTTTGTTTAACTTAATGGGCAAAAATAACCATCCATCCATTTTCTATACCACTTTTTCCAATTCAGGGTCATGGGAGCATATCCCAGCAGTTACTCGGCAAGGGGCAGGGTACACCTTGATGACCTGGTGCAGGGCCAACACAGAGACAAACAACCACTCACACACACTGATAGGGAGAATTTAGAGTGACCAATTAACCCAACATGCATGTCTTTGGAATGTGGGAGGAAGCTGGAATATCTGAAGAGAACCCACACATCCATGGGAGATCATGCATACTCCACACAGGAAGGCCCCTGTTCAAACTGAATGAACTAATGAAGATTAGCCATACTTTAGGGCCTGTTCCACAACCAGTAGGACCAGGAAAATTTTATTGGAAGAAAGAAAAATGGATTAATTAAACAAAAGCAAATTCTGATGTCTATTATAAAAAGATAAAGATAAAATGACTCCTCCAACTGGATGATGATCCTTAACATGTCTTCTAATGATAATCTACAATACACTACCTCAAGTAGCACAAACTGAAAGCTTTATCACAGTTCTTCTCACAGTACTCTAAACTGCACATCAATGAAAATCTATGGACTGACCTCCGAAGAGAAGTGCATGCAAGATGGATCAAGAAACTTACAGAACTAGTAAACAGACCTTTTGCAAGAAGAACCTGTGAAAATTCCCTAAAAGAAGCACCAAAAGACTGGTGCTAGCTAAAAAAAAATACAAGCTGTAAGACAGTTTACTCAGCTAGTTTCAAAGTAATGACCTTCCATGGTATGTAATGTTACGTTACATTACCCTAAAAATAAAATTTAAAACCAAATTGATAAAAGAAGTTTCTTACCAAATGGTGTTTCTTTTACCCACTAAGCTATTCACAGTACTAGAAAATTTTGACTAGGTGTACCCAAAGCTTTGCCTGCTACACTGTGTTTGTGTGTGTCATCCTAAATGTTCACATTGTAAAGGGAATGTCTTTTTACTCTCAGTCGGAGCACATTTTACAACATGTGTGTGAAGAGGAGGCTCTTTATTTATATCAAGTATTTGTACTAGAAGACCACTCCACAAGCTGAATAACAATTACATTTGGAGTGTCATCGGGAAGATTTAGTCCTCACACAACACTACTTCAAAACATGAGTAAGCCCATGTACAGAGAGATCACTGTAACAGAGGGATGTCATGAAGAGGGGAAGTAAACGACAAATGAATAATATAAAGGCAAGAAAGTGGCCCTCATGCAACACAGCTCACTTTGTAGCAGACACAATAACACCTAATTTGGTTTTAGCCGGCATTACAAAGGCTTGATGGCAGACTCAATGAAACACATGTGCACAAACGCGCCTACCTCAGTGCATGTCTTCTCGTGTTTCCGAGTTAGATCATTGAAACGAGCTGTGATGGCGTTGATCTCCGCCTGCAAAGAGAGCCGAAGGGCTTCATGGTCCTCCTTCGAGATCAGACCCTGTTCTGCAGCCTTCTGGGACTTGAGCTCTCTAAGCTCCATTTCCTTCTCAGTCAGAGCATCCTGAGCTGTAGCTGCACTGCTCTCACTGGCCTGCAGGGTGCGCTGGAGCTCTGCCTGTTAAACAAGAAGCAAAGGTTAAATCATCAACAGTAATGTTCTTTCCTCATAGGTGGAAAATTTAGAGCAATCCCTACTTGTCAGTCAGGTGAAAAGATTTTGTTATTCTTTAATAATAATAATTTGCATTTTGCATCCCTTTTCCCATAAGTGTATCTAACCTGTTTATGCTTACTCCATTTGATGAGCACGGTCAAATGTCTAAAGACAAAGACTTAAAATGGCTCTAAACCCAAATGTAATATTATGTTCAGTGAACTTGCCTAAGCATGGATGTAAGTACTGACTACACCATCTGCAAATAGATCCCTTCCAAAAAGTAATGTTAGTGAGCAGGTGGGGGATCGAATCAGCTGTCCTTTTTTCTGTGCAGAAACACTGCAAATCTGTTGTGAGATTATTCACTGACCTTGACTTTCTCATGCTCTTCTTTGGGAATGGTGTCCTGCATGGCTTGCAGGTTGGACTCTAGTGTGGCAGCCTGCTCCTCAGCTTGGGCCCGCAGGGTTTTCTCCTCTTGGAGTTCCTGCAACGTCTGAGCTAGCTGCTCCGATACCGCAGACAGCGCCTCTTTATGTTTTGAAAGTGGCACAGCGTCTTTTAGCTCCAGAGCGTCCTGTGCCCGGCCCTCCCGTTCGGCACACAAGCAATCCAAAGCCTGGGCCGCTTCCTGCCTGGCCACCTCCAGTTCCTCCCTCACTGCTGCCAATGTACGCCTAGAGCGGTCTGATGGAACAGAAGCATGATTAAGTACAAAGTGAACAGAGTAATCTGCTACTAAAGAAATGCAATAATAGTTTATTCATAAAAAAGTGGCTCTGCACACCTGACATGACTGAGGGCTCTGAGCTCTCTGAATGCTCTTCTTCCTCCTCATCCTCATCTTCATCATTTCCACGTGGAGGAGGCCTGAGTTTCTCCAGCTCCAGGAGGGCATTGTTAAGCCTTCTTGCCACGTCTGCCCTCTCCCTAGCCAGCTGCTCACACTGGAGGCCGAGAGTCACCTGGACCTCCTCCAGCTCTGAGCGAGGCACACATTTTCTCAGGTCTCCTTCCAGCTCACCCAAACGCTCCTGAAGGCGACGGACCTGATCTCCATCTCCTGCTGCTCCTCCGTCTTTCCCTGATGTCCTGCTCTCTGCCAGGGCGATCTCTAGCTCGGCAACTCTGTCACGAAGACACTTCACTGTTTCTGCCTCTCCTCGTTTGTCCTCTTTCTCTTTGTCCTCCTGCGCAGAGTCTTTGTGGGCCAGGGCAGCCTTGAGTTCCCTCACTTTCTCTGTCAGCTGTTTGATTGTGTCACTGTCCTGGCTGCTCGGACCCTCCGCCTCGCCCTGCCTCTTAGCAAGCTCCTCCTCTAACTCTGTTACCCTGGCTCTCAGCTGCTGCGCCTCCTGGCTCGAGGCCTCTTCTGCAGCCCCAGCAACTGCTGCAGCAATATCCCCTTCAGTACACTCCACAGAAAGCACCCCAAGGCGCATCTGCTCTTTCAGCTCCTCCAGCTCAGTTTGAGAGGAGGCCAAATGCTCCTCCAGCCCTCGTAGCTTCTCCTTTAGAGCTTCTGTGTTGTCTGCATCTGCAACTCCTTCCTCTGACTTCTTATCCCCGCTGTAGAACAAGACATGGTGAAGTAAATAGTTTTGTTTTTTTTAAAAGGAGTAACATTTTGTAATGTTCTGTATGGATTAAATTACTTTTTCAAATCAATGATTCTTTTTTAATGCTGTAAGGGTTGTTAACCCTGACCTTCACTAATTTAAACAGCTGTATTGATGAATATGGTGTTAGCTAAGAAACGTATCCTGATTTAAATAAAAGGTATTTCCCATTACCTGGGATTACAGGGTGGGTAGGTTTTGAGGATGGGTTTTTCATGTAATTATATTAGCCTTACATGATAAACCATAACATTAGAACATTGTATTATTTACATGTATTGTTGCAACAGTAAAATTAAAGGTTTTTCAGTGGTCAAGAATTTAGCAAAACCATAACATTATGAGTCCACATTACACAAACGGGCCTGCTCCACCTCCTCCTTGCTACACCAGAAATTTCAGTATTCAGCACTTCTAAAAATGGCTGCCATTGCAAACCCTGCTGAGGTTGTGGAACTGATATTAGCAAAGGTGTGCAGATCTAAGAATATAGGTTCAATCAACTGAATGTGAAATGTGGTAAATGTTATATTTGCTGGCGGTATTTCATTAATGAATCAGTCTTACTGCTCCTCAGTTACACTGGAGGTGTCCTCTGAAGCTTGGGCCTGAGAGAAGCGCTCCTGAAGGGCTTCAAACTCCTTCCTCAGGGTCTCATACTGTGCCATAGGGACAGAGTCAAGGCTGGTAGCCTGCATGTCTGTGTCATCTTTCTCAAACATCTCCAGCATCTGTACACATCGGAGAAAAAAATTAAAGCTGTGTTTGTCAGTACAATACACCCATTATTTTGGTAACAGAATACATATTGATGCTTTGCTTATGGGTGTGTGCAATAAGCCACAGGGCTTTCTTGCTAAAAATTTGTACTCCTCCAAGTTTGGATTTCACGGCAATAATAAGAAAGGTAATATGATGAAAATCTTGATTTTTAAACCTCTATTAAAGGTCAAGTTCCCAAATCAAAGAATGTGACATTTTAGAGCCTTTATCATACTCTCTTGTCAAACCAAACCAATCAAATCATCAATCAGATCTCTTGATTAAATGTTGCTACCATTCCAAACATCAAGCCTGACCGCCATTGACCAAAAAAGCATTGCATTCAATCCTACCTTACATTTTATTGCAAAACAGACATATCTCTCTAATTACAAAAAATGCACTTATGTCATGCTGTTGTCAAATATGCAAACTGTTCCAGGCATTTCCACTGGAAAGACTTCTGGTTGTGCCAAAAATCAGGCACAAGGAAAGCTCTAGAAAATTATTGGGCCCTGAGATCAGTGTCTATGAGAGGGCTAACCATAAGAAATTCATTGCTGTTTTCATAAGACATTGATAAAGCCACAAAGGAAGGCCTCTTGGCAAAAAGATGGGCATTACTCCTGCCTCATAGAAAGCAATGGGTTGCTTTATGTATGAAATGTGCTATATAAAGGAATTTACATTGCCTTGCCTTGCTATAATGTTTGGCTCTTGTTCAGATGCAGACAGATTCTCAAAATGCAGCACAGGCAAAAGTATAGGCACTGTCAGGAGGGAAAAGAGGTAAATAAGGTATAGAATATTATTTTTATACCTTGTTTTTATCAAAATATATAAACCACCACCTTTTTCCAATTAATTTGATTAATTTCATTTGATAGACATCATCTCTTCAGCCTTATATCAGTTGTCAGAGTTCCTGTTTTCACTGTTAGGCTCTTTATCACACATCATAGCTGCTGTGAAACTCTTGCATTAATGCTAGTCATTTTTCTGGCTGTGAATGAACAAACGACTGTCTGCCACAGAACAAAACATGTCATAAAACCTCAGAGGAAAAATCGCTCTCCTCACACCAACCAACATGACCCAGTTTTTGAAGAATGTCTACAAAAAAAACTCCATCTGTGTCTGATGTTGTTCTGTCCTGTTAATACCTGTGTAAACTTAAGTGGCTCAGTGCATTAGTCTGGCAGTGCTGTGTGTCTAAGTTTTAATGGTCATGACTAATGCTTGAGTCAGGGACACTCAGCTGCTCACAAAACAGAGACATTTAATAATCACTTCACTCACAATACAATTCATCTGCATTACAAAGGTCTAGGGAATGTTGGATGTGTGTGTGTGTGTATATCAGATTATTTTTGTGTGCTTCATTGTGCTGCATGTTGAATGCAAGAGTATATTTTTTTGTGTATCTGCTTGGGTATAAATTAACAGCATAAGTATGTATGTATGTTGAGTGGGCTTACTTGTACTTTAAGAACAAGTTCAGAGTTCTGTGATGTGAGTTCTTCAATTTGTTTGCGCAGCTCAGCAACTGTTCCAGGGTCTGCAGGGGCAGGAGAGGGGTTGGCTGAGTCAGTGTCCCTTTGAGAAGTGGCCTCATCCTGAGCAGGAGAGGCTCTGGAGCGCTTGGAGAGCAGCTTTTCTAGAGAGAGAGACCGCAACCAAAATAAATCACTGAACTTCCTGACGTGACTGACATGGCTCACTCAATGCTAAAGCATTCTGGTATGCATGCATGGAAGTACTTGTGTGTTTTTTTTTACTGGGGAGGGGAAGGCTCTGAAATGCAAGGACTGCATACCTGGGAAGTCCAGCATTTCATCCATATCCTCAGAGTCACTGGCTCCTATACCATGGCCCCCCTTCAGCTCAGCAAGCAACTTATCCCTCTCTGCCTCTGCCTCCTCTAGACGCCGCTTTAGCTGGGACAACTATCGAACACATGGAAAACTGATGATTATCGTCTTTAATTTATATTAAGGAAAAAGTTCTGTTAACATTTCTGGCTTAAATAAAATTTTGTGAATCAGGACATACACTGGAAAATTTACTGTTTATACTATTATTTCCTACACTGATGTACCTCCTCCAAGGCAGAGAGGGCGCTCTGTTGCTGCTGCTCCAAGGTTTTGATCTTCTGAAGCAGACGCCCTCTCTCTAAACGCAGCCGTCGGATCTCCTCAAACACCTCCTCATCTTCTGCCTTATCCATACAACCATGCAAAACAATCATATAATGCATTTCATGTAATATAAAGGAAGGGCAAAACAAGATTTGCGATACTAACCTGGGCTAATTGTTGGGTTTCTGGAGGCAGGGGAGAGGGAGACTGGGACTTCTGGGGCTCAGGGGAAGGAGCAGGTGGAGCTGGACTCTGAGGCTGCGGGGAAGGCGGCAAGCCCTGGATCTTTACAATTGTAAACAGGATAAATACAAAGCAATGATGATACTGCTGAGCTATATGTAACTAATCTAGGAAATGTTGTTTGGGTTTGGGTTTGATGGCATTACTATAAGGCGTGTTTGCGTTTGTTGTAAAACAAGAACAAAAAAAATGCTTTCCATTCGTTGCACTACAATACCTGAAGAGGAGAGCGGGGCGGTGGAGGAGCTTTCCTCTTGCGGGGGCTAGTCCCGCCTTGCACTGATGAAGCACCTGAGGGGATTTGAGGGGGCTGCGTGGAGGTAAGAGGGGGGGAGCAGGGGCAAAGATGATAAAGCAAAGATCAAGCTCAACTTAAAAACATCACTGTCTTATCTTGGAAAAAACAAGATAAGACCAAGTGAAGAGAAAGCAAACCAAAAGAAGTCAGCACACAGAAACAATGACCTCATATTGGAAAACATGCACAATATGATCAGCAATAAAGAGCCATGATCTCATTGATGGAGGGAGTGATGCAGTGTACGGCTATGCAACATTACCTCCTCGCCTGTGCCCTCTGAGGCTATGTACGCAAAAGGAAAGAGACATGAAAAAAATGCTTAAACCTCTTCAGCAAGGAGGATCAGCAAATAACCACAGGCCCACATGTCCACATGCACTTTCTCTTCCCCTGGCTTTTCTGGTCATTTATGTCCCATTCATGTATCTTTGTATAAACTTACCAAATACACAGCAAATTACACACTAACATGGTCAGGTGTCATGTGTCCACCAAATCTTTTCCTTCATCATCATCTTTTCAGACCAGTCACACATCTGTTTTTCATATATCAGCAAAATCTATATTGGAACATTAAAGTGGAAAAAGCTTTTTGTTTCATATTTAAAGCCCAATCACACCCAGCTGTCTTCCAAATCCACTTACTCTTCTTACAAAAGCATCCTGGGGGAGAAATGTGTCACACTCAGCAAAAAAAAAGAAAGAAAAAAAGAATTTGAAAAACCAAAACATGGTGAATCACTATAAAAGTTGCTATGTACTAAAAAGTGATTTATATCGGTTTACTGTTCAAAGAAGTATCACCAGATCTTTGAGCGAAGGCTAATGAAAACACTTCTGAAAAAATAATCGAGTCTCATACTGTACCTAAAGGTACTCCATCCTGCAACATCCGTATGATGTGCTGGTTGCCTGTGGTTGTGCTGCAGTCCACAGCTTTTTGGCCAAGAGAGTCAACCAGCTGTGTGTTGGCCCCACCTCTAAGAAGAGCTTCTACAGTCTCAGCGCTGTCACTCTCACAGGCTAGCATCAATGCAGACCTGTCAATATAATGTATAACAACGAGGTTACATAATATCCATTACAACAAGCAAATTAATAAACCATGAGTTATTAGTACTAGAAAACAACATAGTATGGCTATTTTAGACCCTTGGTTAAGTATTGTGTAAAGATAATTTCTGCTGCAAGTCAGTCACTGAAAACATTAAGTGCAGAACTTGTCATTTAGCTCATGGGAATAGATCTCTCTGTTACAGGATCGGGTGCTTCCAGCTGGAACTCCTGACCTGCAAAACTTCCAATGTTAACCAAGTACACCCAACTTCTGGAGTGTTTCTATGAGAATCCACCCTTCATCTTGACCTAGATAGCTGAGAGAAATGTTAGAGATTTTTGAAAATATTTATTTATCTGATATTTATTTATATATTTTCATTTCTCTATCTAAGAAATATCCATGTTTCACTCATCTGTTACATCACTCCATGTGGCAGTAGTATCTAATGAGAGGTACAAATGACAGACTACTGGTAGCACTGCCTCACTAAACTGTGAGGAAAGTAAGGTGAAATTCCCTGGGAGTTTCTAAATAAATGTTCAGCACCTTCCTTGGTTGTCTTGTATGTTTGCATTGGCACCTCGACCCAACAGGAAAACACACAGCTCCTCTCTGCTCATCTGTGCTGCTAAGATCAGCGGAGTGGCCCCTTCCTGTAAGATGCACCATCATCCAAACATCATGACAAAACACTTGACACTTAAATGAACATATGAATCAGCCATAAGCTAAACCAATAAACCAAATGTTGCATAATGTTGTAATATTCAAACTTACACTGTCTTGGACATCCAGATTGGCTTTAAAGTCCCACAGGGTCTCAGTACAGGACAAGCAGCCACTGATGGCTGTGAGATACAATCAGAAGTATAGTTATCAAAGATTTGCATCCAGTATATGATGTTTTGTAATCAACATGAAAAAAGGGTTTCTCATCACTGAAAGTAAGAATTTTAGTAAATTAAATTTGGAATATTATTCATGAGAGAAATGTGATACTTGCAGACTCATTTTGTTGTTGTTACCTGCATGATGAAGTGGTGTCCTACCAATGCTGTCAGTGCAATCTACTGCCAACCTCTCCTTCCAGAAGAGAAAAAACACAGAAAACTCTTTGTGGTCAATGCATTTAATGATAAGAAAACAAGCATTTACTAATTGATCATCTATAGAAATACTGTGTTTTACCTGCAGCAGTCTCTTTAAACACTCTGGCTGGCCATTTTTGGCTGCAAGGTGAAGGACGTTGAAGCCTGGGGTCAACCAGACATAAACAGTCATGAAACATGCTATTCTTGGCTTATAGTATGAAATATTCTTTCGTAATAAAATATCTTACCTGCCCCGTCAGTGACATTGATGTCTGCTCCATGGGATATGATTACCTCCAAGCAATCTAGCCGACCTCTGGATACAGAGAGGTGAAAGCTGGCAGATGAAAGAAGGATAACATGTTATTACAGATGAGAAAAGAAAGTTGGCTTATATTTAAATGCCTGATTTAGGAGGATTGATCAAAACTTGATGCTTTTCATGAAGTTACTCAACCACATTTACCAAATTGTTTTACTTTTATTTTTTCAAAAGCTTGGAAGGCCTTTTTCTATATTTTGGAGTAATCCAAGAAAATTATTTTCTGTGTCAATTTGGACATACTTTTTCATAACCAGACCAGGGTAGATAGGTATTTTTAAAGTGCTTGACAATATTAAAGTTACATTTATTAAAGGGACTGATATGTATCTTGCTCAAAGAGAAGTCTGGATTTTATGAGAAACGATCGATACAAAAATTAGACTAGTGGGAGAAAGAGTGGAAAAACATGTAGATGGAAGGCAGAATATGCAGCTTACCAAACTGGTGTTCACAGTTTGGTTCATTTCTAAATTGTGGCATTAGAATAACCTGCAACAATTGGTAAAGTTTTAACCAACCACTGAAATGGCTTGTTGTGCTACACAGGAAGAAAATAAACCCGCTTATACTCTGGTTTGCGTGTACAGTGATCATTTTAACTGTCTATCAAGCACTTTTTCCTGAGGAAAAATCTAGTTACAAGAGCAAAGACACCTGCTCTGGGCACTGGAGGTAATCATGTGTGCAAAACATTTGCTATTCTGGTGCTGGCGCATATTAAAACATCACAGGATAGTGGTAAATCAGGAGTTTTCACTTTGTCACATGCAGACAAGTGCCACTTATGTTTAAATACAGCAGTTTCACAGTTACTGGTTATAGTGCTTTCACTTAATTACCCTGATTTCTGTATTTTTCTCCCATTTAGACTCTAACTGATGGAAAAATGTTTACACTGCAAAATACTCAGTCGTGCACACTCTTAGGTTCAGACAACTTTGTTGCACAACAGATTGTGTTCTAAATTACCAGCAGACACAGAAACGTATTAAAATATCTGCAACTCTCGAGCAAATTAAATAAATGTCTCCAATATCAAAATTGCTTACATTGCTATGAGGAACAGAAATAAGAAACACAACTTACGCTGACTTGCCCTCAGCATCCAACTTGGTGGGACAGAGACCTTTTTTGACAATGAGGGCAGAGACTTTGTCGGGTTCATTTTGCTCCACAGCCTGCAGGAGCCTTTCATCGCTCTTGCTCCAGTCCTGACTCTGGTGGAGGAGGCAAGCCACAAAGCAGGTCACCAATGAAATTCGAGACCACGCTGCATACATCTCAACATACAAAAACAATTGCTTTTGTTTATCATGTTAAAATGTTTCTTTTCATACAAAAAATAATGCTCACCAGGTTACACACAACATCATTTACTCCAGAAACGTTATAAACAGTAGGAAAAAATATATACGTTTTCATTTGTCTGCATTTTTTTTCTAAATAGAGATAGAGATACCTACTGGCAGCGGTAGCAGGCTCAGGCAAGGACAGAACCGCTTCATCAGGCTAAAAACAGGCTGCTGAGGATCCATATGGCTAGCAGGGTGTCACACACAACTAAATACTACTAGAGTTTACAAAACCACCACCGCGTGTCCTACCTGACAGTGCACACTGCCACTTGCCAACATAATATTCAAGTTTAACCCCAAAGAATTTTAAGAAATTAACTACTTATAAGTTTCTAGAAGATACCTTTCAGAGGTCAGAGCAGCATCACAGCAGACATCTACATACCGGAGTAATTTTTGCTGCCCATAAATTCTACCTCCAGTGAAGCTGCATCACTCGTCACACATACAGTAAACTGTCACATACTAAGAATCACACACTCTCTGTGTAGGATTCCCTCCTTGCATTTAAAGCAGCATCGTCTCTCTGTCTTGCTCCGTCTGCTAGCAGGGACATAGCCAGCCTGTCCCCCGCAACTCCGCTCCCTCCTGTCCTTGCTGTCCTCCTTTCTCTAGCCTAATAATTTCCCTGCTGCCTTCGTCTCTGTAGCAGGCTGCCTTCTTTTCTCCATCAGTTTTTGTCAGTCCTGCAGAGTACCCCCTCGACAGCGTCATGGATCTGTTCCTCTGCAGCTACAGAGCGGGGCCTGTGTGATGTGAGGACTCAGCAAAAAGAGGAGGCAAAAAAGCTGGATAAGCTGCACTCTGCCCTATTGGTTTGGATGGCAGAGGGGACATAGTAAGACATATAAACAGGTTGTCTGTCTGTCTGTCTGTCTGTCTGTCTTTCTTTATGCTATGGATTTACTATCTATAAACTAATCTCACATATGGATATCCCTTTAGTCATGCTGATGTGGGGATCACTAACTGTGATGAGGTGAGAGAATTTCTTATCATTAAAAACAGGTTACAGGATGTTGCAAAAAGGATCACCAGAACCTGTATGAGACTATAGCATATTGCTGACTGCTATACATTTCTATATAATGTGGTTTATACTTAAAGCAGTCCCCAATAGCAGCAAAATGATAACAGCAGGGAAGTAGAGATTCTTGGTGTGTGCTTGTGTATGTATGTGTGCGCGCGTACACGTGAATAATTGAAGGCTACCTGAGATCACTGGTTATAGCAGTAGTCTGGAGACAACCCTGCTCTCCTGCTGCTTAGTGACACAAAATCCTGGTGCCCCCTACCCTATACATTCACAGAAAATAAGCTGGGACCATGTATAAATGATTACTTCATACGGAGCAGCTGGACACTGTAATAGTCAATTAAAAACAAAATAACTCCTATGCATAAAAACTTTGCATTTCTTTACAAAAACTCCATCTGTAAAGCTCAATACACAGCTGGTTCTTACCTCATTCTTTTTAAACTTTGCTTTCAGACTTTTCATAATGATCTGGTGGCTCTTCTCAGCAGGAGCACTGCAATAAGAAAAAAGATATAAAAAAATTATACAAATAAATATCCAAATTCTTATTCAGTAGAACTTTTGTGGGTTTTAATATATTTTGCTGTAACTCGGTTAACAGTGGTCCCAATGACATGAGGCTACCAATATTTCAGAGTAGGCTACAATAGAAATAAGGACCTCAAGGCTAAATAGTAAACCTTAATACAATTAATGCAAAACACAGTTTTATAACCTACTGAACTCAAGGAGAAACGTGCAACCTACCTGTGGAGAACTGTCCAGTTCTAGGTGGGGGCTTCTTCTGTCCCATCAACTGCTCTCAGCAAAATACTGAAGTCACCGCTGTCTGGCACCCGCCCCCAATCCAAAATCAGCCAATCAGCAATGCGCAAACCGCCGGATCAGTGTTTGATTGGCGATGTTCGATGGTGTGTGTCGCGTGGAGAAACGAGTTCGCTCAATGTTTAGATATCTTAATTCCCAATTATAAATGGGCATGTTGTTATTTTGTGTTAAATAGTCGCTAAATGTAAATATATATATATATATATATTTTCTACAATAACGTTTTGATTTTTCGGTGATTTCCGGGTCTGAAGTATCTCTTTTTTAGCTCACAATTCAACAGTAGTGGAAAAGTTACTTAGTTTACACATTTTAGCTAATCCCTGAAACGTCATGGTGAAGCTCACCAATGACGACCGGAAACAGCTGAACCAGGAAGTACTCAACAAACTAATTAATGGTGAGTGAAAATAAGAAAATGTACAGGGTAAATTTAAACTGTGTGAATCACACAGTGTGATAGCGTAACGTTTCCTGTATGTACATTTTTATTTAGACTACATTTACTGCTGATAAGGGCATTTTCACAAGCAGCCAGTTTTTGTTAAATTGCTGAAAAATAACAATATAATAACTATTAAGTTAATTTGCTAACGCATTGACACAGGGTTGCACTATTCAGTGGTGAAAAAAAAAGCTTTTTAAGGAGGTTTGAGTTACTTGTTGTCTGCTTTGAGTCTCCATCTTGTACTACTTCCACTCTGATACAGTTCAGATAGAAATATTTTGCAGATTACTACTCATTATGTAGGCCTAATTGACAGATTTACTTGCTCGTTATTTTCAGGATAGAAATTACGGTGAAAAAATAACTCGATTAAGCATGAAACTTGTTGTTAAAGAGTTTTCCAAACTTGCATTATAACATCAAGCTTTATGTAGTTGAGCTCACATTATGTCCGTGATTGCAGTAATGAAACATTTCCAACAAACAGCGATTTTCTCCTCCAACTACCTTTACCAAGCTTCATTAATAATAATACAACAATGTAGTATATGTTATATCACAGATCAACTGCTTCTATTATACTCAAAATTGAAGTAAAACTCAAAATAGCTTTATGTATCAGCTAGGAAATTCCTCTGTTCTAGTAGTACCAGCACCCTCACAATACCCTGCCAAATGAATGACATACACATGACAAACAGCAATACTGCAAAACAGGTTTAAAGAAAAAGAGATAAACACATACTGATTAAATCAGAAGTACTGTAATTACACAACACTAAAAAGTATCATAGGTACACAGAAAAATATATGAGCCAGGTGTGCCTTATATCTACAGCCTATGGGTAAGTCCATCCTTCCAGCTCCTTTCTCTCGCTGATACTTACTCTTAGGGTCCATTTAGAATCACCAATCAACCCAACATGCATGTTTTTGGACCAGGAAGAAGCCGGTGTACTATTTTCACAACTGTTAATAATTCCTCCGAAACATTTGATTTATTTTTCTAAATCTTTTCAATATGTCGATAGTGGTATCAGTAACAGGTCAGTGGCTTCAAAATATAATCTTTTAATCATCTTGTGATTTCTACTCACCAAAATATGAAGACATTTATGTTTTTCACATGTACATATTTGCTTGCTTGTTTTTAATGGCAGTAAACCCTGGTAGTGTTTTATTTTTTTATTTTTTTTATTTTTTGAAATACCAATCTTGTATTTGACTTTTTTTGTACAACAAACAAGATTTGTCTACTGTAATAATTTCTGAAGTCAAGAAAGAGATATGCACACAATATAAGGATGTATTGACATTATTTCTGTCACTTATGTTTCACATGCTACAATTCACAGTTTCTCTGTAATGTAAGGGGGTGGGGGTGGGGGGGATTCAGTAAATGCCAAACTGATCTAAATTACATGACTGGTAATAGAATAAGCCTCAACAACTCTAAAATCTCTAACAGTTCTTTTCTCACAAAATGTAGCAAGTCCATATCTTTTTGGTGCTTCCTGTATTCCTTGCTTGTTGTGCTAAAGATTCTCTTCACCATTACATCTAATATTTTCCCTCATGATGCACAAGGTGTAAAAATGTCCTTTCGCTCAGACTTAGTCTGCCCCTGATCACACATGTCCTCTCAAGCAGTGTTGATGGCATCAAACAGGCCTCTGAGCTTGTGGTTTAAAGTTGTATATTTACACCTCCATGCTTAAAAATCTACCAGATTCAGGGATGGGAAATATGGTGGAGGAAACTCCACTAACTGTGGAGCCAGTTGGTGGAAGCTGTCAAAATATGACACAAATACATATATTGGGGTGTATACTGCTATTCTGTTTTCTTTGTGTATGGTGTACATAAGAAGGCAAGGGGGAACTGGATGTTATGGGACCATAAATTTGGAATATGTGTGCTTGGACCATTTTTAGAAATGACAGCTCACACTGCCTCATGGTTGGTCTGGTGTGACCAGTGAGTTGTGGCTTGTTGTCATTGTGGCCACATCTCCTGCAATTGATCAGATGACATCCAACCTCATCTAGAGAAATAAGTGTGTGTTGCTTCTTGTCTTTCATGGTAAAGAAGTTCCTAACTTGTTACTGGTAAATGACTTGGTAGAGTTATGTGCAAGTGATTATTTAATTATTAATTGTGCAAACACTGAACAACTGCAATATTGTACACACACGTTAAAAAACATCACATCAGCAATTTGCTTGGATAAATGAGAAATTAAAATTGGTTGCTTACTGCAAACTTATTGTTCAGGGTATTAGATAAAAACAGTCGGTAGGTCAGTAATTGAACAAGTGAGAATTTGCACAGTGAGTAAGAAAAGCTGCAAGTATTAGGCGTCTTATTGTTCCCTGAAGAACACATGCAATACACACAAGTCACCACATGGGGGCAGTAAATGCATGGCAGATGATGCTACAAAAAATCACGTTTTTCTAATGCCCCCCCCCCCCCAGCTTCTTTTTCTTTATTCAACACAAAGGACTATGTTCAGATTATTCCTGTGGCTTTGCCAGGTAACTTTATGTGCCACTAACAAAAAAGCTGGTTTGTTTGGAAATTTGATAAATGATACTGAAAGAGCAACAACCTAAAGTTCAGAGGAAATGTCACATCCATATTTAGCTCTTCATAATGAGGCAGTCTTATTAGTTCTCAACGCCTTGTTGTTTTTATTTAATTAAATATTTGCCTCTTATGTAACTGTTTATTTTTCATGAATAAACCAGGCTGACTAATCTACCTGTTTGACTGTCTGATTATTTATCTTTCTTTGCTTTTTCTTCCCTCCCCATGTTCCTCCCATGTGTCTTCCTTTCTCTTCCTCTGACAACTTCTCCATGGGTCGTCTCTGATTTTTCCATGTATCGCCTAGTTTCCCTCTCCTCCATAAAGTTTGGCTCTCACCATGGCTGGGATGGAAACATGAATTAAATGCAAGCTAAATGGTGCCCGCCAGGGGGGTTAGAGGAGGTGTTGGACTGAGCAGATAGCACAGATGAAAAAGGGAAATGTATGACTGAAGGGGGTGAGGGGGAATCACATCCTTTCTGTGATTTTTTTCTCTTTTTTTCTCTTTTTGCAAAGGAGTTGGCACGATAAACCTTGTGTCAAAAAAATAAACAATAAAAAGTCTGGTAGTATCATGACCTGCACACAACATGGTCACTGTCAGCTTGATGAATAATTTCCTCAAGATAAGATGCTCAGCTTGACCTTGTTGATGATGATGACCAACTCTTACGATGACATCTGTTAGTGTTTTAACATATTTTTAATCAGTTCCAGTGAAATAGGAAGGTGGGGGAGTAAGAAAACAGCCAGAGCAGTCCAGGGATTTCTAACCCCAGAGAAGAAAAAACTGACATGCCTTTCTTCACTTGTGTCAGAAAAATTGATCCTGGCTTCAAATTTACAACCTCACAACTTTAAGTGATTTAAACTGGACTGCAGGGACCGACAGGCTTTGCTGTCACACTCATGCTGCGCTCTCAGACATCCTTCGGAAACACTCTGAACTCATTTTTTGATCTCGTCCTTTGGGTTTGGGGCCAGTGTTTGGTGTAGACTGGTGCAGACGGAGTTGGCAAATCCAGGCAGAAAGAAGTAAAGGTCTGGATGGGATAATGTTGATGGTTGTGCAGAAGGTGGTGGGGGTTGGATTCTAGCTCGATGACCTCATCCTGTCACCCGCCCCAGGGAGAAAGTGAGCTCACAAGAGTCGTAAAGAAAAAAAGGCATTTACGGGCTTTTAACAGACTTAGATGGGCCTTATCCAGTGTAGCATACAATCCAATTTACCAGCCTGGACAACGGGTAATGTGACATCTGCGATAGAATGACACACTGAGGGAGCAAAAAGAGCTCAAACAAAGGAAATGAAACTAATAAATGCTTCTTTTTTTAATCTGTGTGGGCACATCTCAGTGCATTTGTCTGATATTTTGTGTGATGAGGTAACTTTTTGTGTCTGCACTACAGCAATGATCATATTGCCAAAGAATAGTTGGATTTCCCTGTTCCTAGAAGACCTCTTTATAAAGAAACAGAAAAAAAACAGTTTTTTTTTCTTTTTTGCTTGCAGTCTTCATCACTTTGTTCTTTGAAGGGTTTCTCCTTGAAGGCAAACAAATTAAAAATAACCTTGGCTGATGCTACAACATGAAAATTCTCTGGTGATGTCATGCGAATAAATAATGTACGTCTTTGGAGCATATTCGTGTGAGCAGACTCTTCTTCACTCGTTCTCCTTCTGCTTCTTTTGTGCCTCTGAAAGAGGAGATAGCCTATTCCTTGTTGCATTCTGTTTTATGTGCAGACATTTGAATGAATGAACGGTCGGCTGATTGCGAAAGGAAACTGGAGGATATTCCTCTGGGAATGAAGCACCTCCCCTTTAATCGCTTGGTTGAGTTGTGTTTCTCTACGAGCTGTTGTCGCTCTCTTCACTCGGCACGTTTGCAGTCAGCCGCTGGAAACAACTCCGGAGGATTCAGTGTGTTCCCGCTGGAAAGGACTCCGTTTTCTGTATGGTTTAGTTTTTTTGTTTTGTTTGGGCTTTTTTTTTTTTAGTTTTTTTTCTTTGTGTGTGTGTGTGTGGAGCAAAAAGCTTTAAAAGTGGAATATTTGGTCAGTTTTCTGTATCGTTTTAATGCCAGCGACATGGGAAAACGTGGAATAAAGCATCCAAAGTGGCTGAAGGACTGAGCTGGCGTGGTGAGTGATTGTGCGTTCAGAGCGCAGCGCTCTGTCTGGTATTTAAATCCAATGTTTTCTTTTTGGATTAAAAGTTTAACCAAAAAAAAAAAAGAAAATCTTCATTTCTGCTTGCATTTACAGCTTTACAAATGACTATAATTACCAATCTTGTGGTTTTATTATTGAAAATTTTAGAAAAGTTGAAGATGAATGAAAAATTTTGCTGAGTCCCTATGCCATTTTCTATTCTCTTTTCCTGCTTTTGTCTGTACTTTATATCACCATGTTAACGCTGGGCTTTATGGCAGGGCTATGAAATGTAATTGAAGCCTTTGGGCAAAGTCCAGTTGCCAGTCGTTATTGCTCCCTTCCTGAAACAAAAGGAGAGTGTAAAGCCCAGCTGTCACTGTTGGTTAATGTCACAGGAGTGCTTGTAATGGCTCACAAAATAGTGAGTCTGTGAATTGAAGAAGGCAGTCCTGCACAATACTGCTTTGGACTAGGACCTGTGGATTAATTTTGGTTTTACAGTAGAACTGGAGGTTATTTTTAATCACTGCTTGCACAGAGCAAATCCAATCCATTGCTCAGGTCCCATCAGAAATAAGGCAAAGCAATAACCCTGTCCCTGTCTTCCTCCTACAGCCTCCTGTTCTCACTCCACCACACAGCACTACGTTTGGAAGCGGAGCTCGATGGCCAAGTGGCTGAAAGACTACCTAAGCTTTGGCAGAAAGGTGCCTCCACAGCCGCCCACACCAGACTACACAGAGAGCGAGATACTAAAAGCTTATCGGCTCCAGAGGGACCTTGATTTCGAAGATCCTTATGAGGAGTCGGAGAATAGGTCCAGGGGGGAGTCTGGGACTTCTGACCCTGCTACACCAGTGTACGGGTCTCCCATGAAATCATCCAGTGTGGACATGAAGTCTCCTAAACACAGACTGATTAAAGTGGACTCCCAGGAACTGGGGCGCACCAAGATTCTTCTTAGTGCCGTCTCTTTGGAAGACCAACAAGAGCCCGTAAGCCCCCCAGGTTTTCTGCATTTCTTTGTAGGTGCACAAGGAACAAAGCAGGTGATGACAAAAAATAAGATCTTACGCTTGTTAAGTGGAGTGGGTAGGAGTGATGAAAAGAAGGCAAGGAAAGGAGAAAAGAGAACCCTCCTACTTCTCTCTCATCTCATTTCTATCACTGTGACAGGGCTATTGATCAAGCTCCATAAGCAAGTGACTGGTAATGTGTGTCAGAAAATATGAATTGTTTACATAAATCACATCCCACACACCACATTCATTTGCCAGCATACTGTAGGTGGATGGAAAAGAAATTGATGACTTGTGTAGACCATCGAGTTGGAGGGAGTCAGTCCCCTGAGTTTATGTCCTTCCATAAATAATAAATAGGGTTTGGTTTTGCAAGCTATGAGAGACCCTCGTCTGAGCACATGTTAGGGGGCCACATAGGCTGTATGCTGCATGGTGTTATGTCAGGGGCCACGGAGAGGGGTAATGTATGCTTTGGTGCTGTTTGTGTCATTAGGACTTTTGTGGTTTTCTTTCTCTGCACTCTGTGTGCTGCGTGGTAGAAAACCAGTGAGAAAAAATAAGCCAGATGTTTAGAGAGCAGCTGGAGCTGAAGCAAAGGTTTTGCAGGAACGTTGTCTACACGTTAACTCAGCTCACACATGCTGAGTATGTTAAGGAGTATCTGAGGGTTTTCCTCATAGAAGTTAAATCCATAAATCCACTCCTAAAAAATGCCAGAAACTGCAAAAGTCCTGAAGTGGATTGAAGTGATAGTCTTCCTTCAAGTCAATAGCTCGCCTTTGTGCCCCACTCTCCTCCTGTTCTCATTAATTTCCCATGGTCTGTGGGAACATCCGCATTCTAATTTGCATTGTAAATTCTTGTGCATCGATAGGTAACCTGTTACAGGATCAACAAGGGATTAAGATGTAATTTAGTGAAGGCGTGACGTGTTTAGCAGGAATTTGGGAAGCAGGTCTTTCTTCAGTAATTTCCTTTGTGAGAAAGGGGAGAGACAAAGGTAGAAGCAGAGTTCTTAGTTTGTGAACGTATGTGCTTGTGCATGCATGTGTTTGTGTGACCATATGGTTCCCTGAGATGCTGTCACTGTGCCAGATGACCACTGTTTACCCACTGTGCTTGCATGGAGAAACAAATGCTACCGACCACATATCTACCTCTTTAATCTCCATCCACCTTCTGCAGCCAATAAAATCAGATCATCCTCAGGTGATCAGGATGTATTCTTTTTCACTGGATAGTGCTTTTATATGACAACAAAGATGCAATTTAGACCTGTGGAACTTTTTTTTAGCAGCTACTTCATTGAAAAGTTTCCAAATGTTTCTATACACACTGTCAGTGATGTATTGGGACTGGTACACAAGCAATGCAAATTTTTGTTGAAGAGAAATTATACTTAAGTATTTTCTTTGTGATAAAAGATGTTTAAAACACCCATTCATTGATTGTCTGATTTTAAGTCATGATGGACTTGTCGACAGCATTCCCTTAGTTTTAGCATTAATAAACAGGCTAGATTTTCCAAACATCCCCCCTGCCATCCCAGGATACTTATTTTCAAGTGATTTCTTAAAATGTTCCATCTGCAGCGTTCAATTGTGGAAGATAGTCAAACTAATTATAGACTCATTGGAATTCTAGCTCATTTTTGCCTAAAAGAAAAGAGTTGGGGTTTTTTTTTTATAAAAAAGGATTAGTATTCATTATACTGAGTCAGCTTTTTTAAAATGTCTTTTATTCAAGTTAGTGTTGCGTTACAAAACGCGTCCCCTTCATTGATTTGTGTTTCATCCTTCAGGTGGTACCGTCAGCTCCATTGGCAGGGGACACAGATTACTCTGACCCATTTGACGCTCGAATGGAGCACCGGCCAGAGCAGGATGTCGGACCTGTTCCCTGTGAGAATAATGGTTACATGGAACCATATGAGGCCCAAAGGGTCATAACAGGTCAGTGGCGATCCTCATTCTGAAGAAGAGCTTAGAAAAGAATTCAGAATTGGAGGTTAGATGTGGTCACTCTGATATTCTGCAACATCTTCTCTGTATTTTTCATCACTTTTACGTGGTGGATTCAGTGCTGTTTCCATATCGTCCATTCCTCTTACCTCTCCGACCTGGATCAGATCCACAAACGCGACAAGATTTCTCCGGATGTTTGTGACTAAAACAGCTATGTTTATTGCCCCAAATGTAAGGACAGCCTCTGGTATCTACTGTTAACAACAAACTATCCAATGATTTATTTAATTGTATGGAAAGCATGTAGGGATTCATGGGATTGTCTTTTGCAATTTTTTTATTTCTATGCAACACAAATACCCCCTATTGCTGGTTTTTTAAGTGAAGTTGTTTGGATTGCTTCGAGCCATTTGTTACATCTGCACAGCCAAGACTGTGTTCAAAACATTTTCTTTGATATGTCTTTTATAGCACACAGAACAGGCAAGTAGTGAATGTTAAGAAATTTGTTGAATCTGCTAAAAAATTTAATGGATCAGAATAAGCGATTAAACCTTCAATGCCTTATTCTCATCCGTTTCTGCTACTTCCTTCTTTTTCGTTTTTGTTATCTTTGTCAGTGATCTTCACATGTAGTGATTCCATTTATTCACATGATTAAAGACTTGAAAATCCCTCGATAACGTCAGAGTAACTGGACATCCTAAAGGGTTCAAGTCAGGTATTGCATTCCAAGCAGATAGAATCATGAATAAAATATGCAACTGTGTCATATAGTAATATTACTGCTCTGTACTATGTCAGCAATTTCTTTGATGAACAGCATAAGGTGATCAATAATATCATCTTTCTTTATTGTGCTTTTTTTTCTGTAATGAAGTTTCTCTTAAATTGGTGAACATTGCAGACATTGATGTTAAATTGTGCTATAATTGCAGTTTAACGGCTGCATTTGTTCACCAATAGATTGTAGTAGTCCACTCCACCAGGTTTTTCATTCTCCACAGCTGAGTGAACGCTCAGTGTCATGAACTGTTCCTTCAAAGACTCTATCCAGTCTTGGACCTCTCTCTCTGCCCTTGTGATTTGCTCCTAGATCATCTAGCGCACAACCATCGTTTTCCATTTCTCTCTCCTCTTCTAACATCTCTGTCTGGCCCTTTCCTCTGCATTCTCCCTGGTCTGTCCCAGTCATTTAGTGTAAAAGCTTGCCCCCTCCCCTTTCTCCATTCCTCTATCTCTCCTCATCTCGAGGATCCCGAAGGGAGCCTTTGACTGCCTCTCTAATCTCTCCTTTAGCGAATTCTACGTCCTGTCCTCTCATCGTTGTCACTCAGGCTGCCCTTTGGTAGTCAAAGGAAGTTCATGATATCAGGAATAAGTGAATGGAGCATCTCTTCCTCTACCCAAACTGAGAAACCTTAAAGGCAATCTTTTGTTGCTGCAGCTGGATGGAGCCAGCGGAGAGATTAGATTCACAGCGGTAATGGCGGCACATTTGACAAAGCTGTGTCAGATCTTTTTTTTTTTTTTCCTTCAATTGACTTTGAATTGAGCCTGTCACTCCACGGCTGTATGTCTGGCTGTTTTGCTTGTCTGTCTTCTTCAGTCTGTTTTTGCTCATTAAAATACAGACAACATGCAGATAAATATAAGATTGAAATAATATATATCTCTCACAAAGGCCATCTTGAAAAGAACACATACACTATGTGCTTTTTCAAAGTTCTCCAAGCAGTTTCTTTTCAGCTTTGTCACGATTCTTGAGTTAAGTTAAAGATAAAAGACTTGTCTCCCTGCTGACACATATCTGCATGCCTAAACACTCCCCAGCCTTTCCTGTCATCTTTCTCTTCAATCTTCAGTCACTGTCAGTCTGTCAAATTGCATTTTATAAACACTCCCCAGTCTTCACCCCCTGCCTGTGTTTTCCACCATCATGTTTTCTTTGAATTTGTCGTTTTGTTTCCTCACATCTAGTCGTTACCTCCCAACCTTTTCCATCTTCAGGTTGCTGCGACACCAGGGGCTCCCAGTGCAGGTAAAGCAGCATTCAGCCCTGCTGTTCCTCTGTCTCTGTGACTTAACATCAAACGCTGACAAACCACAATCCCCCGCCTCCCTGCCTTGTGCATCTACTTCAGTGCTTCACTTTCTTCTTCCTACTTGTTTTACTCTTCATCCCGCTACATCTTTTGCTTATCTTTTCTCCCCTCTCAGACTCACTCCTCCTTTCATTTCATTTCCCTCCGCCCCTCTCTTCATAACCTCAGGGTCTTTCCCCCAGGGCCTCCACTTGGTCACCATGGTGATTACAGGGCTGCCCAATAGCGTTGTCTTGTCGTGTGAAGGTTAAAGTTTTTCTTTTCTTTTTACCAGGAGATGTTCAATTTGGTCTTGTCCTCCCTTCTTATGTGAATACACCCTCTTTTTTGCTAAACTACTAAAGATAAATACAAAAGATGCCTCCTCCATTTTTTCAAAATGGTATGTTTTTCAGTTCAACATGTGAAACAACATTGCGATGGGTAATTCAGCTCAGAGGCTCCTATTGAAGCTTTTAGAAATCTCATTCTATCCCTTTGCTTGCACCAATAATCCTAAAGCCTTACAGTTCACGGCCATATTTGACTTCAGAAAACGGATGCAGATGCTAAGAATCAGTTGTTGGCTGGAACCCACTGAGAAAGTGATGAAAATGTTAACAAGAAATCATGGATGCTGTTCTGAGCCATGCTGGATTGCCGCTGGGTTGCAGGTTGGACAAGAAGAGGGGGGAGGTGGCTTTTCTACTGTGATGCCACTCAGCATCCAACCCAAGGCCTTGTTAAACCCCATCATATGAATTACTGAGCACACAGCACGCTGTGCAAACATAATTTCTCATTTTCCCCTAATTCTGGAAATTATTGTGATCAACAGGCTTTTTGTTTTAAATATGTGGCTGAAAATTGTGTTTCCTTTTGTTTTTAAGGGACCATAATTGCTACTTGCTAATATTATTCCTAATTAGATCTGTCTTTCTTATAGAAAACATGACACACCAAATGTTTTTATGTATGTGTTTATGTACCTTATTCTGCATATGTTATGACAGAGCTGCAGCGTGGCCCTGGAGGAGGACGGACGCGTGGAGGAATGCAGCTCTATGATACTCCCTATGAAGATGAGCGAGGACAGCGTCGTGGTTATGTGTTTGGGGAACTTCAGGAAGAGGGCAAGGAGAGCAGCAGGCTGCCGCAAGATGATGAGAGACCAGCAGACGAGTATGATCAACCATGGGAATGGAAAAAAGACCATATCTCCAAAGCCTTTGCAGGTATCAACAGGAGAAAAAAGCAAGAAAAAGTTGTTTTAACTTGCAAAAGCCAGGTAGATAATAAGTTAAAGGCCAATCTGATTGGGTGATGAGTTCATAAATTGCACTCTATGTTGGCCACTCTATTCAATGTGGATGGCCTGAAAAGGCCAAAATTGTTCCAAAAATATGTAATTTGGGGGAGTGGTTAAAAATGTCAAAGTAATATTCAAACCTTTCTCCATATATGAATCTGTTGGTTTTATTTGGTGTTGCTTCTTCTGGTTTTATGCTGCCAGGCTTGTTCAATCCTCAGTCTTTTGTTCACAAACCCCCCCCCACACACACACACACATTACTGGCAATCTTCCACTGTATTATAGTGTCTTAGAGCAAAACATTAAATCCCTGCCAACTACAGACAACAAACCCTCAAGACTCTGGGTGCTAAGTCTGAATTGTAAAGGAAATTTGAAGGAAATTGCTCAATAGAATTAGGGAAAATAGTTAAGACCATGCTCAAAAAGAGCTGTATTAAAGGTCAGAGCCCTCCTTGGAGCACAGTGTTGCTGTTACTGCATGGTGAAAATAATCATCTATCTGTCCTGACCTTTTATATAGTATCTGACCCCCATCATTACATCTCCACAGTCTTTTTTAACAGGAAATAGAGTGCTGTGACCTTCACTGTCTCAGCTCAAATGACACATATTTATCTTTCACATTTGAACACCTCTTGGTGGCTATTGATTTCTTGATCTCAGGCATGTGACTGACCTCAGTCACAACAAGCTTTGAGATGATCATCAGAACTAACAGAGACATTTTTATTTTTATTTGTGTAATTTTCAGGTCATAATGTGTGATAACTGTATTTTTAAAGTTACACTTGCAGTTCATATTAGTTCCCATCACATCATGTTTATGATTACAAATGACAGAGAAGTAAAAAGGAGAGAAACAGACTGATAAATCATTTAGGCGTGGATCAGTAAAAAGCATGCAAGGTCAACTCCGCTTAATTGAGCTGCAACTCCATGTCACCAAGGTCAAGGTGATGGGATAATAAATCAACCTTGATTCATCCTCTCTCCCCTCCATACCCACTCTCCTCCATTCAGTTAATTGCATTCCTACATGTGTGTGACTGATCCACCCTTAATAAGACAGTCATGGTCAGTACCCCATTTTCTGAATATCCACACATACACATGCAAATCCATTCTCATTGTGTCCATGCTCTTAGTACCGTAACCAGAGGAGGAGCAAAGATGCACCGTAACTTATTGGATAGCGGAGATGATTTCAAACGATGATGCAAGGCTGTAAATTTAAAAACCAGTATCACTTCTCACCTACTTTGCCCTCATTTTGCTGTAGCTGTCATGTTTTTTCTCCTCTTCTGTGTTCTGTGTGCCACATATGCTATGTACCCCTGCAGAGGAATGCTTACAGCACCATTAGAGCACGCATTGGAAGAAAACGCTGGTGCAGCCTGAGATGTCTGACCCCTTGTTTTTTCCATTCAGAGTCAGCACACTCAGCTGGCGTGCTGTCTGGACACACCAAGGCACTGAAGTGTAAACAGACAAACAGTATTTTCTGTTCTCACATTTAATCCATATTCCCAGAACCTCTTAGCGTTGCTAGGCACGGCCCACGTACAAGAGTGGGGAGAGATGGGAAGGACAGAGCAGAGGAAAAAAAGGAAAAAAAAGGGGGTTGAGAAAGAGGTTGACTGTGAGGTAGGCAGAGATAGGAAAATGGATAGAGAGGCTGTCTGGGAAAGCAAGCTGAAGGAAAATGGAAAGGGACATCCAAGGTTATGGTATGTTTGGTGGCAGCTCACTGTATGTTTGTGGAGGCCCAGGGCCTCAGTGGGGAGGAGCTGTGAAGAGTATTAATGGTCGGGAGCTGTGGCGAGGTGAGGCAGCAGAGAGAACGGGGGGGTTCAGGGCCATTGTGGCAGGGCGCAATCAGTCATCCGCTAACACCGGCACACACTCTCACACATATACACACCACCACAGCAGCGGTGACAGGGCTGTCCCCACGGTCCTCCCCTCCCTGCTGATGTGACACACTCGCTCAGATAACCCGCCACAGGGGGCAACAGGGGGGGCATCACAATCTGCCAACAGACCCTCATCATCACCTCCTCACAGGCACATGCACACATACGTAGATTTTAAACTTGGTTTTACAGCTCTGATTATCACCAGGCACCTAATTTAAGGGTGAGAGGAGGTTGTGTGCATGTTGGCACAAATGATGGAATGGGGGAGTAGGAGGGGAGTTGGGAGGGATTGCTGGTGCACATTGTATGTGGATTTATGTGCACTTCATTCATGCAAGAGCTTCTCTACAGAATCTCTTTGATTCTAATTTTCACAGCTTAGCCACGCTTAAATGTAATCGCCCAAGCAAAAATTGAATGCTGCGGCTATTTTTCAGAACAAATGTGAGCATGCCTCCGAAGCTTCTTACATATTTACAACCTGATGCCAAGTCCATTCCAACCAGCTCTGTGTCTGGGATCATGTCAGTGCCTGTGGAGTTGGACTTGACGGGCCTCTCTCAGTCCAGAAAGTTTTAATTACAAAGGAGAGCTGTCAGTCGCACCATCTAGCTCAAATTACATCTGTCATTAATTCCTAGAAGTTAATAGACAGTCTGACCGGGAGAGATCGGTCCTAAAGCCATTCTGCATTATTACTGAGTTAATGAGAGGCGCCATCTTATCAACTCCCAGATGGCTGTACCTAATGAACAGTTGAGTGGGTGTTTCAGGTGGTGGTTTTTTTTTTGTTTTTTTTTTATGTTTTGTAAGTTTTATAATCCACATATGAAGCTCTGAGCTATTTTATGTCTGTGATAGCTGAAGGCTGAAAGAGTGGAGTGTGTTATGAGAGAACTACAAATCAGCTGGAAATCTGGACGGGGGGGGAAGTGAATGAATAACACTGCCACCCCTCACAATTACAGTTATGTTGGCATTGAGCGAAGTAGTTATCCTCCACTTGTTCCCGTGCAGCTGCTCATTAGGCAGCAGCAAAAGGCTCAGGCTCTTCAGAGAAGCTCCACTGTAAGATGAGCAGTTGCAGCACAAATGTACGTTAAGGTAAAATCACGGACAGGATGTCACTGCACAGTTGGACTTTCACTGATTTCTTTGAATTGATTTTGTAACATACATCTTTATAGGGAGGGAAAAAGAAACACCACATGCACAAATTTTGATTAATGTTGGGTTTTCTAAAATCAACACAGGTGAAACTGTTTTCAAAAGCAGGAAAATATGAATAAAACATGATTAATATTTACTTGATACCTTGACCAGATTAGACATCAGTAAGTGTTTGCCAGAACTCTCTTTATATTTTTGTCCCTGTGCTCAGTTTTTAGATGGTGAGTTTTATAAAGAACTTTTTGGACTGCAACTTGAATGTCATGCAGGGCTGTAACTCAGTGGTTCCAGAGGTATTTCTTACAACAAAAATTTTTCCAGAGTTATGAGTTCCATGTCTTGACAATTCTGGGGTGATTTGCAGTGACATTTGGTCCAGACACTCATGTTTCCCCCAGAATGAATTGCATTGACTTGTGAGCCCTTGACTTTTCCTCTAGCGCCTTCATCCATGTTAACTTGATGATGTCAGCATTGAGCTCAAAGCACTGCCATGCCTTGAGGCAGGTAGAGGAACCAGATTGCTTGGCTTGCCGGATCTGTTCAGGGTCCTACTTTTGCAAATGATGTCACACATTACTGGTTGTACCTCATTGACTGTCTAATTGTTTATGTAGAAAAGAGACCAAAATCTAATAAAATGTACTGCAAACACACACACATATATATATA
>JBBBVU010000015.1:19027664-19042391 GCA_037177055.1 Atherinosoma microstoma | reverse complement strand
TATATATATAAACATTTTTGTTAAAATTTCTGTTTTCTCATTTTCCACTGTGCACTGCTGCATTCTGGGACATGAGGTCCTCCATTATTCATTAGAGATAGTCCATCAACAAATTCCACGAATAGCCCATAAATGGACTTTGTGATGCATAAATGCCACAAATCTGCGACAGTTCAGTTTTCTGACCTCTCCACAGAGGAAACCTCAATGTCCTTTATATCACATATGATTTTTGCTAATGTAACAAGCAGAAGTCACAAGAAATTGTCAAGCACCTCTACATCTTCTGCAGGACAGCCAATCATAATGTAAGACCTAAATGCTAAGCACAATGCCCCAAGCAGATCTGTCAAACCAAGGACATTTTGTTGAAGAAAAACATCTGGCAACACAGAGTGAGAACCAATCTATACACAGAGCAGAGATTCACATGTTGGGTTGAACATGAAAGCCAAAAGAAACAAGACAAGAAAAGCAGCTCCTGTGAGGTGTAGGTTTACTACAGTTTATTGAATGGGAATTTTGAAGCAATTATTTTTTCATTATTTATTATTTTAAATGTTTGACAGCTTAAGGATACATCATCTTTTACTCATTAATTGGCACTGTAAGTTGAATTCTGAATTTTAATAAATAACAAAAAGGTGCACTTTAGCACAGCTTTGAAAAACATTCTGAACTTTGCTTTGTCTTTGTTAAACTGTGTCTATTTGTATGTGTGTGTGTGTGTGTGTGTGTGTGTGTGTGTGTGTATTTGAAAACAAACACTCAAGCATAAGGAAAGGAAAAGAAAAAGAAATGTTCATTTCTGGATTGATGTTGCTCTTTGCTGCTCTAAGCATGCCTTGGGGGGCTTCTGACCAGCATCTTCATCATTTTACTAGCACAGCAGAATTCCACCTCCTTTTTCTTGTCAGATTCCTCTTTCAGCCTGAACCTTTATTGACATTAATGGAAAGGCATGTCATCTGTGGGTCGTCTTCAATGACCAGTATGAGAGATTGGGGGGGTGAAAGAAGCAGAGCAAGATAAAAGAGGAGCAAAAAAATATTGAGAATGAGATGATGCCCCACTTAAAAGGGAAGTAGGTGAAGGAGTGATGAAAATCAGATATTCAACAATGGAATAGACTGGGAGAGCACCACGAACCCACTGGAGGATGAGTGTCTGAGAAATGAATACATATAAAATATTAAGGATTGTATGGTGTTTTTGAATTTAAATTTACTGTAAATTTTTGTGGCTCAACATTATCACAGGGGTACTTGTGCCAATTCATACTTTTTTCTTTTTTTTTGTCAGGCCTAAAGGGGCTTTTTGTCCAGTAGAATATCTTTGTGTCCAGAGGGAAGATGTGATGCGAGGGCTGTGTGGAAAAACAGATGTCTTCATTAATCGACCTAATGACCTAATGCTTTATTGTCTTTCTCTGCTCCTCCTTGATTATGAGGGCACAGAAAACAGCTGGTGTGCCTGAAAAGTCAGTTATCTGTCACCCAAAGCAATGCATTCCCTGCGCGGCACAGAAAAGGGGGGAAATAAATTAAGTCTGGTCATTCCCTCCCCCCTCAGATCATTTCTGCTAATTGTTAGCAGGTTGCTGAGGCACCAGACGCTGGAGATTTTAGCATAACACAAATTGCTCTCACCTGTTTCATCAGTTGGGTTAGAAATTGGTTAAAAAATACTCCCTTTATTGTTTTAGCATGGATGTTTTGTGTTTTTTTTTCTACATGATTTCTGCTGTGGCAGCCAACACAAGTGTGCCATTGTTTGTATACCATTAGTTTCATTGTCTTGTCTTGAAAGAAAGAAAGCACCTACAGCCTTCTGTGGATGACAGAGCCACAGCTTCACAAGTGACTGGTTGCCAGATGTTCCCTTTCAGAAAATGAATGGCATGGTTTCAGTGTGTGCATTTGCGCTCACTTTTTGTAATGAAAAATAAGGTTTAAAATATGGTATGTTCAAAAAGGCAAACACTGCAAATGGTTGGCTTGGTTTAAAAGTTTACACCTCTAACTAAGGTACATTTTCCATGCTCTAGTGTGATTGTAGCCTGCTGCTTCATTCTTTTCAAAGCTAGTTCTTTCTCAACTTCAACCTGATGCTTTGACCTTTCATACTGCATCTACAACAGTAACAGCTCTCTTTGCTGATCAAAAGACAGACCAACAGCATCACTGGAGAAGACACACCAGCACCAAAATTGTTTTCTCCACTAATGGTCCGCAATTTTGAATAACAGCCATCCAAGAATAACTGAAGGAAAATACAAACCCATGCATTGGCATGCATTTGGGTCACAGCTGAAATTTCTCAAAATCATTTCATCTTCAATTATCTGATGTGTTTACACATGGACTCATTTAGAGACCATCCAGACTAGGAGCCGGCTGGGTGAAGTTCACAAAAAATTACATTTCCATTTTGTAGCCCCTTCAGAAAATGCTAAGAAAATTTCAGAACTTGTGTGTGTTTGTGTGTAAAAACAGCAGCAGAGAACTTAGATGGTTGTTGCTGATGGGGTTGAATCAACCCTGCTGACTCAGGTCTGTTTTGGGTCCATTACTACTCGCACTTTATTTAAAAAACACACAACCCATGGAAACTAAGTTCTTATATGTCCATTTTTTCCAGATGAGAGACATCCCCATCTGCAGCCCAAGATCTGACTTGTTTTAAGTCATATTTGTCAGCATTATGAATGTGTTTGTTCTCAGATCTCTCCTGGAAGAAAAATCTTCATACTTCCTGATTAGATCAAGTAAAATGACCCAGTGATTGATAGTTAGCAATGACTAGTTTAGAGTAGTCTGAGTGATAGGCCTTGTCCAACTAACTGGAATTTCTTTAAGAAAACTGAAGTTGGTGAAGGGAATAGTTTGATCATTTAAAATGCCCATTTAGCTTTAAATGTGTTGTTTAAATAAATTCATCACTGAAGAAAAGCAAATAGGCAGGATAGTTTTTTTGTTCTAAAATCTAAATAATCACACAAAATGATATGCTGAGAGGATCAACAGCCACCCATGGAGAATAATCCCCAGCTGCAGCATGCCATAACCTGAAGCTTATTTCTAACTCAGATGGTTGAGAACATTTTTAATCTGTGATAAATTGTCTTGGCTGCCCCCATTCTCCTGTCTTGTTACTCTTCACTTGCTTTTGTGTGCTTTTCATTTAAACCCACCTCTCTTTTCATGCATCTCTTTCATTTTGCCTGAGATTCAGAGGTGTGAAATGTGATGTGGTGGGCAGCATAGTTGTGGTGGTGTTTTAGGGGTCTCAGGTGTGTTTATGTGTGTACCTGTGTGTTTGTGTGCATGACTCTCATTGAGGAGTGCCAGGCCAGACTTTAATCCTGGCTTCACCGGTGGAGCAACCCGCTCCAGATGGGGCCATTGTACTGTGCCATGCATCAATAATTCACAGAGAGCCAGAGAAAGTGGCGGAGTGTGTCTGCCTGCTCAATAATTAACCAGGGAGGGAAAGAGGCTTGTATGTACAGCCCGGGTCTCTCTTAAAACGCCCGTTCAAATGGCCTTTGATGTCGCCGGCCTGGGGGGTCTTTGAATTTGTCGGCTCATTAAGATGTCACCCCTCTTTTCCTTTTATTTGTTTTGTAATCCGGTTTTGCAGAGAGCAGGAGCTTAAATTACATTGTGATGCTGGCACAAATGCATAATGTACCTGTGTAGGTGTTTGTGTGAGGATGGAGCAATGACTGTTACAGTAGTCAGCCACGGTATATAATGAGCTATATTCAGTTCTGTCTCCCAATGCACCTACTGCTGGTGTAAAACTGTAAATGAAGTATTATTTTTGCCCTCATGCACCGCAGTTCTTCTGTCACGCCATGCTACGTGTTGTATTCCATATGAAGTCATTTTGTTTTCACTGCTTCTACTTCTAACAGACAGTTTCTTAAAGTGGAAAGTTCAGATGGCTATAAATAACCCAGCTCCTGACTTCTGCTGTTTGCTCTGTTTTATCTGCATTGCTTTCTTTAGTCTTATCTCCATTGATAAATTACTGTAAATATAGGGTCTGAAACACTAAGGCCGTGTATTTTCCTGTGTGTGTGGTGAAGCAAGGAGACTTGAGGTAGATTATTTTACTTCTCCTCATGACAGGAGGTAGTTAACTACATTTCATGACACCACATTTCTGTCATCTCCACACATACTCTACTACCTCCCACTACCGCTTTTTTTTCCATCTCCTCCACTTTTTACATGCTCCTCACTCTCTCTACCTCTCATTGAAAATCCTCCACCCACATTCAGTCTTGCTTCTTAATCATCACCAAACCCTCTCACCTAATTTGTTTTAGTTAACTTTGTAAAAGCCCATCTGCTGTTTTCATGCTCCTTTTCTTTCTCGCCTCCTTCCCGCTCCCCTCCTCTATTAGAAATGAGGGAGTTGTCGGAGTTGCCCTGGCCTGCCCCGGTGGGTCAGCTGGATGAGGAGCCCCCCGTCAGAGAGCAAGGTGACCTCTCACCCTGAACACCCCCAATCTCGCCTTCCTTTATCAGCTCAAACACAAACACATGCAGTTACCCAGACCTCCACGACCCTGTTCTCCTACATCTGCTCTACCCCCAGCAGCACCTGCATCTGCCCCCGATTGTAGCAACTGTTGAATGTGAGGTGTGTGTGTGGGGGGGTGGGGGTTTAAAACATTCTTTTCTTTACCATATTCCCCTCTGGCATCAACCATGCATGATAAGCTTCCTGTAATGAGGACGTCTGCTGTGTTAATGTCAGGGTATATAATGCTCTGTGGCATATTTAATGATTCATTAAAGCTAGAATTTTACCTAAATTAGTCACACAAGTAGTTAAACAACAGTTTGGTGTGATAGTCTTTGTATTAATATGGATCCAGCAAACATCAAGTTATTGGAACATATACAGCTAGAAGACGGCAACTTTCTGCCTCTGTCTGCCCTCCGGGACTGATAAAAACATTGATGATGGTAATTGTGATGATGCTGGAAGTTTTGGTGTTGTCAGAGCTGGACCTGCTGTTGTGCATTGTGACCCAGCTATGAGACATCCCTGTGTTTGTGCAGTAGCGGATATCTGCTGTTTACCCCAATCTGGCTGAGAGGTTTAATCCCTTTTGAACACATTGTTTTGTAAATAACATGACTCATTTTTTCTATCCTTCCCTGCCAACAGTGCAGTTTGATGGTGCCGAGTGGGATCGCTCATCGCCGCCTGCAGAGCGGTTGCGCACTCCCGGGCCCAGGTCCAGCCCGCTGGCGGGAGGGGGAATGAAGTTTCGAATGCCTCATGATGGTCCAGCAATGGTGGGAGAAAGAGTGGACCCTATGATGCCTCTGGAGAAGCAGGTGTATGTACGCCGTCTTCTGTTAAAGTCACTATGATCAGTTTCTATATCTGAGCATAAGCTGCTCTTTAATATAAGTACCCTCAGTCTAAAACAGGATAAAGTCATGGTCTTGTCTGCGTAGAAGTACAGTAATAGTCATTCAGGTAAAATGATCAGTCTTCTAAATGAACCAATAATGCTCTGAAATGTCCAGTAATTAAACATGGGTCAGTCCAGTGGTAAGGAGTCAAGTGTTTACACCGCAGAGGCAGAACTGAATAAGGTATTTTGTCTCAAGTATTTTTCTGAGTTATGATGTTTAAAAGCATAAGACAAACCATCATTAAACAATTATTTATGCTTGTGAATTTAATTGTCATTGGCTGGAAATGTTTTTGTTTTCTTCTTTTTATGTACACACATTTGTCACACTTTGCATGAAAGGGGTTATGCATATTTGAGAGAGGACATGGTTGTACAGTAGAGCCCATTTACAAAGCCAGAGCCGGTTTATTACTTGGCTTTGATCTATTAAGGGCTTGGACACATTAAAATGAAGCTATTATGTGTTTCAGCTAAGGAGAGCCTGGAAAGGTTAGAATGTGAACTAATTAGGTTAGAGCATTAAAGACTCACATTTGTGGTCTTCGTTTCAGACTTCATTTGTGTAATTTATGTGCCATCACAGTGCACAAAAAGAGTTGTTTTACTAATGAAACACAAGCACATGACACCCCTTAAGCACAGATGTGCATTCAGAAACAAGGCACACACTCCAAACACAATGTGCACAAATTCACTTGAGTTTGTTATGCTCCATTACTCTTTTATGATCTCTTGTTACGAGCTTTGTGGTTTCTTCAAGTCCTGTTTTAACAAGGAAAATAGTGTAATTGTTCTCTCATGGTTCATGTCACTTGGTCCAGAAAAACATTTCTTAAGTATGAATTGGTTAAATTAGACCCAAACACAGTTGGATATCGAATGTGTTACAACAGTTTATTGAATTGGAGGGCAATGAAGCAGGACTGGGACCATCAGTGACAATCAATTGGCTAACATTATAGTTTTTTTTTGCCAATGCCCAACAAGAAAATGTGTTTAAAGGATATGTTTTATTTGTGCCCATTTCTGCTTTTGCCTAAATCTTATAGTGGCTGTGTGTGCTCCAACAGATGGTACCACGGTTCACTGTCACGTTCAGAGGCAGAGTTGCTGCTAACGCTATGTAAAGAGTGTAGTTACCTGGTGAGGAACAGTCAGACCAACCGCTCTGACTACTCCCTATCCCTACGGTAAGACACACACACACACCTTCAAGTTTACTGTCAATCTCACATAACATGCTCTGCAGTTAAACTGCACATTTTTCATTTTCGTGGGCCGTCTGACTATGGGGTGTGCAAAAAGTGCGTGTGAAGTCACCTAAGCTGCTTTTCGCATATTGCAGTCTCCCACACCTCTCCATCTGTCTCTCCCTCTTATCTCTCCCATCCACCATCACCTTCACTTACGATCACTGCCGCACTGATTCCTCACCCGATGCTCAAGTGCAGGGCACAATACTGCTTATGTGGTCGAAATCTCTCCCTTGTAATTACCATCACGATCCATTGTGCTGGCCTCACACCAGTCTCTCATCATCACTCTGTCTTCACACCATCCTTGGCCTCTCTGTGGCCTTCCTCCTTGGCCCCAGTGGGCCATCTAAGTGGTAATCAGGCAGGTAAAGCACACTTCAGTGCACACATCATCCTCCACATAATCACTAATGAATATGAATTACCTTCTGTGGGACACCCAAGACGGGAATTAGGAAGGGATGGGAGAGTCAGGGAGAGAGGGGAGGGTAGTCACTGTGTTGTGCTGACATATAAACAAGCTCATGCATTACTCATTTACATGAGAAGAGTGGATTTGACACACACGCACATTTGCTTAAGCAACAAGGTCAGAATTGGGACTGGTTCTCCAGTTGGCACATATGAGCTTTGGAGGAGGGAATGCATTCTGACGATCTATTAACATTACCCTCTTTTAAGACATTACAAAAGATGAACTGGCCTTTTGTTGAAGTGAACCTACACAAATATTATCATTAGACATTCTAAAGGGAGCTGTAGCTTGCAGCTTAAGAAAAAATTGTGATGAATGCTTACAGAAAGTGCCATGTTGTGCACAGTAACACTACACACCCTAAAAACTGCTGTGTTTTTAAAAGATCAAACTGCAAAGTTAACTGTATAATGACTCACACTGGCATGATTAAAATTACGGGCCCTCACCAAAGACCATTTATTACACTGCCCAACACTAATGTTTTAAACTTTGCCCTTCTGCCATGTGCCTATCATATTATAAATTAAAACCTGTAGAAAGATACCAGCTGCATGCCAAATAGGTGTTCAAAAGTGCTTTATTGGCATAATTGTTGCAGCTGGGTCTCATGGGAATTATGTTTCTAAACCTTTTAAGGTGTGGAAGCAGCAGTTTAGTCTTTAATTGGGGTGTGTTGATATCTTGATTTATGATAAAGAGACGCTGTCAAGATGCCAATGCAAATTTCAGAAAGATGGGTCTTTATGCAAAACACCTATTCCTCCTTAGTACTGTGAAGGAGAAAAAAATGCAGCATCAGTATTTTCTTTTTCATTTGTGTTATCTGGCCTTGGATGATGTGAACTACACTGACTTTAAGCCAAGATTGCACCGAAGTTTGAAGAATGGGAAGCAATGTAATGAATACACAGTGAAGTCAAGTGTGTCAGACCTGAAATGGACAGGTCTGTCTGATCTACACCAGCAGTTGCAGTATAAACAAGCACAGTTATGTTCTGGGGTAACTTAAAATGAGAAGAGACTATAAAAAAAACCAGGGCTGACTTAAAGCACACAGTCATCTGGAGATTGACTGGACAGTGACAAACCGCTGTAGTTTGCAGTCATAGTGAGTCTTCTTGGTTTCACTGCTCTTCAAAGTTTAATTTGGTTTGCTGAACAATGACAATTATGGTGACAATTTGAGCCCTCATCATTTCCTCTGCTTCTATAATTAGACATGCATCGTGAATGGCTGACTGGTTCTTAAAGGGAAAGTCCTTTCAAGGCTGCCTGGTATTTAAAGGGGAGGTGTGTCTCTCTCTTTGAAGTCACTTCCACAGTTCAGTGCATTTGACATTCTCTCTGACTTTCTGTTCTTTTTTTAAAATGTGTTATTACACCATTTGTCCATCCATCATGATGTCCTGTGTGCCTAATTTATGTCATGATGGCATCAAATGTTGGTAGGATTCATGTCCCCAAAGTGTAAATGGAGTGAACATAAATCCAGGCCGTCACTCACACTGTGACAAAATGCGTGGAAGGCTGTATGATGTTTTATGTGCCCCACATTTGATGTAATCCCTCTTCCTTCCCCTACACGTCTTCTCACTCTAGAATTGGATCTTTTCTCAACTCATTGTTTCATGATTTTTATTTCCCGTCACAGGAGCTGCCAGGGTTTCATGCACATGAAGTTCATGCAGTGTAAAGACGGCAAGTATGTGCTGGGTCAGAACAGCCCGCCCTTTGACACCATCCCAGAGGTCATCTACTTTTACACTACACACAAACTCCCAATTAGAGGTGCTGAGCACCTGTCCCTGCTGTACCCTGTGCAGGTGCAGACACTCTGACTGACTTGGACACTCTTCCTGGACCGCCAGGATTTCAATGTGATCACACTGAAAAATGAATGTTAAACTGGATAAACCCAGCAGAGCAACAATGCCCTCTTGCTGTTTAACTGGATTTTTTTTTTTTTTTAATGATTCAACACATCAGGGGCTCATGCCCTCAGCCACCATTGCTGTTGCATCTGTGCCAACTTTCTCTAACATATTGGGGATCAATTCACATGAAATTCAATACTTGAACTTCAGGCACCTTTGCTGTATCTCCTTTCTCTCATCTCTGTGCTCAACCAAGCGAGGTGACTTCAGGACATCTAAAACACTCACTGCATTGACTTTCTTTCTGAGTTGATGGAAATGCATTGGAAATTAGCAGAGCCTTCGCCAGGCGAAAGTCTGTATATTCTGAATGTACGGAGGCTCCAGTTTACAGAAGATGAGCAGAAGGCTGAGATTGAATTATTACTGTTCCACAAAAACACATTGAGAGTGTTTTAGAAAATATTGCTGTTGTTAGGTTAAAACCTTGAAAAATCATATTTTGCAAAATTCTTTTCATGCTTATTGTAGAATTGGAAAAATTTTATATACGGTATAAAATGAGAAATCACGTTCACTTTCAGGCTTGGGAAGTCGTTTGTAAAAAGTAAATATTTAATGCTTTGGGGGGAAAAAACTGTTTTCAATGAGAGAAGGTTTTTACCAACATCAGTCATATTTTTTATGCTTTTTTTTATTTTACACAAAACCACTCAAGTTGTCTTTTTTTCCTTTTGAACTCTCACCCAGTCTGTTCTATGCTGTTTGTTGGGGGTTGCTTGACACATGTCTGTGTTGTTGATTGTTCATCATAACCAAAAAAAGAGGTAGTGTTGTATTGGTACTATTGACTTTTATCTCTTGTTGCCTGCCTGTATTGCTTTTGAATTAGTTAAAACCAACCTGTCACTGTTGTTATTGTCTCATGACTGACTTAAGGATCAGATAAACATGGAAACTGATCTGTAGGCTACATCTTAAGCAAAGAGATTAAAGATTTGAATCTTCAAACTTTATTTATGTTGGCCACATTATCACAGTTTTTCTCACTTCCTACAGATTTCCAGCCTCATCACACTCTGCTTGCTGAGTCGTATTTAAGTTTGACACTGGCCATCTGGAGTTGGTTAAACTATCTTCTGCCTGGTTGCAGTATTTTTTTGATGAAAACATATTTATGTTTATCTTTAGAAAAACTCAAATTCACTTCGTTTTTTAAGTACAATAAAAAGTTGTCTGGTTCACAGGATACCTGCTCTGTTTAGTTTAATCTCTATTAAAACATGCCTACAGTTCATCCTGAAATTATTCATTGACCAAATTTAATTTTTTTCATTATCAGTTTGATACATGTGCCAAAAATATACACAGTGAACTTGTTTGACTATCTTTTCATGGCATAAACATGACATTGTTCCAGATATGTTAATCTGTTTCAATTGTACAGCTTTACCAAAAAAACAGTGTCCAAAATGTTTTATACCCTCTTTAATCTACAGTCTTTTTTAATCAATCGTAGCATCATAGAAATGCTGCAATTTTCGTAATTGCTTGCCAATACTTTGTATGTGACCACTAGGATGTGTATATTTTTTAGTTTTCAGTTCCCTTCACAGATTCTTTGTGCGATTCAGATCCAGACCACTCTGCTGATTTTGTTTTCTTGTCACCTTTTTGAACACTTGTGGCTTTCCAAAAAGATTGACTTAGTCAGAACTCATTAATTCCCTTTATGTTTTTGTCCAAAACATTAACTTTTTCCTCTTTTTCTCTCATGATTCACTTTGCTTTGACTAGTTTACTTGCCATCATTTTGTTTGACTTTAGAGATGGCAGATTTTTCTGGGCTGAATGCACATCCTTTGTTCCAGCCATCCATCCATTTTCCTCTGCTTATCTGAGGTCAAGGGAAACCCAGACATTCCCCTCCCCAATGATACTTTCCAGGTCCTCCTGGGGGATTCTGAGCCATTGCCAGGCCAGAAAAGATATAAAATCCCTCTAATGTATCCTGGGTCTTCCCTGAGGTTTTTTCCCAGCTGGTACATGCAAGAAATGCCTCTAAAGTGACATGAACAAGAGGCATCCCATTCCTATTCCATACCACCTCAGCGGACTCCTTTTGATGCAGAGGAGGAGCAGCAGCTCTACTCCCATTTCCTCCTGGATGCTCAAGCCCCTTACCTTACCTCTAGGCTAAACCCTTCTGAAGAAAACTCATTTTAGCCGCTTGTATCCACAATCTTTTTATTTTTAGTTGCTACCCAATTCTCATGACAATTGGTGAGAGTTGGAACAAAGATAGACCAGTAAATCACAAGTTTCCCCCTTTGACTCCCTCTTTATAACTGATTGATGCAATGCCCTCATTACTACTGATGCATCACCAATTTGCTATTACTTGTGAACAAGACCCAGAGATTCTTAGGCTCCTCCTGTTGAGACTTCGCTTTTCACCAAACAAAATCCTTGTCCAGATGTTCAAATAACTCTATTTTCATTATATCTGACCACAAAAATCATCCAAATTAAAGCTTTCTGTTTTAGATCTTGACCATTTCAAAATTCTATTTTTATTTCACCTGTTTTGTAAAAGCAAGTCCTTTGAACCAGAATTGCTCAGACTCCTCAGGTTTTTTTTTGGTAATGCTCCATGTTGTATATTATATTTTGGCAGAAAAACATAACTTTGAACAGCACTGGCTCTTCCAAGAGATGAATCTGCACATAGGACCAGAAATAGTCAGAGAGATTTTTTAAATGTTGATATTGTTCTCTATTAAGAGTCCAGACTTGATTCCCATCCAGAATATGTGGGACAGGATCTGGAACTAAAGATCTGAAGCAGCGCATGGAAGCCTTCCAACCTCAAAGACCTGAAGATTGTTTCAGACGAAGAGTGGTCCAAATTCCCAGTGGAGACGTGTGAAAAGCTTTTGAAAGGCTTTACCACGGATTTCAGAGTGTATAAAAATCTTTGGCTCTGGAGGGTTTTTTTTTATTTTTTTTTAATAAATACCAAATAAAAAATAGAAATAGTTTAAAGAGATGATGTCAAGTGACAACAGATGGCCAGTGTGCTTTGTCCAATATTATCATTTTACCCAAAATAAACTTAATGGTGTGACAAAAATCCACTTAAAATAAAAATTGACTGAATAATCTTGGGCTTCATCATATATTTTTATCTCTTTCAGCTTGTCACAGGTATAATACTGTGCATTTCTGCCTCTTTTGGACTAACTTATTTAAAAAAAGAAGATAATTGGGTTATGTGTGATAAAGGCTGGGAAGCACTATTGTTGGTGAAAAATGAGGTTGGTCATATGTTTGATTAAAAAAGGAAACACTTTAAAATTGAGCATTGCTGATGAAATTTTATACAATAGACTTATTCGCAGCACAGAGAGAAGGAAAAGAGACACAAAGGACTTGGCAAGATTGCGTGCTTCACAGACTCAAACGCACACACACGCACTCACACATTTGCTTTCCTCCATCCATTAACAGCAGGGTTGGGAGGAAGAGGGTGAGGACTGGGGGTGAGGTGTGGCTGTGGAGGGGTGAGGCAGCCCTCATTATTTGGGCTGCGCCGCTGTGAAAAGCGCTGGGATTGCTTTCATTACTGAGCCAAATGAAATAGCAGAGGCTGATTACCCGCGTGACGGAAAGGAGAAGAGCTCGATCACTGTTTGGGAGAAAGAGTGAAGGAAGCCAAAAAAAAAAAAAAAGGTGGAGGGGGGGCAACAAGGGAGATGAGGGAAGGGAGGAGGAAGGTTGGGCGGGAGACACTGCTTGGCTTTACTTCCTCAAGACTCCAAACAAGTGTGTGGGGGTGTTTGTGAGAGTAAGAGTGAGACAGTGACATGAGGGGAAGGGGGGTTGGGGGGGGAAAGAGTCCCATTTTTTTTCAAACAAGCTTCCCTGGGGAGGGATATAAATAATAACGACATCAGCAATGCAGCATGTAAAAATCAAACAACTATACGCTCATATTCCTCTGGCTTTTGTCTGGCTCTTAGCTTGTGTCTCTGCTTTTGTGAGTTTTTCCATCACTTATTTCATATCAGACTGAAGCCTTCTCAGTATATTTTTATTAGAAAATGTGTGTTCTTTGGAACAAATGGTACTAAACCTTTAAAAATTATATAAGGATTCTGTGTGTGTAAAATGTGTGTGTCCTCCACGATGTGGGTGTAGCTGTCAGATCAGAGTCAGAATGTGTGTACCGTCAGATCTGGCAGGTGTTGACAATTATGTGGTGGCAGCTGTTAATCTGTCAGATAAGCTTGAAGGACTGAGCACCTGTGATCCCTTACAGCTAGAAAGCATTTTAGGAAAACCACTCAACATGTATACACATATGCATGACCCATAGATGAATACAATCGTATTCAATAGGCCTCTCACAGAGCACATTTTGATAAGTTTCACAGTAGGAAGATCACTGGTGTTAACAATGAAATGAATCATAGGAGAGTTCCATTAATCTGATTTAGTTTCAGGGTCCTGCTGTTATGAATGTTGGTTCGTTTGAAAAGAATAGAGTCTTTATTAAAGTTATTAATAACTGCACAGCTTCTCCCATGTCCATTTAATAAGCTGCAGTAAAGACTCACAAACATAAAAAATGAATGCATTGCAAAATTATCATATTTTACACAGGGAGTGGACACCTGCTAGAATCAGATAATGGCAGAACAAACATCTATTTTACCAAACAAACAATTGTATCTCAAGATGCCATCTGCAGTTATAGGTCAAATAAGGCCAAACATTTTGCAAGGCACATATGGGGCCAAAGAAGATGTGTGTATGAGTAAATATGCATGCTTGGTCTTCTAAAGTTGAGCATAGAAAACAGAACAGAGCAAGGAAAACTTCATTTATTCTCTAATAGATAAAGATAAAAAGGTCAAATGTTTGTTTTTTTTTTCTGTGAGAGCACTATTGAAAAATGCACATGCAAATTTAGAGTTCTGATTTCTTCATTATAAATATTAAATGGAAAAAACTGGCCTCCAAGGTGCAACCCGAAGAATAGACAATCAACTTCAAACATATTTTTAACTGGCCTTTACGTGGGTAAACCTTAGGTGCTACTGCATGCAGCATGTAATGTACATGGTTCTGCATAACACGACCATGCTCTTAATCATAATGCTGCATTCAACATCATATTACCAACTGCCAATGTTTGTCTCTCCAAGCTGTTTACGTTTCACGAGGATGTAAAAGTTATAAAACCACCAGATGTGACTGGCCATTTAATTTTACACAAGCATGCTGAAGAGTCACTGACAAAGCTTGTAATTTAGCTAAAAGCAAGTTTTACTCATTATCAATGAAGTATTAGTGTGCATAGTTATTGGGCAAGGCAAGGCAAGTTTATTTGTATGGCACATTTCATGTACACAATACATTACAGCAGGGAGCAGAAAGCACTGAGAAGAATTAAAAACAAAAGTCAGATAATAGACAAAAAAAGAAAGAAAGAAAGAAAGAAACCCTCAGAGAAAATAGCAAATATCACTTGTTATAAAAGGCTGCAAATAGAAAAGTTTTAACCCTGATTTAAAACTGCTGAGAGTCGCAACAGACCTGCAGATTTCTGGGAGTTTGTTCCACATGTGAGGAGCATAAAAACTGAACGCTGCCTCTCCGTGTTTAGTT
>JBBBVU010000015.1:19003938-19019882 GCA_037177055.1 Atherinosoma microstoma | reverse complement strand
ACGGGACATTCTGAGCTAAATTTCTGTAACAGAAATTTCCTATTAACTTCTTTCTTTCTTTCTTTCTTTCTTTCTTTCTTTCTTTCTTTCTTTCTTTCTTTCTTTCTTTCTTTACAAAGCTATTTTCAGTTAACAGGAACAAAGATTTAATTAAAGCTAAATAACTAAGGATTTGGATTTAGATAATGAAAAAAGAGAAAAGAATAGAGTGAGGGAGAAGGAAGCAGAAGATTTGTTGGCTGATCACACTCTACCTCTTTACATTTTAGTATTTTCAAATGTTTGACCTGGCATAAGGCCACCATCTTCCATTGCTAATTCAGGGGAAAAAAATGTTGAAACATTTCATACAGAACGATATCTGTGACCTTTAAGCTGGAAATGCTTGACTGGTGTTGCGCCATCGCTGTCTTTTTCCATCAGAACTGGAGGTGCAGAGCAGAGACACATCCTTCTGCCGAGCTGAGTATAAAATGCCAGTCTGTCAGCTCCTGTCTGGTCTCAGCTGTGCAACATAGTATGGGGGTTAGACTGTTTTAATAAGTCCATTTATCAGTTCAGGTTAAACTACCTGTCAGTGAGACAGTTTTATGGGAACAAAACCAAATGCATGAACTGAAGTTTTCTTGAAATTCTTTCCATTGCGCCAAACAAATCCATCTTTTCAACCCTTTAAATGAATGCTGGAGAATTTGTAGGGAGATTAGACATATCTTCTTCCCAGCAAATTTGTTGAATATATCATTCATAACTAATTGATAAGTGACCTCAGTGACTGGAAACCGTTAGTAATAATATCAGGAATTTCTTTACATTATTCATTACTGTCTGACCCATGTCTGCCAGTGAACCATAATATGAGAGCATCAATCAGTTTTGCAACAGGATGTTTTATAAATGATTGCAGCAGGTTAAAGCAGATGACATTACTTGTCTCCTGAAAAGCAATTCATATAGTGACCGATTTAGCTCATTTCCACACTACTGTGGTATATGTGTATGATGTTTGCCTTAGGCTTTCATAGACATATTGACAACAGATTCATAAACTATAAGCTAACATCTGCTGTTAATATGGTTGTTGAGTCACAGACACAATCAAATACTAGGAAATTTATACAGAGGATGAAAACAGAGATACAGCCTGGACAAAAAGGAGGAGGGTTGAGAGTGAGTAAGTGACTGATTTCATGTAACAAACGCATGACACATGAAATGTGATAAAGGGGCATAGAATTTTATTTGCTATTTAACCATTTCAGGCACTACATCACCCTTGGCAGAAAAGTCATTTACAGTCTACCATCATCAAATAATTCACATCCAACACTCTTATTCACTAGTGGTTAGTTAACATGTAAGTGGTTTCTTCATGGGCTGATAAGAGGCTGATATTTTTATGAATGTAAGTTATTAGCTGCGCTAATTCAGCTTGTCATGTCGCTGAGTAGAGCTGAGACTGATGAAAAGTAAACCAGAAGTGGTAATGAAGAGCTGAGCCGTGCAGAAGTCGAGCCTTACTGATTTAACATAAAAACATCACTTCTCCTGCAGCACCACCATCAGGACAAACGTAACGCTCTTGCCCACTAGTGGTAAGAATCTAATAATAGCAGTGCCATTTTTATCCCGCTTCGAGTTTTATTTTATGGTGTGTAATGAGCATGACAGCCTCGTGAGGCCGCTAGTCTTGCAAAACACTTTTTTTTCTCACAGTGCGTCACAAATAATTGATATAGTCAATCATAAAGTCAGAGTACCTTGATGGTTTTTATGCACACAAAGCAAAAATGATAAGTTTATACTATTAAGGTGGCAAATGTTTTCATAGAAAATAAATAGTCTATCAAATCTAGCCGTGATGGAAAATGCAGGTATTCTAGGAATTCCTGCAAATATACACATGCAAAAAAGTGCCACAATTTGATTGTATCCACCTATAATAAAATAATAAACAAATAAAATAATAACATTTGTGAAGTTAATTACACTCTGTAGTCATCAGAACACACAGATTTAACTACCAAATTCATGTATTTCCATGAAATACAGAATGTATTTCATGGTTTTGAAATTTTACTAAACTTTTTTCATTATGTGACACAAAAAACATCATTTAAATAACTTTAGTGTTGAAAATAATGTAACTAAATGTTGTGATTAATGTCTCTAAATGATTTTGATGGTACTCTAATCTACAATCTGGATTTATTTGGTTCTAGCTGAGTGTCTGAGTCATTTTTCTTAAAATAACATCCTTCCTATGTGACACAAGCCATAGTGCACAGACAAAAAAAGTGGCTGATAGCAGGACAGTGTCTTTGTTTTTGCTTCTGTGAGACCTTTTTCAGAACTTGCTGAGGGGGGGCAGCGCCCCTGCCTTCACAAGCACAGCTGAGAGCAGGTCTGCGGGCCCGGAAGGGTGAGGCACAGCGGTGGCAGAGGGATCTCCGTGCTTATTGTCAGAGTTCACAGGTGTGGAAAGCTTCACTCGATTCAACGTGGACTTGCCAGCCCCACTGCCTCCACATCCACCCAAACTCGTTTTGCTGTTTTCAACTGTAGGGATGACTGTCCCCAGGTGGGGGTTGCCCACCGCAGGAGTCCCTGTGGACTCCATGCTGGTCTGACAGCAGCACAGCAGCCGGAAGAAAGCGGCTCTCATCTCCCTGCTGGATAGAGTGTATATTAAAGGGTTGAGGGCAGAGTTGAGCACAGCCAGGGCAATGAACCAATCCACCTGGTAGAGGACTGAGCATTTATTTGGGCTGCAACCAACATCCAGCAGGAGTAGGAGGAACAAGGGGGCCCAGCACATGACAAATACCCCAAGAACAATAACCACTGTCCGGAGGAGAGCCAGAGAGCGCTCAGAGGGCCGGCTGCTCACTCTGCGGCCACTGGAGGTCACCAGGCGGTAGATCCTGATGTAGAGGATGACAATAGCCACCAGAAGGGCACTGAATATACTGATGCAGAAGGCAATGTAACTCTTAGCATAGAGCGGCAGCACCGTAGAGCAGGAAGGCAGATTATCCAGGCAGTTCCAGCCGAGGCTGGGGAGAGCACTGAGTAGCACTGACACAAACCAGCAGGCCGCTAACAGTGCTAGAAGTCTACCTCGACCTGCTGTCTCACAGGGACGCAGACGCACCATTGTCATGTGTCTCTCTATGCCAATAGCCAAGAGGCTGAAGGTGGAGGCACTGAGAGCCACAAACATGCTTCCCTCTCTGGCCAGCCACTGCACTGGCGTCAGGAAGAAGGTGTTACGTCCCGAGGTAAAGATATTAACCACATAAGCCACACCAGCCAGCAAGTCTGACAGTGCCAGGTTCCCAATGAGAAAGTACATGCGGCTGTGGAAGCGCTTGTTCCTCCACAGAGCGAGCAGAACGGTGACATTCTCCAGAACAATCAGCACACAGATGAAAAGCAGCACAGCCGTCTTACAGGCCCCACCACTGCGGGGCCGGTCCCACTTCCCCGAGTGGTTGTAGTGGGTGACGATGACAGGGTTCATCCCCTCCTCGAATATGTTCCCCATGCTGCCTGCCCTGTCCTGACCTTCCACGGCCACACAGCAGAGGGCGTCCCAGCACTGGAAAGAAAAGCTGCTCAGCCTGGCAGAGTCACAGATGCCATCTTAAAGAGTCTTCAAGCACCTGCCAATCAAAAGAAGTTTACAGATAAAATGTAGTTATTTTGAGTTCATCTTGGTTGACTGGAATGTCTCAAGAAGAACTCTTTAAAAAAAAACATTAAAACAAGCAAGCTGGAGAAAAAAGACTGTCTATTAAATAAGCTAAAGATAAAATGACATCACAAATATAAAACTCTCTTTTACTCAAATGTCTTGATAGAAACAGTCAATCTCTCTGGAAAATAAATATGTAAATTATAATAAACACTATGTGAAAGATTGCGTAAAGAAGCTGCTGAAACAAACAAATCGTCAGCAACATCAGGACCATACACGAATGAAAGGTGTTTAGAAATCAAATGTTGATCAGAATCAATTTTAAGGGAAATAACAGCGCTTTAAATAGATTAAGAACTATTCTTCACATTGTTCTCAAGCTTTGTCTCTAATCTTTGTTCCCATTTTAAAATGTTTATACCAATAATAGCAACATTATTCTTCAAAATAGAATAAATGGTGTCTACTGTTATCACAATTTTTGCTGAAACAGGTCGCCTGCTAATGAAGATAATCTGAGTCTGGTGGACTTTCCTGTTTTGAACACCTTTTACAGAATAAGTCTCATTATACAATTATTATTTTGCATCATTGTTCTGCAGCTTCTACCTTCATCTGTAGTTAGTAGTCGTACCTTTTTGCGTTGTTGGATTCGTCTAAACATCCTTGCGTGACGAGTTTTCCAGAATTTGGAACAAATTCTTCTCTCCTTTGCTGGAACAATAAAGTTGCAGCAAAAAAAAAAAAAAAAAAAAAAGGATGAATATATCCAAAGTAAAGTCAAACGTCCATATTTAGCCCTCGTCCAAAGAAAAGAATAGCATAACTTTGTATTATCCTCAAAAGTATCCACAGTAACTTCTGTCCCAAACTTTTCCGCGTCCTCTGCACACAGTGCCTCTCCAGTTCAGACTGTTCCGCTCCCAGCCAGCCCTCCCAGGCGGTGGGGCGGGATCTTCACCCCCACCTTTTTTTGATTCCCATCAATTATGAGTCACGAAAGAGATTCTGCGCCCGATTCGAAACTGTTGAAACATCCCGCTTAAACATTAATTTTCAAAGTCAGCCGTGGTAAGTAGGCTATAAATGCCATGCAGGAATTATCAAGTGCAAGTCAAAGAGTTGTGTTTGTGTTGTAAGTGAAGAAGGAGTTCCACCGACTGATCCAATTTTCTTCAGAACTGATCAGCCTAATGTTTTCCGTTTCCATCCATTGCATGCATGAAAGATTAGCTTAGTCAATTGCTAAAAACTACTAAAAAACTAAATCTGGAATAGTCTATTCCATCTATTTAAGAGTTGACCCCATTTCTAAAAGCTGATGCTTCACATGTTTTTATTGGCTCTTCTCTTTGATTAATCTTCTCTGCTTACAGGCCAAGAGGTTGGAATCTATTTTATATCTGTGATGTGATGAGTCATTGTTTATCATGTTCAGATTAAGGATCAAGGGGTCCCTTTGGTCCTGTACACTGTGAGATAGGTCAGACCTCTCCCATTGGAACCAAGTGGAGTGGATGAGAAGGGGAAACTTACACATTTCTTTTCTCCTTTTTTGTACTTTTTTGGTGACTAGACAAGACATTGTGCCATCTGCAAGTCCCAGGGTTGCACGTACATTTGCAAATAGTTTAGGTCACCATGTTGCAGCTGTATGGGTTAATTGCATGAGACATGGGTGGTTTAGTGCAGTATAAACAGTAACAAGATGGTCTACTCTTTGTAAATGGCTACATGTTCTGAAAACAACAGGTGCTATTAGTACAGTACATCCATCCCCCCTTTTTCCCAACTTTCCCATCATCCTTTCATAACAGGGAACTTTTTTTTTGACAGTTTTTAAAGTCAAGAAGGAAGACTCAACTAACAAGTATACATGGATCAAAAGTCTTTGGGAAAATCTAACTTCTAACATCTGTTTATCTCCATTTTCCATGGCAGTGGACAAATCCATTTTCAAAGGGAAATCTTGAAGAGTTGCTGCTAATGGACCGTTTGGTCATGCCATTAAAACGGAAAGAATTTTCTGCTTGAATTTGTTTGGACAGATTTTGACCAAAAGCAAATATAAGATTTCAGAAAATAAAGGAATCTTTACCACAATCACAAATGATGGCATTGGTTCAACTTGTGTTGCAGAGCGAGAAAACAATGGCAAGGCAAAGCAGCCATCCATATTTGATATGTTTGGAAAACATCTAAAAAAGGACTGTTTTCTTTTCTCATTCTGTCCATCCTGGTGACAGCTCACTTTTTTCCTTATGTCCTTTTGTTGTGAAAAAAAAGCATTGAATAGGCCAGAAAAAGAGATGGATGACAGTGCTGACTAACATGGACAGACAGCGTAATAAATATTGATAAAAAAAGAAGACAGGATGGCAAGAGACATGAGAGAGCAAGGGACTGAAGAGCGGCAGAGCAGGCAGGTTTCACTAACCCCATCTCTCTTACATTCCCTGTGGTATTGCTGATTGTGAGGAGTAACAGGCAGTTTGGCCTCTTGCAAATGTCAGCCCAGTCAGTGTAAATTAAAGAATGACCCCCAGAATTGTTGACTTTACCCTGAATAGCAAGAGATGTACAGACACTGTGACAACCCATTAATAACTGCATGGAAACGCCCCCTAGGCCTTGGCTCTGTGTTGTTGCAAGCGGGACACAGACTTCCTGGATGTTTGGTGCTGTGTTGGAGAGAGGAAAGTCGCTGCAGGTCACCAGATCGTGAAAAACTGGCCTCATAGGAAAGGTTTTGGAACAGCTGTGATATTGGTGCCTGTTTCTGCATCTGTGTGTGTGTGGCTGGTGTGTGCAGCAGCATTGTGAGTCAGGGCACACTGACGCAGACTCTGGTGGTGAGATAGATGTTTAGGAATGCTAAGTGTAGTGGGAACAAAGCAGGAGTTTTAGCAATGGAAAAGGAAGGCCTCGACCTTTGTTCAGCTCCTGATGTTTACCCACACACTTTCATACTGCAACGTCTTATTCAGACATAGATATAATTCAGGATTACTTTTTGAATATAGACGTGAGACTAGTTCACATCACAAATGTATGTCACTAGTAAAATGATCAGAAGGTTTTCAGAGGTAAGATTGTTCTCCTTGCGGTGAAAGTGGGGCATGACCATTTGGTTATATGAAGAGCTGTGAAGGCTGGCTGGTGCTACCCTAAACTTTGTTCCTGTAAAATCATTAGAGCAGATGTTAAAAATGAATGTTATCTGTCATGCACCATGGTGAAAAGGTGACAAAGAGGAATGCAGGACTTTGAGGCAGGCAGATAGGAACTTGACTTTATTCAATGAACCAAAGGTGCTGCAGTGGCCGGAATAACTAGAACTACAACCAGAACTAACTAACGACACACTTCAGAACAACTGACAAAGAAAAACTAGGAATACGCAGTAACAAACTAGCACAGGGATGATTAGAAATATTTATAAAGAGGGAGCAAATTACTAACAAGGAAGGAAACAGAAGCTAGGTGTAACAGTTGAGCAGGAAGTAAAGCTAACTAAATTCAAAAGGGGGTACTCAACCAAATTAAACAGGAAGTAAAACTAGCTAGAATACAAATCAAACCTGAACATTGAATTCTTCAAATACATGGATTACAGACAAACATGAGGAAATAGACAACAAACAGAAATCTAATGAATAGCTAAAACAAAAACAGAACTAAAGCCCATAGATCATGACATTATCTGGAGTTGAAATCTACATCATTACTTTCTCATCATGAAAAGAAGGAAAACCTGTGTAATTGACACAGCAACACTTTAGCTGTAGACAGGATGTGTTCACTATTTTTTTAATGTTTGTGTGTGTTACATTTTAAGATTTTAAGCATGTTTTACTAAATAGTTATACTTTCACACAGGAATGAGGTCTGTCTCCATGGGTTAGCAAATGAAATTATTCATTGTGCCCCAGATATTGCTGAACAAGATAAATCCTGCACACATGAAACCAAAACAGCAAGAAACATTTACTTTGTTTTGTTGCTTCTAATCAAAGTTAAAGCATAAGAAATAAGAATAATGGCATGTGGAAGATATGGGGATTGTTATGTCTCTTTCAATTCTGATGCATTAAACGTCTTTGTTTCAGACTTTTCTGCAGTTTTGTATTTGACTTTGTTGAACACCAGACACAATGTTTAACACATTCATCCTGCTGGGAAAGAGAGTAAATATTGCTGATGCTGTAGAAGACACACCTCAGACAGCAGGCATATTTAGGCTAAATCTGGGCTACTTTTGGCACTTATGTCTCAAATATGGCCCTGGCAAGTGTTGTGTGAGCCAGATGTGGTCCAGACATCAGTTGGACATAGGTTATGACGAGCATTTTGTGGACCACTTGTGGTCCAGATGTCAGTTTTTGGCTTGGACCTGGATTATGGCAAGTGTTGTGTGGGCCAGAAGTGGTCCAAATATGAGGAGCCACACATAGTTTATAGCAGTTTGTTTGTGGGTCACTTGCAGTGGTCATGTGACTGAGTATTAAAAGCAATGCTAACAGGGAGTCAAGGCCAAATATGGACCAAACCAAACTGTGGATGTGGGCCATATTTGGGCTAAACATTCTTTGCTATCTGGGATGGTCTGTATACCTGCCTTATCCTACTATCTGAGTTCCTTGCATTTCAAAAGTGATTGCTTCAGAGAGTTGTAATGTTGCATAAAAGCAGCAAATATCTTGCTCTTGAATAAGGTGCTATAAGAGCAAAACTTTAATTGTAATGCAACTATCAAAGCACACATTAAATGTGATGTCTATTCATCCATTCAATAATGAAACTGGCTGCATATAAGCTTTAAAATTGATTTTGCTATTTACTTCCAAAATCTCCTCCAGCATCAACCCCAATCACGTTAACTGTTCTGTGGTCAAGGATTGAAGCTTTATTTAGTTCAGATATCCCCACACTTGAAGGAAAAGGGCACATGTTTGTTTGTTTTTAAGAAACATTTGAAAAGCTCAACTTTTCACATTTACCTTTTTTCATTTTTATTTTATAATAATTCTTTAGCTTTTGTGAATTAGTGTTGTATTTTAGTTTAGTTTGAGTTCTGGTTTGTTATGGAGTTTTATTTTCATTTGAAAGAGTTCCTTTCTTATATGCCTCAAGGAAACTACATGCTACGATTTTAGCCAGGCTATGAGTTCACTGCAAGCCACACTGTGCGTCAGGCATCTGATGATTCGGGTTATCACATCACATTTAATGTTGATACCTGCTGAATCATAGCATGCTGCAACCATGAAGAGGAGATGGATTCTCTCACGTTACTTTAAAGAATGTTTCATGACCTGACGGACCGAAAAAATAACTGATCATTAACTGAACTGATTTACTGCAGAGCCTATTGATATTGTCACTTGTTTGCGGTTCACTTGAAATTTGTAATTCCTATATTTCCTTCTGTGCTGTAGATTTCTTTGCATGGTCATGGTATGACACATCATATGGACCAGATTTCTGCTGCAGCTCAACCAAACAAGCTTTTTTAATAAAATTTCACAATTCTATTTAACTTCTTCAGACTTCCATGTACATTGTTCACGTTTGTTTTGGTTTTCACACAATCTCTCCTCAGGTGCCACGAACAGCAAAAAATTGCTAAAACTGTCTCAGACCATATTCACAACACATTTAACAAACCTAAGATTTTTTCTCCTATGTTCCCCCCAAAAAATCATGTCCATATTGCATTGTCTACAAAAAACATCTCTGTCCACATGAGAACGCACACAAAATTTAAATGCTGTCAGGAACATGCCAACCTTACAGATTGTGATGTAGCAGTGTCGTTGATAACATGTTATGACCTCTTCACTCTGTGTTGTCAGTGACTAAATGTATATTTAAATGCAAACATGTTGTCACGGTATTACCCATCATATATTGTTTGGCCGTCATCATCAGTTGTGATTGGCTATTGATGCTATAAATGCAAAATGATTTTGACATTAGGGGATCTTGGACTGGCAGGCATTGAAGGAAACCACGTGTATCCATGGACCTTTAACTGGTAACACTGTTGTGGATTATTGTTTGAGTTTTGTCCTCATAATGAAATAAACTGAAAATATTTTGTGGGCCAGAACAGACTATTTGAGTGCTTACAGAAAGGATCAGGTGATTCGGTCTGGAATTTGGAGACAACTGTTGGTCAGGTGGGCCTGCAGTGCACTGGACTGGAGCTCTGCAGGTAAGCCGTCTTCCCTATTTTTGTGGCTGAAAACCAAGTTACTCTTAAATGCATTGTTCCAAGCTCTGGACCCTCTTACACCAGCCCACCAAATCAATGCAAAAAAAATTTCCAGAATGGATCGTGTCTGTGACTATGTCAAGAGCACTGCTAAAAAGGTTAGCACCAGCACAATCTTGTCTAAGTTTACAATTGCTATGAAAACAAAGGAGTTAACGGCACATGTTGTGATATAATCCACTGAGACACCAGTACTCACTCTGATGCTGCAAGCCAAAAACACCAGTTATCCTATTCATACATAAATGGCACAGTTGGATTGTCTTAAAACCTTAACCTCAGAATGGCTGAAGGGTTTTCCTAAAAATCAGTTTTCAGTGCTAAGAACTGCATTTACATGTGATAAAAAGGTGCAAATAGAAAATCGTACACTTGTTAAAATATCTGTCTACCTGTGGACAAGGCCTTAGCTTGTTTGGATCATTTTAACTTTCCAATTTTTTTCATAAATTTTCTTTAAGTTACTTTGTTTATCCACAGCTTTCCTTGCCCTCATCTGTGCTTCAGTCCTCATCTTCGCGTGTGTACGATAGGGTGGAAATCAGGATTATTATTATGTTACTATTGTTAATGTTTTTACACAATTATTGTATTTTCACAAATCCCAGCAAGATATTTCAACAACAAAAAAAAACCTTAACTCCGGATCATTGCAGCATTATCTATATATCCAGTACAATCACATATTTCCTTGCACAGAACATGCCACTGTAGGAGGTCTTCCTAAGAGTGATAGCATATCTTAGGCTATGATGCTGGTGGTGGGTTATCAGTAGAGGTCTGAATTCTTTTGGGCACGAGGTGACTGCTCGTCTCAGAAAGGGCTTTGCTGCTGCTTTTAGACAACATTTTTATCTGCATTCAGCTCAAAAATATCATCAAAGGATGCACAGATGGACCAATAGAGGACAGATGGATGCACAATGTATTGTCATGGTAACTTGGTTGCTGATGATGGCACATGAAAATCATTCTCTTAATTATGTCTCTTTTGCTCAGATAGATATGAAAGCAAATGTGCTGTAGATGTAGGAAAATGGGAAGGAAGGATGCAGATAGATAAAGGGGTTATTTGACAGAAACTGCATCCTTGTTATAACCAAGTGTCAGGAGGGAAGAATACAGTGATATTATCAGGAAGACCTTCATGCTGTATCAATCAGTTGCAGTTCTAAATGAATAGTCTCATTTGTGAATTTCAAACACACATTTTCAAAGAGGGCTTTGGAAAAATCAGAGGCAGAAAGTTCATCCTTAGAAGTGTCATGGCCAGTTTAAATCTAAAGATTGAAGTAAAAACAATTCAAAGAGCTCTGGATCTCATTATTACATGAAATGATTGTAAAAACAAAGGGGGAAAAAAGAGACCCCTATCTGAACTCATCATGGCTTCTCATCGTTGTAATGTCGCCATCCTTTTTCTCACACAAACAGTTTGGAATGCAAGATGTAAACATCTCTATGGCTTTATTTGTTTTCTTTATGAACGCGGGCCTTAAACAAAAAAAGTCTTCAACTCACTGCTTTGCCAAAATATGTTAAAAATAACTTGGAGTAGACATGTAAACAATCATGCCCAGATTTTTTCTTTGAACTGCTCCACTGATGTCTGGGAAAGAATGCAAGATAAATGTGTGTGTGAGCATTTATCTGTGTGTGCTTGTGTGTGTGTGTGTGGTCCAGGTATAACTTGACTTGTGGGGACCAAAATTTGTTCACACAATTATATCACTGAATTCTAAGGCACAAACAGGTTGTGGTTGCTTAGGGTTACGTACCTGGTAAATGTGGTGAAGGTAGTTCCTGGAAGTTGATAAAATATGTGTTTTCAGTTCACTTGTATGTCTGTGTATGTACTCTCATGTTCTCTTTATATGACAAAGCAATTTTTTTTTTTTTACAAAAACACATATCAAGATCTTTTCCACACAGATAGAAAGCATCTGCATATGTTACAATTATGGATGACGGATATTTTTGTAAGTTTGTGTAACTCGGCCAAGTGATTTGTCTGCTGTTCTGTATGATGATTTCAAAGATACATTTCCCTTGAGACAAGGACTAAGTTCAATGTATTGTGCTCCACTTATGTTTTGTTGACCCCAATTAGACACCATTCACCAGCCACAAAGTTCACCTTGCAAGCAATTTTTTCAAATCCTGAGAAAAGCTTTACCCCAAACCTCACACTCTCAGATTCGTAGAGAAAAAAAAGCGGCAGAAGCCTGAGAAAGAAATAACCCAGTGACTTAAACACACTGAACTCGATCTCAAAATGCAGCTCAGATTAAGAAACAATTTAATATTTTTAAGATGTATGTCTTTTGTCTCTCTTGTTTGCCTTATGTTTATGTTACCAAGTTTAATTGAAGGTATTGTTGGAGTATGGTAAATGGTCAACTTGTTAAAAAAAATGCTGCACATCACTGCATCGAACCTGCAGCCTTACCTCACTGTCAGGTAAGGCACCTGACAGTGAGAAAGCCAGTTGGTTTTATCACTGTCAGGTAACTGATGATTCTCTAGATGGTACCATAAAGATGACAACACATCAGCAACACTAGTTAGCCTTTTGTCTTTGTTGCCAAATCTCAAGTTGTCAGGTGAGATGACTACTGGTAAAAGTAAAATGGTTTAATCACTACTTTCATTCTCATAATAGAATTGTTTAGCATAATTATTTTTTATTATTATTTTTCTAAAAATGTTTGAAGTCAGCACAGTATACCCTTAGAAATTGTTCTGCTATGACTAGCCAGTAGCAGCTAGCAACAGTTGTCTAACAAAGTAACTACTGAACTAACCAAGTATTTGTCCTGCTCATCCAATTATAGGAGAAAAGATATGTTAATATTTTTATTTAGAATAATTTTACATGCATATATTTAGTTCATTTTAAACAAATTAACTGGTGACCTTTAAAGTTGTTGGTAATATTTTAACTTTAAAGGAAAGCTCCGGCTTGGTATGAGGAAAGTTTGTGCAGACACAGACTTTCCTCATTCTACATGTTTGTTCAAAATTATTGCTCTGCTCTGTGTTTTGTTCCTGATGTGTGCATACTGCATAAGCAATGACTAAAATGGAGAAGTATCCCTGGATGTACTTAACCACTGAATATCTGGACACCCAGTTACTTACAGGAAAGACTGGATGGCATCTGAGAATGATTGGTGATGCTGGAAAGACAGCTGACCTGCCGGAAAGACTGGCATGGGTGTATGGGGCCAGTGGCAAGTGACCCCATACACAGCTCTTACAAAAGAGGACCAAGCAAGTTCCAAAACCTACAAATGAGCAATACCCCAGAGTCTCATGAGAATGGGGGGGTTGAGAGACTCAATGGGCCGGACACAATGGCTATGGCCAGGACAGGAACAAGGACACAAAAAAAGCTCACCTGAACCACCTTAACTGGTAAGGCACCAGAAGTTAAGTCCTTCTGCTGTAAGATCTGTAAAGGCAGGGCCACAAGATACATAAGGCTAAGTCCAAGTGCAGAAAAGAGGAGGCACAGATGCAACACACAGACCTTGAGTCTTGTGAAAAAGAGGAAAACTCCACAAATTGGAAGAGTAGAACCACCTACAACCACACTTGATACCAATGAGCCAACCTGGAAGGAAGTACAGGAAGTTGTTAAAAAGGCAACGGCTGCTTCAGCCCTACTGGGACCCAGTAGTATATCTTTTAATGTATACAAGAATTGCCCGAAGCTTCACTGGCACTTATGGAGACTGTTTTGGAGGATCTGGAAAATAGGCTCAGTGCCATCACACTGGCAGAAGGATGCTTTGTCTCTAAAGAGGAAGCCTCAGCCAACATACCCAATTTTGCACAATCTTTCCACTCAGTGTTAAATGCAAGATCTTTTTCTCAGTGTTGGCATAAAGGATGACCACATACATGATTGGAAACAGGCATTTAAATGTCTCTATCCAAAAGGGAGGGATCCCGGATTTCTCAGGGTGCCTGGAACATACAGGCATCCTGAGCCAGATGATCTATGAGGCCAGGGAAAAGAAACACAACCTGACAGTAGTCTGACTGGACCTGGCCAACGCCTCTGGATCTATCCCTCAGTTGACATACAGGTAGGTTGAAAAACCTGCTGGGCAATCTATGCCTGTCGCACCTCCTCGCCCATGGGGTGAGCTGCAGGGTCATCAGCTGCAGGGTTATCAGCCAGGAACCACTATTCTTCAACGTTTTGCCCCTTTACTCCTGGAACATCTCCTGGTGGCGGGGCAGTGGCAGGGATGTCCCCCTGTCACTCCCTGCAGCTGATAGGTGTTACCTGCTGTTATTGGAATTAGTTTTTATTCCCCAGTACTTGTCTTTCCTCCTCAGGCAGAGCCAAAAGCTTTCTTTCTCCACCTCCTCTTCCAATTCTTTCATAGCTTTCTTCAGGCTTTAATCGGACCACATCAGGGGTTTGATAAGTACGTACTTGGGAGGTATCAAGTTTCGCTTCAAAACCAGAGACTACATCACGCAATGGTAACACCTCATGAAAGGAATTGTCACAGCATGCACAGTCTCACCCATCCTATTTATCATGGGCATGAAGTGTATCATCACTGTAGCAGAGAAGGAAACCAGAGGTCCAATGATGGACTCTGGTGACTGACAACTGGCAATAAAAGGCATCATGGACAACATCCACCCACTTGCAGGCAAGATGGGCTCTAACAAAACTCGATAAGATGACAACCTGGGCTACGATGACATTCAAGCCTAAAAAGAAAAGGAGCATTGTTATTGGGAAAAGCAATATCACGGATAAGTACAATCTGCTCATCCAAGACGAGGTCATTCCATCCATCAAAACCTTGTCAAGTGTCTGGGAAAATGGTACGACGAGTCACTAAAGGACAGAAACAATGTCCAAAACACTGAGAAGCAAGTGGAGGAATGGCTAAAGAACACTGAGAAATCTGGACTCCTGGAAAAGTTCAAGGCATGGCTCTCCCAGTATGGCCTGCACCCCAGACTAATGTGGCTAATGGTGTACGAGGTCCCAAGTGGAGCCAAAGATCAACAAGTACCTTAGAAAGTGGCTTGGAGTTCCTACTAGTTTCACATCAGTTGGGCTGTACATCAGATCTGGGCAACTACAACTACCTCTGTCATCCCTGGTTGAGGAATTCAAGGTGGCGAAGTGCAGGGTCGCCATGACCGCTTGGGACTCAAGTGAAACCAAGGTCCATGAAGTGGGAGTAAAAACCAGATCAGGACGGAAGTGGGAGGCCTCTACAGCACTGGCCCAAACAGAGGGAAATCTTATGGCCAAAGACATATTTGGAGCTCCCTGCGTAGGCAGACCCATTCCCAAAAGTTGGGAAAAGCCAAGGAGGGAGCAAAGTCAGTAGGACCAAAATAAAAAAACAGACAAGCCTCCTGCAGTCAGCTCAAGCGTGGGAGCTAAGGGTACACCTGAAGAGAAGGCTCCAGTTCCTGGATGTCATCCACATGACCCTACAACCTGATGCAGTTTTATTCTCCACCAAAGGGAAAAAGATAATCCTCGTGGAGCTTACTATGTTGTGGGAGGAGGGATGTGAAGAGGCATATCAGATGAAAAATAAGTGCGACCTGATGCAGGACTGCAGGGAAAAAGGCTGGTAGATATGGTTGTACCCGATTGAGATAGCGTGCAGAGGCTTCCAAGCCCAATCAGTCTGGAAGTTGCAATCAGCAGTGGGACTGACAGGAAGTGAGAATGAGAAGGCAGTACAAAAATTAGGGGAGACGGCAGAGAGAGAGTCTCCTGTTGTACATGGAGAAAGAGAGAAAAGGCAAGCTGGAAGCCAGGAGGGAGTGAGTAGTGGCTGGCCACCTCTACTGAACTGCCAACAGGATGATGTTATAGTTATGGGTCGAAACACGAAACACCCTGTGACTGCTGGTTGCCATCTGACAACAACCTGCATTTAACCATGTATATATACGTATATTTGCGTATAC
>JBBBVU010000015.1:18985648-19003838 GCA_037177055.1 Atherinosoma microstoma | reverse complement strand
CCTATATGGTGGGTTAAAAGATTAATTGGAGGACTTTATTTAAACATCTCGACAGACCAAGCCATTTAAAAACATCATTGTGCTTAAAAAGGCCATAGGGTGATTAATTCCCACAGCTCATTAGAAATTTTTGGGGCTTTTATACTGGGAAATAAAAAACAAGAATGTTTCTAGATAATCACAGTTCAACCTCTGTCTTCTCAGAGATGATCAGTGAGTGGATTAGAGTATGTGTATAACTTCATGTGTGCACTTGGTCCAGCATGTGACCCTGTGGCTGTTTGAAATGAATGGTGCGTGTTTGTGAATGAATTACTGTGTGAATGGCAATCAGCAGGGCTACCAGCCCCAGACTGACAGTTAGCTATGTTGTCTGTGTTACACGGCGATACTCCACATAAAGAGCGGTTCGATAGAGATCTGCAGAGGTAGTAAGGCTGGTGAGGTGACCGCTCAACCAGCAACAATAGTGAGACAGGCCAGCCATCGGGCACGGCCATCCTAAAGCTCCCTGGCTCCAGAGACATGCAGGACTAACTAAAGGCTAAAAACACACACATCACTTCTCATTAGCCACTGTGACAGCTGACTGAAGGTCCAAACAGGGTCAACTCCATTATGTAAACCCACTAAAACTTATTCTGCATGAATTAGTGATTCACATGACTTACCAAAAAGGTTTACCAGGTAGAGCCACTTTTAGTGAATTAGAATTATTGACTTTTGGGACAGGATTCATCTTATTTGCTATCAGCACACACTTTTAAATCTGAATGAATGAATTCTTGCACATGACATGAACAACCAGCAGATAAATGAGGCCCCCAATAATGCATTATGAATATATGCAGTTTGTGGAGCAACATATACTGCAGTAGAGATTAAGTCTTTTTTAGGGAAAGTTGATTTTTGTTTCAGTGAGACAATTCTGCACATCAGTCAAAGAGTCTGAAATAAATATCCCTGCCTTCAGTCTAAACAGATTCCTGCTCACAAGCTAGCTGTGGAAAATGCTGATCATGGTGAAGAAGCTATGACTGTCCCATTTGTTTAAATGTTTAGTTGTGATCCAAAAGTATTTGAAGAAGGAACTCAACACAAAAAGCCTCAGTCTTGGTTTGAAGAAGAAATTTTTCCTGTGAGGTGACAGCGCTAACTCCTGCACACTCCTAACTCAGGATTTGTTTAATATGTGATTATCTGCATTTGAGATCTTGGAAGTAGCCTCTTTTTTTTCTTTTTTTTTTTTTAAACCAAGCGTAACCAACCATTTACAATAAAAGACTGGATGTGAAAAAGAACAAATTTTAATAACAAGATTACCACAAAAACATCATAAAACAATTTCTAGACCTCAATTAAAACAAGCTGAATTCACACACTTTGTGGCACAATACACACCCGATAAAACAAGCACATGCACACTGCAGCTTAAGATAAGATAAAAGTGTGATTACCGCCACAGGGGAAAAGAGAGAAGACCACTCATATCAGACACACCAGGCAAACTCCATATTGTCCTATGAAAGATAGAAACAGTTAAAACCAATAAAAAGCATTTGTAACTAATTTATAAAAAAGTGAGAGCCATCTAGTTGAGGCTAAGACATCAGAAATAAAACACTCCACAAAATTGTTACTTAAAAAACAATCAACACTGACAAGTATTATAAAATCATTAATTGTGGCAAAACGCTTAACACAAATCATGTGCGTGGTTTTACCTTCAGGGGTGCATTCAAGATTCATCACTCAAGTTTTCTCAAAGCATTACAAACAAGCACTCGGAGAGCGCAGACCAAACAGGCCAAATAGCCCACCCAGTACCCCCTACATTTCTAACCTTCTGGATCACCCGATCCAGAATATTAATGTGATGCATGTCAAACAGTGTTGAATTATAACATCTACCATGATGTCATCTTGCAATTTTTTCTCTTTTTTTGCCTATGATTCTGAGCATTATCTTTTGAGTTAGTTGTAATGGGAAAATCATCCCTATCTCCTAATAGTGAAGAATCCTCAAAAAAAATTCCTGGATCCAGACGGTAATCTGGATCACCCCCAAAATATAACCAGTTGTTCCTTTTCCCATTTCTGAGATGATTTCCTGAAAATTTTATCAAAATCCATCCTTTACTTTTTGAGTTATGTTGCTAACAGACAGACAGACAAACGTACGCTCCCGAAAACATAACCTCTGCGCCTCGGCTGAAGTAATTAGACATGGATGGTTGTGCTGACTGACTATTAGACTAATCAATGTTTGCTGATAATATTTTCTGTACCCTACTCATAAGACATTTTGAGGCCAAGTCATGGAATGGATTATCCAACACACTCATATCAGGACACCACACATTTTTCAAATACACAGTGACAATGTCCAGTCAATATGTTTTGGAGGTTTTGGGAATCTGCTGAGCATATGAAGAAGCATTTTATCTGGTGACATCTGTATATACAAGAAGGTAGACCAAACAGTGAAACTGTAGCACACCTGTGTTTATGAGTCTAACACATGGTGTTCCATTCATTGCTCAGATCACAGCAGTGTCCTCCACCTCCCACCCAGCTACTCATCCCACATCTGTCCTCCTGTACTTGTAAGTGTACTGTGGGCTCTCTGGTTGGTTTCAGCATGCTTCAATGGCTGCACAAGGGTGAGGAAAGGGGATGGAAGGATGATCTTGGGTTAAACAAGGGGAACGTGGTGTGAAAAGAAATAAAGGAGGCAACAGTGGAGCAGGATTGAGGTTCAGGTCCTGAGGTTTGTGTGCCTTCTCTGTAAATTCCAAATAAATTGTCTGCTTTGCGAGACAATCCTTTCCAACATGTTGGCATTTACAGTGGTCCACCGCAATCCCAATATCTCCACAGTATCTCTAAGTAAACCTGACATTTACACACAAATGCTGCAGCCTTGGACTTTTGGGCTGTTTTCCCAGGAGTCTAAACCAAAACAATCAAACCACTGACACAGGAAAGTGAACATAAATCTCCAACGCTACCATCATTCTGAAACACACACACATGCACTTCTCAAACAGAGTCCAAGCTCAATATAAGATCTCTGAACTGCTTGAAACACAAATGCTGGCAAATGAGAAGGGCATCTTATCTTATGCATACAGCTTAATTTCCAAGTTTACGTACTGTTTGCTTCTGCACCCCATCATCAGACTGATGTGCTCTACCAGAACAAAGTCTAACAGAGATGGAGTGAACAAAAACATTCTGAAACTTGTGTTTCTCAAAGTGTTCAGAGCTTGTTAGACCTAATGTTTTCCCTGCAGCCCTCATCCTGGAGGACTGTTTTTTGTGGACGCAGACCAAAAGATAAAGACATGGCCTCTCAGCGGAGTGCCAGCCCAGCAAGACTGTCATCACGAAGGCACTCGCTTGCTTGGCACACTGACTTGGAAAGTTTGAGCTCAGATATAGCTTTTGGGGGTTAAAAGAGAAGTAGTCTTTATGGAAAATTAACAAATTACTTTAGTTTAGAATAAGATTACAGGGGTAGATTTTCCTGCACTGTGCTGTTAGGAAATCAGGCATAAATCACATAAACAACATGTAGCCCACATGTCAGATTTAAAGCAGCATAAAATGCAGGTGATTCGAAGCATTGGAAACCAGTGACCGTTAAGTAGTGATGTAATATTTCAAACAGCTTGTATCCAGTCTCAGCTTATATGATTGTATGGGGGTAAAATGGGGGCTGGTTATGATCGCAGGTTCACTGTGGATTTGAACAGTGGACTGGTTGTGTGCAGTATCTATGGCACATGTGTTTACTCACCCCCGTGAGTCTTCAGTGTGAAAGACCTATGTGTTTGGGCGTCAGTAACTTAATGACACCACTTACTGGCCTAATTCACACTCAGGCTCTTGTACATATTTTTAAAAAAGGAAAAAAACATCATGCTAGGAAATCCTACCAACAGAGAATCGGTTGTGTCAGTCAGATTGGAGGTAAACATTTTTAGGGTTCTTGTTCAGCCTCCTTTGATCTTGGTTCAAATGAAATTCTGTGTATCCCTTGCTCTAACAGACATCATTTAACATGTTTTCTTTGAATAAACTGAGTATTTTTCAAACCATCTCGGCTCAAGAGCTACTTTTTGAAGGTAATCATGACCAAAAATGGTGTATGTGAAGCAACGAGCGGTTTGGCCGGAGAATTACAGAGAACATTGAGTGATTGGGACGTGGGGAGAGACTAAAACAGGACAGGGCAAAGCTACGCACATCTTTCCACTCCTATGTTTTTATTTGAGCTTTTTGCGTCTCACAGGAAATGCCCCCACCTTTTCCATTTTTCTTCTTCGATAAAAGAAGACTATGTCGTCTATCAGTAAAATAGGAAAACAGAACAAACTATTTGGAGTTTAGTGTAATTGTAGCATATTTCTTGTAGTTTCTTTTACGCTATTTTGTACTGTTCTCAATTTAATGAAAGCATTCTTTGGTTGACAGTGTAATGAATTAAATATTAAATAACGAGTTTTCTGTTAAGACAAAGGGAAAAAAAAGCTGAGTGTAATCTGTCTGTACTTCTACGTGTAACTTTCCTTTATGTCCCAAGTTGTGCTTTAATAACTCACACTGGAGTGGCATTGTTTTACCATGAAACAGCTTGTACTCATGATTCAGATCCTGTGCTGCACAAACCGCTGCCCAGCCAGGCGTCTAATATTAACTATGGTGAGTTCACACGCATAGCAGTACAATACAAGGAAACCCAAGTCTCCCGAGTCTCATGATATCACCTTTGAGCGTAACCATCTTTGTACCCTGAATTACTCCACACCATGAAATGCAGCTTGCTTTCTTGCTCTTGGCTGACAATCAGTGCATCAGCACTCAAACATGCTGGTTGCTGTTTGCCTCAGATAAGAAGTGGGGCATTCAGACCTGTACGACGAATGTCATTCTTCTACTGAGTCTTCTACCACTGAGTCTCCTAACAGTGGTGGTGGGAGAGGGGCTTGGCTGTTGGAGCAGTTGGTGGACCAGGGTAGGCACACAATCAGCTGCATGACCTCCTGTGTTTTGCTGTCTCTTGCAGTGTGTTGGTTTAGTGGGTGAATCCACGTGGAAGCCCTAAATCTCAGTTAATCTGTCACATCACTGAGAGAATTGGGTACTCCCCAGCCATCCTATCTAATCATCAGCTTTCCACTGGTCTGCTGTCTACTGCTGGCCCGCTGAGACATAAACATCCTGTTTGTTGAGGGAGTGGGAAAAATGGGAAGAAAAGGCGTAAATGAATTCAGGCTACTTACCAGGATGTCAGCATAGCACAAATGTGCAACAAGAGGCTCATGAGTACTCTGAGACGCTATTGAGTGTTAAGAGCCTTTGTGAATTAGTAATAGTTTTTAAAACCTTCCTTCTATGTAGAATTAATAAATACAGTAATTGAGTCGTATTAGTATGTCTGCGGAAAAGCCTGAGCAAACAGAGCAGCAAGCAGACTGAAAATAAATCCAATCATATCTCCAGTGTACCACGGGTAAACTGGTAATCTTCTGCCTACAGGCATATGTTTTATATAGAAAATGAAGGCCTGACAAAAGGCTGATGGCTGACTCTGAAGTCCAATACATCATACTCTCTAACTTTATATCAATGTGTGATTTGGCATTGCTAAGTCAATGTATAAAGCAGTGTACTGCCATGTTGCAGTTTTCAGGTCCTGTATCAACTTATGCAGAGAGTAGCACTGCCTCCTTGTGGAATAGTTGTTATATTGTTAAAACAGCATACAATCCTAATTGGTAATTAAACCTACTTTGTTTTTATTAGAATTCAGTATTTATTCAGAAAGCATATGCAGATTTCTTCATCCAAATCTTAGTAAGATAAAAGAGGAAGAAACATAGTGAAAATAGTGCATTGTGGGTAAATCAACCCAGTGTGGGGCTGATTTCAGTTCTCTATTATAACAAATTAAACTCATTCATAAGTAAAATGATTACTCCCTATAGGTCAACCACATTATTTTTGTAGCATTTTAAAGAATAACTAGTTTGCTACGAAGTTTTCACAGGAGATTCAGATTTCTACGCAATGGCTCCTTCATGATTTATTTTTGATACAGCCACAGACCCAGAAACATGTGAACATGACAGAAATGTGTTGCAATGATATGACCAACATGCCGATGGGCGGCATGCAAAAGCATGTGATACAGTGTGGTATTCAACCACACATAGTCTCTGGTATATTGCAACATGACTTTGAATGGACTGATAACATTAGCGCTGTATTTCAGAGGAGATTTTTGTTGTCTCACTCTATGTGAACATATTTCAACCACTTAGTTCATGATATGAAATGGTTGACAAAAAAAGATGTGGATAATTCTATATCTGTTCAAGTCAGGGTAGGTTGTGGTGGATTAACATTCCTACTTTGATGATGCATGAACACAAAGTCATTCCCAAAAAGTGACTTGAAGAAACAGGAAATAACTTCTTCCTTACATTCTTCTGCAATTATTTATTTGCTTTTTCTTTCTCTGTCTTTTCTTTAAGCTGTTTTTTTTTTATTTATTCATACATGTTGAAAGGAGTCATTTGGATTACAAAATATGTACACAGGTCCCAAAACGTTGTGTTCTTCTGTACTGTTTTTTATTACATTATTTTTTTCATTGCATTTTTATTCCATATCGCCTTGAACTGTGTGAAGACATATTTTCATGTAAAAAAAAAGAAGAAGACATTTTTCGTTTACGCCACCAACTTTACTGTTTTAAAGATTGCCACTAAAACCCATTGGAATGTCATTAAACGTTTTTGGCATCTGAATTAATCAGTTCCAAAATGGCCGCACTCATGTATTACCCTTTCCTTCAAATCATTTGAATAGACAAAACCACATTTTATCAGTTCATTGATAATTTCCTTATGAATTCCTTATTTTGTACTACTTGGTCTTTTTACATAAAATACAGGTAGAAATACTGTATCTGTTCCACTGTACATTGCTCAGACATGTATCACATGATGGTATAGGTTAACCATTAGATAAAATTTTTCCAGACTTTTGTGACCTGTGGATGACCTTTCAGTTTGTGGCAGATTCTTGTGACAGTAACAAATCTGCATGAAATCATTCATGGATGGACACGAGAACTCCATTCCACCACATCTGATTCCCAGAGAGCAAAAACAAAAGAATAATTTGGTGTACAATTGTGCTAAATACGAGCTAAAAGTACCAGAACCAGATTTTCACACAAACACATAAAGAGATTACAATAACTCAAATGTGACAAAATTACATATATCTGTTTGTCTATTGAGGAAAGACAAAACCTTTCCTTTCAGTAGAGTGTGATCCTTTGTTGTTGGTTTTTTTTCAGTGAACTGCTCACTTCAGGTGCCTGGACAGATTCAATTAGAATTCACTGTTATAATTAATTAATAGAAGCAAATTGTCCTGACCTACATCTAGAACAGGCTCAAACCATGATACATTTGCTCACATAATAATGCATTCCTTTCATTTGACCAAACATAACATTTATCATGTACATTTATTTAATTTTTTTTGTATTCTTCTTCCAGAATTCTTTTTGAAAACCTGTGGCTTTCTCTTTGCTGTGGTTTACACACGATTGTTGTCCTGTGTTCTCCTGGACAAATAGACTTTATGTTTCTTAAGACTTGTTATATTCTTGGATTTATTAACTTTTTTAGCAAATGACTGAGAGGGCTGTAATCACTAAGAAGTTAACTTCAGTTACTTTGTGAACTCACGAACAAATTACGCACATTGTTTATGGAGTAAACTTTGTTGAGTTTGAATTTACCTCCATGTGTGAACAAGTTGTCTGAGTGGATTGGTGAAATCCTTGGAAATCTCTCCTTGTGTCACGTTACACTGCACCAAGCATGGGATGTAAAACAGACTTTTCACAGATTCATGTTTTTCAAATAAAACAGCGCACCCACTCACACCTTGTCATCATCCCATTAACCATTCTGTTGTCTTCACATTCTGTATACACCTTTGTCCGCTGGGTCAAAAATGACCTGTCCTCACTAAAAATCTAAAATAAAGCAAGTTCATTTAATTAAAAAAGCTAAATCTATGTTACATGAAGAGACAATATGCCATTCCTCCGAAACTGTTTTAATATCAGAGTTTTCCCATTTCACAGTGCAGAAAGACTGCATTCATTCAGTGGACACCACTTGTTTTTTGTTTTCTATTGTGTAACACAGATGACATATTCACTATATTTTAAGTGTTTGAATGAATGAATGAATTATACTTTATTGATACCCGAGGGGAAATTGCATAATTGATTGTCGTTTTTCCTTTTGCTTCTGAAACTTGTTCAGCGCTGTTCAGCACAGCTCAGCACTGCATATACCCAAGGAAAGTATCACAAATACACAAAAAGTAGTTTTGAATTCAATTTAGTGAAGACACTTTCAATGGTGGGGTGGGAGAGATGCTCTCTTCTTTGAATGTATGGAGTTATGTTTTTCTATGGGATGTAAGAAATGTAGTGGTGGGGGGTGGGGGGGAAACTGATGAGAGGGTCCCTCTCCCCTGGGAGCTCAGGCTTGTTCTTTCTAAATGTGCCAAGTATGGAGAGATGTTCATGAGAGATGAGGAAATTGTCATATGACATTGTACCACCTCACATGCATAAGCATAGCCTGCATGCATCCCTTGGTTCTTCTCTGGACCTCTCACTCGTTGGTTTTCATTTGTATCTATCATAGAACTGTACATCTCAGGCCACCCATATCTGGAATATTTGAAGAGTACAGGAATGTCATGTTTTTTGAGAAAATTATGATTCTTATTCTATAAATACAGTATGAAAATATTTAATATTTTGTTGCTTGCTGGACATTTCTGCCAGAAAGGTTCTGTTATTTGCAGCACATTTAGAGACTGAATGTGGAGGTACTATGTCAAATGTCAATGCCAAATTTATTTATACAGCACATTTAAAAACAACAGTTGACCAAAGTGCTTCACAATTACACATCAATCACAAGATAGCAAATATAATAAAATAATCCAAATTAAAACACAGAAGAGTTCAGATTTCTAAAAACTATTCAACGTCTCATATTCAATCAGTTGAAGGCCAAAGAACAGAGATGCATTTTTAATAGACATTAGAATGATTATATGCTCTGAGTGGTGCAGACATATAGAGGTAATGCCACGGTCTTGGGGATGCCACAGCGAATGCTTGATCACCTCTACGTTTTAACTTTGGCTTCAGAACATCGAGGAGAAACGGTTGGTTGACCTGAGTGCTCTCATAAGTGTGGAGATGTTGAGGAGATCACATAGATAGGATGGGGCTAGAGACCATTTAAAACTTTAAAAAGTGAGGAATTTTTTTTTAAAAATCAACGCATACTCAAAAGAAAATATCCAGAATGCGATACTTGCAGTCATTTTGCAATGAGGACATTGCAAAATGACTGCAAGTAGTTAAAGAACCAAAAACATCAGCTGCGGGGAATTAGATTTTCCAAACCAGATGTCCTCAGTCTTCTTTTCGTTAAGGTTTAGAACATTTAGCCTTGTCCAGGGTTTGATTTAAGCCAGGCAGTTTAATAAGGGCGTAAGCGCATTGCTTATCTTAACTGGTATATAGGTCTGAATATCAATGTAAAGGTACGTAATGCTTCCTAAAGATAGAACCTAGCGGCAACATGTACAACACAAACAGCAATGGTCCCAAAATGGACCCATGGGGAACCCCAAAATGGAGAAGGGCTGCTGAAGTTGAATAAGCCCCTAGATTGATAGAGAAGGACAGAGCTGTACGTTTAATGACAACAAGATGTTCCAACCGGAATAACACAATATTGTGGTATATTGTATCAAAGGCTGCTGAAAAGTCCAAAGCACTAAAACAACAGAATTCCCTGAGTCTACAGTTAAAAGAATGTTGTTAAACATTCTTCAAAGGGCTGTCTAGGCACTGTCATGTGACCTAAAACCTGATTGAAACTCCTCACAAATATTGTGTGTTTCTAAAAACTTTTGGAGTTGATTAAAAACTACTATATCCAAAATTCTGGATAAAAAAGGTAGTTTAGATATTGCCCTGTAGTTGGAGAGAACAGTTTGAGGTTGAGGGTTTTCTTTTTCAAAAGAGGCTGCACAATAGCACATTTAAAAGCATCAGGAAATCAGCCTGATGATAAAGACTTGGTAATCAAAATAAGGACACGTTGACCGACAACATGAAAAACATCTTTAAACAGCCAAGGGGGAATACAGTCTACAGGGGAATTTAAGACCTTGATCTGATTAACTATCTGCTTTAACCCCCTAAGTGCAAAAATAGAAATATTGCACTAAGCAGTGTAATATTCAAATGTTTTGCAAGACATCTTACAGAGCTGATGAGGATGCACTCATTGATACAGAGCAGATTAATAGCAAAATTCAACATTTATCAAACGCCTAAAGGGTTATAGCAGAATGTCACAGGCTCAAACTGCTGAAGAACAGCTGAGCATGTCGGAGATGATGAGGGATCTTTATCATGATGAGATGATGGGACAATTGAATTAAAAATATTAGATAAAACCTGAGGTCTGTGGCTGTTTTTTAGAACTATGTTAGACAGAAAAGCAGTCTTAGCAGTCTTTACAGTTGTTTACAGTTTACTTTAGTTCTGTCTAAGATCAAACAGCAGTGTGTGTGTGCATGTGCACACATGTAAGTGCATGAGGGTGTGTGCTTCTGTGTTAGTATGTGTATGATTTTTGCACTCTGTAACCAACTGATTTTAATTGCCAGGTCAAAAAACCCGAAGGCAGTCTGTGTCCCCAAATAGTGTATAGCTTCCATGGAAATATGAAGAAACAACATTAAAGGGATTTTCTCTGCAGCTAAACACAGTTCTGGGTCATTTTTGACTCAAAAACATCAGGAGGGTTACAAAAAGGTCATATTTGTGCAGATATAAACAAAATTTGACAGGACACACAAAGTAATGATGACAGACCTTTTGGTTGTTATCCAAACATCAACTGACAATGGGAAAAGTGAACATTAACATCACTACAGACTAAGTAATCAACTATGCAAACTGGACTGGGTGCAATTAATTGAATACTTGGGTGCAACATAATAATTGCAACAATAGTTTTCTCCTTGCACATTTTCAAAGTATATTTTAACTGGTATTTTTCTTGTTTGTTTTGGTATATTGTGTTTTCTTTTAATTCTATATTTATGGTGCTGCTAAAACACAAACACAGTACATCAAATACCAATCCAGAGTTAGTTTGCCTTTGTTATATTTGTTCAGGAGAAAATGTTAATGTGCACCAAGACCTATCATCTGATTGCTACCCTGTACAGTAGTATTTGGCTATAGCTTCAGTAGTTACAAAAGCAAAATGAGCTTTGAAAGTGTAAATAGATTGGTAGTCAAACAAGCAACATGCAAAGTCTGAACAACAAATAGAGCAACAAGCAGGCAAAACAGAAAGGGCCTGCAAAATGCTTGGAGCAAAATCACAATCCAGCAAGTTTTGAGTGCTCAACACATATCTGTGTCCATTCCCAGTCATCCAGGTCATAGAAGTGCTTCACAGACAGGGCAACTAGACTTCTTCTCTTGATTCTTGAAGACATTTCAACTCTCATCAAGAGGGCCTCTTCAGTGATGTGGCTTAGCAAACCTGACCTTTGTCAAGTATGCAAAGAAATCTATAAGAAAAGAAGTACTACAATCCTCTTCATTGGACTGTAGAAAATACAGGCGTTGATATGCTGTCATTTCATACATGGCTAACATGTCAGAAAGAATGAGAATGATGATTCAAAAAAAAAAAAGCATTCCTGTACTCTTCAAACAAAAGACTATGTTTAGGCAAGTCTATACATCCTCTCTGCAAGCACATGGCTCCACACAGGAGAGCCGGCTCCTCTGCATCTAAAGGATGTGCAACACTATTTTGATAATGTGCACATTCTTTGCAGAGAAACACAAATATCTATCTTGCTGTATCTGTATGTATTTTTGTTAGTCTGATTTATAATACTCTCATTTAATCTTAATACTTTTGTAATGTGTGCCTATCAAATTACCTACTTAGAAAACCCATCGTTAAACCTATGACATCATCAATCAAATAACGCTTGCAAAACACATATGATGGGCAAGTACATAAACAAGTCATTGGATCGACAACCAGAACCACAGAATGAGCATGTGGGTCAGTGACAGCCTCATTGAGTCTCAAGATGTGACGGTCCACAAACAATTTAAATGCTTAGAAATGAAGAAATGTTTTGAATATGAGGTGAAATGTATTGAAAAACAAATAATATGAATTACATATGAAGTCCCTGAGCTTTATTAAGTAATAAAGCACTTAAGATTGTAAATATTGAGGGAACTAAGTACTGAAGTGGATGTGGGTGAGCAGGGAGGTCAGGTGGTAACACTGGTGAGGATGCAGAGAAATGTACGTTCTCAGAAATAACACAAGATAGTGATCAAAGTATGACAAGATTGCGTGGCTAGCTGACAAACAGAAAGTGAAACAAAACCTTGTCATGTTGGACTGTAACTCGTGATGACCACCATGAGGGTATGATCTATTTATAAAGTTTTAACATAGCACTTTACAAAAACTATAAAACAAACCAAAACTATAACATTTACAGTATAAAACTGAGAAAACATGCCACAAAAAGAGAACTGGAATGTCAAACACTAAGCATAATCTCTGTTTTACATCTGTCTTTTATCTGCAACTGGAACAGGTAGTGCTCCCTGCCACAGCACAGTGCCCAGTTCCCCATTATGCACTGCAAATTCATGTTCATGCTTGATGATTGTTCTGGAAAAAAAGGAAATTTTGATTTTTTTTAAATGATTACAATCTAACATAAAAATCCTGACTCATTTCTCAGAAATGCACAGATGCTGATTCAGTATTCAAGTAAATGGTCTATTTCAAATGGAAATTTATCACTTCAAAGATCCTTGAATCTGATTTGAAACATTAATCTTTCTATTCCATTATAATAGAAAAAATATAAATGTTGGATTTTTTTAATCTTCCAATCTGTGGAGAACCTTTAGATCAGGAAAGGCCCAGACAGAGGGTCTCCCATCCTTCCTATATGACCAGCTGGCCTTCAGCCTCATGTAGATTTTCACTGAATTCACTGAAGCTGTACAAAATTCCCTACTGCTTTCTAGTTTCTTTGAACCCCAAGAAACCCCTTAACATGATGTCGAATGACTGCAGGCCTGTTTTTCTGATGTCTGTGGTGGTGGAATCCATTAAAACGCAGGGGTTAACCCACCTAATGGACATCACAGGCCCCCTACAGGGCCCCCTACAGCACCTGCTGGTTTAACAGATCAGTGGATGATACAGTCTAAGGGACTGCGTTTCATCCTGCAACACTTTAACTCCCCAGGTACATATGAAAGGATCCTGTTTGTGAACTTCGAACCGGCTTTCAACACAGTTTTCCCAGAAGTCCTCCACACAGCTGTGACACTTTTCATATGTCATGGGTTCACAAACCTCCAGACAGACAAGAAGTAGCAGGTGAAGCTGAGTAAACATGTCTTCAACACATGAGCCAAGCTCCACTCTGATATCATACATTTACACAAATGACAGCACTTCAGGAGACCCTTTCTGAAATTTGCATATGATGCAACGATCATCAGTATCATCCTGGACAGCAATAAGTTGACAAGCTGTCTTTATAGTTATATATATAAACAGTTTATAAGAAATGTAACATTCTGCTCTGTCAAAATAAACTCTGTACATGTTTACTCCATGTATATCAATTCAATGTTTATTTACACTTTTTATAATGTTTTACATTTTAATATTTTAAAATCTCTAGAATAAGATTCTTGTTAGTTAGTTTGTTCTCCTGATCACTCTACAGACAAAACATACAGGAATATAAAAATAAATCTGAAGATTGTTTTTCTAAAGTGTTATGCTTTTAGCAGGTGTCTCCAGACTCTACTTATTCAGATCCAGACTGTGGCTGGGTCTCTCTAGGACTCTCCCAGAGTTCTCCTCAAGCCTTTCCTCGCTTTTCTTGGTGAAATACCTTGGGTTCTTTTTCTTGCTGAAATGTGATTCTTCGCTCCAGCCTGGGATCCGGGGCAATCTGGGAAATGTTTCACGCAGGATAGCTCTATATTTTCATCCATCTGTCTTTCCTTCGATCTTGACTAGTCACTCTGTCTATGCCACAGAAAGAAATGATAACAGGATAGTGGTGTCATCACCATGTTTAGTGTTTTCATGACCCAATTTCACAGTCGAATCCTGTGAAATCCTGCATAAAAAGGGACCTGACTGCTTCCAGTTGTATTTTTTCACAGCGGTGTAGAAATTTAGAGCTGTACTGTTAAAATACTTGATACGGCTCCAGATTTGGTATGTATTGAGGAAAAACACATTACACAAGACATCTAAAGAGCTTCAGGCTGATCTTGAACAATCTACAGAAGAGATTTCAGCCTATAACGGAACAAGACAGTAATCGTTCAGTGAAGGTTATGGAGAATGTTTCTACTGAAATAAAACGCACAAATAAACGCAACAAATGTTGGCAAAATTTTTCAAAGATAAATGTATTTTGCCAGTGGTAAACAAAGTCGAACTTTCTGGAAATGCGGTGCATAGTTTGTTTATCCCTTGTATTTGCAAGATGCCACATCTGCCTAATTAGTTCTGTGTAACATGAAGCGATGGTCTAATTGTGGACCAGAGTGTGAGTGGCAAACATGTTCTTGATGAAAGATGCCTTCCATTGGCATGGCTTTTGGCTCTTCCAATCTTTCACATTGTAAAACTGATCGAGGTAACCTCAGGGTTCTTCTCAAAATCATACCAAAGGGAGAGCAAGCCAAAGGTTTTGCAAAAAGACTTCTAAAGAAGTGGCTTGTGAACATTTTGTTGGGATTGAAAAGAGCCTAGTCAAAACATGCCAACGTTTGCACAGATCATTTCATTGAAGGTTTGTAAATCCTTTTTCTTCAGTTGGTTATAGCCCTTTTCTGTTACTAGGTAAATAAAAGTGTGTGTGTGTGTGGGGGGGGGGGGGGCAAGCCGTAGCTGCTTTCTTGTTTTAGTCTTTCTTTCTTGTTTTCATTTAGCTTTTGCTAAACAAGAAACCAACAATAAGTTGAGCTCATTTTAACTTTAGCTAATGTTTTTGCTTAGTTCATCAGGAGATCCTAGCAATCTTTATAATGAAAACAACATAGACGAGGCTCCTGTGAAGAATCTAGGCCGTGATAGAGTGAAACAGCTGGTTGTGGTTTGTTTACACCTAACCAACAGAGTAACGACATTATAAAAAACACCAAAATGTGAACTTATACCAATGGAAACTATGCAGGATTTTTCATGAAGGGTCTTAATCCTAACTGCTTTTATCCATTCACACATAAAAAATAAATAGGTTTCCAAGCTTTCATCTACTTTACCATTGAGGCTCATCTGAAGTTACTCATCACCAGTTAATTTGAGAAACTGGGAACCTGAACTGATGAGAATTTCAGCAATTGAAAGCTTTCTCGGCTAATGCATGAGGATCTATGACATCATATAGGTTATGTTTCATGTGCAAGCTATTTTGTGCATGAACTCATATCTACACATCGAACAACAACTTCTCAAATATTTCTTTCACAACCAAGTGGTGGCTTGTTTGACCGCCACATTGTTCACCAAAAGTAAGTGAGACTGCAAAAGTCACGTAATTGAAGTAATAATTGTAACAATAGAAGTAAAACCTTATAGGAAATTACCAGCCCATCGTTAAAACACGGTGGAGGTTCAGTCATGCTGTGGGGCAGCATTACTACCTTTCAGACTAGAGACAGTGAATATATGAAGGGAATTCTGAAATCAGAATGCTTTGAAGGCAAGTGAAATGTGCTCCTCTGTGTCAAAGGGTTAGGTTCAAGACCAGGGTCTTGGATAACTCAGGACAATGAGCCAAAGCAAACAAAAGAAGAGCTGAAGAGAAAAATATGGGCAGAAAATGCGAGCAAAGTGCAACTTTTTCTCTACGCCTTCTCTCCTTCTCCTCTCCTTGGATCTGACAGGTAGCTGCATCCAGAGAGCAAAAAATGGCTTAAAGTATCTGATTGGTTCAGCCTGGTGTCAGGTAAGGAAAAAAATCAATGGGCTGCAGGTCAAAGTGTTTCATGGCCCAGTGGTCAGGAAAGAAAGTTTGGTACAGGGACAACAGTGAAATGGGGTGGTGTTTAAAAATATTAGAGGGCCAGCCCAGTGTTAGTTGAGCTGCTGCTCTACTGAGTTTTATGAACCAGTCAGACCAATAAACAAATTGTGTCAGCCCAAAAAATATGTCAGCCCACTGGGAAAATACCCAGTATACCAGATTGCCAATCTGTCCCTACATGTGCACCGAAGTAACATTTTGAGGGTAAGAAATTAAATACTGTAGTGTCTGGGGGAAAAAAAATTAATTAATGGGTTTATATCACATACAAAAAATGGCTTAAAACTTTAGACAATTAAGAATTTTAAAGGATTTTTTACTGATGGAAATTAAAATATCTATGCCTAATTTTAATTCAATCTAATACTATATCAATAGCACATGCCTATAGACCAACATTTCTTCAGACACCAGACAAGACCAGCAAAATTACTGTGAGCTGAAATATTTTGTCAAATTATTTCACCTCAACTTTCTAGTCCACTTTTGATTTTGTTAGACAATGTTATTTAGTTTCTTGCATTTGTATGTGTTTCATTTACTTTTTGCTCCTCTACTGAACAGAGAATTGTCTTCCCTTCTTCTAATGGCATGTCTATGGTCTCTTTGGAGGGAAGGCCACCCCTGAAATTTCATTGGTCACCCCTGTGGCCACCCCAATTCTGATTGGTAGCTTATCAAATTAATTAACTTGGGAGCCAAGGTCTTGCTTTTATCACAATCTATATTATCATTTATTATATTATGCAACTTCCTTTTTTATTATTGTCAGTTTTTAATCTTTTTGGTTTTATTTAAACTGTTTTAACTATTGTGCCCTTTCATATTCTTTTTTTTTTTGCTACGTAAGGCCCTTTGCTCGTATATGTTTGATAATGTGCTACATAGATCAAGTTGAGTTTAACTGAATATTGTCATGAAATATAAATCTGTGTTTTCTGAATTAAAGACAAACGATAACTACAAATGTTATAGATATATTTGTTGAATATAGCCAATGTTATGTACACGGCTAACCAGTTTGTAGAATATACAGTAGGCAACACAAGAAAAGGGTAGTGGGGTTTGAGTTTGGTGGGAAAACCCTCTGTTAGCCTTAAAAACACAGTCACACTTCAGACAGGTTCCAGCAGCTACAAGAACAGCTGCCTCTGTGTTAATTGGTTGGTCATTGATCTTTCTGTGTGTTAACTTTGCAGTATAAGTAATGTTTCAAACTTGAAATGAAGGACTAATACCAATTAGCTCTGCAGTGAAAGAGTGCATCTAAATGTGCCTTTTAGTTTTATTTTGAAAAATGTAAAAATAATCAAAGCTATGACTGAAGCTATTAGAAATTGTGCAAAATAAGTCTATAAACAGAGTTTTGTTTAGTTTTTTTTTACATTGGAAAGGGCTCAAAGCTGTTAATTGAGGGTTTTCAGACACCCAAGAATCCCTGTATTTCACACATTCATTCTAATCAAAGTTAACAATGATCCTGCTGGATATTGATAGGCCACCCCACACTAAATTCAGTCATATCTTTGCCACCCCATTAAAAATTTCCTGGATATGCCACTGTTGGCAATACAAGGATAAAACTGAATTATATTGTCATTTGTGCCTTGTGATCTGATGGTTAAAACAACTGAATAGTTCGTACTACTCTTAAAAAAACTCCAAATCAAACTACCCATAAAGCCTTACAAAAACCATCACTTGCTCTTTTAGTGGAAAGCCTCTTAGTTCTTTAAATGAAGCACACACTGAGCATTATCAAGCTCTGAAGAAACAGAGGACATAAGTGCCTTTTCACTGGGTGCCATTGAAGTGAAGAGATGTCTCTCACTGAGAGAGGAGCTGTTGGTAGATGGATGATAGATAGATAGATAGATAGATAGATAGATAGATAGATAGATAGATAGATAGATAGATAGATAGATAGATA
>JBBBVU010000015.1:18973810-18984290 GCA_037177055.1 Atherinosoma microstoma | reverse complement strand
AGATAGATAGATAGATAGATAGATAGATAGATAGATAGATAGATACTTTTATTGATCCCCTAAGGGAAATTGTGAATATACATTTTATGTCCTGTCATTATTTATGCTTAAAACTTGCTCATGTTTTGAAATTTTTTTATAAAAGTCCAATAAAATGCCAAATTGTCTGGTAAGACTGTTATATTAAAGTAAATTAATCATGCAGAATTATTGAAGACAGTGCATGTTTGTGTGACCTGTAGTTACCGTCTGCTCTTCATATGTCTATATTCTAATCTCACACAAACAGAAAGCCTTGTTTAGTTTTCTCCATGTGGTTTAGACCATTTCTTGCATACAAACCCAGGTCCTCTTCCTGAAATACCTTTTTGACAAATGTTTGATCCAGTAAGGTGATGATGACAAATTGGTCAAAATTTGATTGTAGGTTTTGTAAGACACAAAAACTGATTTCCTGAATGATCTACTGTCCCTTAACCTAAAAAATAAGATGTAGATCTTAAATTAAGTTAGCTGAAAAAAATGAGCATAATAGAATTACATGCATTTTTCAGATTATGTCACACTTTTGCAATAATCCATGTAGATTGTTGACAACCTAAACCTTAAATCCAAAAGCTAACATGCAGGAAAAGGCTTTTTTCAAGCATCAATCCATTTTTCCCCAAGTAAAATTTTTTAGAGTATGCCAATAAACAGACATTTAAATTCATTCAGTCATTCAGCTTCAGCAAACCATGATAACAAAAACGGGGGAAAAGGATTAAACTTCTTTTTCTCTTCCTTTCTTCACAAATCTTATTTGTATGTGGCCCTTTTAGTTTTTAGTCAAGTTTGGTTGCAAATGAAATTAATCATCATCATATGATTTTGTTGGCTGCGGTTGAATAAAGTCACGTGTGGGTCCACATATATACATTGACGCTGCTTCTCTTGTGGACTGTAAACAATTGTTGGCAGAGGAAGGAGCCATATGTTCTTATTATCTGCTTTAACCATGTCCTGTCCCCTCCTTCGTGCACATAATCAGTACGAACCGTGTAGTCTGCAGCATATGAAACCACATGGACGTGTGGGAATGGAAATGACATTTACATTAGCAGTTAGTCAAACTTGACAAACGAGCAGCAGGGTCCGGGTAATTTTTAGGCTACTAACTTTGCATTAGTAGGATAATTATCAAACACTAATTTTACTTATTTAAAATTTTTATTATTATTTAAGTTGTTTTAAAATATATATCGCTATACGATTAGAATTTTTTTAAGTGATGTCGAAAGTAGGAAGCAAAATAATTAAAAACAAATACTTCAGAAAATGTTTTAAAAACATGTAGAAAAATACTTAACGGCAGCAAATTCAAAACAGATAAAGGAAAAGTCAGTGTAACTTTGAACTGAGTTGTGGCACAGCCGCTGCTGCTGAATCGTTGCGGCAATAAACGGAGCTGTACAGAAGAGTAGACCTACAACATCCGGGCAATAGTAAGCTTGCGCAGAAACGGAATGGCGGAGGTAAGTGAACGAAAACGAGGACTGTAATGAGGCAAATGTTAGAGAAACTGGGCCGAATTTAAGAGTTGTGTCACTCCGTAGGGCACATAACAGTGCCGACGGTTTCTCCGGCTGGTCAGCGATGACTGAAAGAGAGCTACGAGGGCGTTTAGAGCCGGGAAGCGGGGAGGAGAAATGGAGAACCTCTCCGGCGTATCGTCTCTCTCCGCGTTCTTGGCTTTAAAGAGCCATTCCGTCTGCCTTGATAGTACAGCCGTAGAAAACAATAGGGAGCCCGGCGGTGTCTAACACGGTGGTGCTGAACTATTTCTATCCCACGAGGTGGGTTGAGTTTAAAAGTTTGGAGACATGACATGTCTCTGCGGCGGCAAACTCTGACCGTCTTTCTCGGAAATATTGAAAACAAGTTATTTCCTTCTCGTGCCTCTCGCGAGCCGGAGAGAGGAAGAGGCGTTCAGCACCAAGTCACAGGAAAGCGCCCCTGGTCAGACAGACAGACAGCGCCCAATGGGCTAGGAGAAGAACCAAAATATCTAGAATCACTGTGGACTTTTGATGTCTTTAGAAAAGGGCAGTTTGATTTAGGGACTGTTGCCACTTCACATTAACTTGGATTGGTACAGTCAAGATCATTGTACAACCTCCGGGTAGTATCACCCATAGGTGAAAATAAAAGTTTTCTTTTTTAAATTCTTAGTGGCCTCAATTGTAGGTCTGCAGTATGCCTCTCTTTACTCATTAAGTTTAATACTTAAATCTTTATAGGAATCATGTTACAGCAAGAAAACGCCATGAAGTGTTGTGCTTTTAGCAGGAATCTCACATTATTCACTGCAAAATCAAACTGAAGAAGACTTTGGATAAACGGATGGCAATGTGCACCAGTGCCTTGGTAATGATTGGGTTTTATCTTAGTTATGTCATGCACATGTAGAATTCTTACACTGCTACACAAACTTAAGTTAAGTTTTTACTTAAATTAAGTAAAGAAACCCTGATGATTTATCAGGTATTCCTACACAATATGTAGAGACTTTATCGTAGTATGAATATGTGCAGTAAGCACAGGTGTATTACTGACCGATGCATTTCCCTTACAGGAAGTTCTGCTGTTGTGCACGTTCAACAACTAGCGAGCACACATAAGTGCAGAAGTTTTAATACGCATGATATCTGCCCCATATGTTGAATTATTTGTTTACACATTGGAAGTCCAATTGCCATCAAAGTATTCAACTATGACATGGCATATGATGTTTTCCTAATATAGTGCATTCCTTCTACCGAGGGCATTGTGTCAACTATCAAGTTTTGGTCATTACTGCTGGTGAGGAGATTATTTGAAATGAAAAACAATAAACCTGGATATTTCATCCATAGGCAAGAGTTTCCTGTTCAGACAACTTCTGAGTTACAACCAGTGGCAACATAACCTGTTTGGTAACTCTATACAATCTAGTTTATTTGGATGAAACCAGTCCATGGAAACATGATTGATTCCCCCTATTTTTTTCATAATTTCTTCTATTTATATATTAATGTATGTATGTTTTATGTGTTCGCTATGACAATAGTTAGCCATAAACCATTGAATGGTTGTATGAACTTAGATTTTGGGACTAAAGAGTATGAAAAGAGTAAGATCCTGTGTTCACAGAAAGACCCAGCCCTGCTGTAGGGATTGTTGTTTCTAACAGTAACATTACAGCTGTTTTTGGTTTGTTAGTTTTTTTCAAACAAAACGACAATCCCCTACAAACTAGAGCTATGCCTTTTAAAAAAAAACCTGAGTCCCAAAAGCAGTAAGTCTCATAACTTAAAAAAGGGCGTTTAAAAGTCAGCAGACGGCTGACCTGTAATGGGATGAGCCAGGATCAGCCGTTTGCTCACATGTTGATTGCGTGTACGTGTGTACTGTGTTCCTCAGATGCATTGTGTGCATGTAAGCTGCACTGTCATGTTTTCACATGACTCTGAATACTACACACAAATAACACTGTGGTTTTTGTTTGTTTGTTTGTTTAGGTGAGTGAAAAGCATCTGGATACAAATGCTAAAGTTGCGGCCTAGTGAAAGTGGGCAAAGTGCAGCGATGAAGGCCCTCTGCAGAGGAAGCTGCAGATGTAACAGGTCTTAGAGGAGTCGGAGCAGAAGAGTCCTTGCTCCATGAAGATGGCAACAAAATCCCACACTGTAAGGTCAAGTTCTGGGTTTTAAACCAAATAGCTTTATGTGAATATGGGAACTTTAGATTTTTCTGAAGACCCTCTGATTTTATGAGGCTCTTTTTAAACATTGCACAGCTTCTGGAAAGTTATTTTTAAGGACACATTCATTTCTCAACTTCACAAAATACTCTAAACATAAAATAAACATTTAAGTAGTTATACACACAAATCACAGTATGTAATTAGATATGCTAAACCAAGAAAATGTAACTTCAAGTCTGAATGGGTAAATAGTAGCAGTCTGATATCACAGTTACGATAAAAAGCAGTGGTAATGTCTACTCTTAAAAGAGTATAAAATCAATGTTGCAGTCATACCTGATTCTTAATCTACTATGGGACACTTTGGCTTTGATTTAAAGCTGAATAAATTGTTAAAAAAAATTGAATTCTTTTTATATTAGAGTCTAAACATTAGCTTTTCAAGCTATGCCATAAACTAGTCTGAGGGTTGAAACCCCGTTCCTTCATGCCACTTCATGCAGAACTTTTTTTTTTTGTTAACAATTTTTTTAAATTTTATTTTATGCCATCATAAAAAGGACAGTGAAAGATATTATGAAAGACATGGCATTATGTCCCAAATCAATATGCATTATCAAAAGCAAGTGGATAACAAGTCCATAATGTCCTGCTGGAACAGATGCAAAACAAAAAACAATAACTTTACCTCATTTTGCAAACCAGACACACCTATATTTACCAGCAAGTAGTCAACAAAACAATGAAGTAGAAAACACAACAAAAAAATGAAGAAAGAAAAAGAAGAAAAAAACATAATAGAAAAAACCCAAAACAAAACACAATAAAGAACCCTTCCCTTCCTGGTGAGGGATCTAGGGGGTTCCTACACATGTACTGCTCCAGGTGGGTTCCAGTAAACATTAACTCAGTTAATGCATTTAGACAGGTACTGTACAAACCATAATCGTACCACTGCCATGTTTTACAGATAGGAAAAGAGTCTCATACTGAACAGCAGTGTTTTCCTTTGTGTGAACTTAATTCTTCTCATTAAGCCAGAAAAAGCCAACGTCATCTGTAGCAAACTGCAGATGGGCAGAAATGTTTTGGAGCGCTATTGTTTTCTCTTTGCAGTTCTGCGGTGCACACCATTGTTGTTGTTTTATTTTACAGTGTTTGCCTGATTCTGGACTTTTAGTTATATAGAAGTTTATCTGGATCTCTTTATAACTTAACATTTCACATTTACACTCTTTACATGCTATGCTCCTAAAGTAAACTGTAGGGAGGGCTACAGTGGTCTAGAATTCCCTCTTACATCTGATTGTTATAGTAATAATAATAATAGATTAGATTTATGATAATAAATTTAGATTAGATTTTTATAGCGCTTTTCAGGACACCCAAAGATGCTTTTAAAGTGAATCCAATTATTCATTCACACTTGGTGGTGGTAAGCTACGTGCGTAGCCACAGCTGCCCTGGGGCAGACTGACAGAAACGTGGCTGCCAATGTGCACCAACGGCCTGTCAGACCATCACTAGACATTCAGACACCAGAAGTGCCGACACTGGAGGCAGGGATGGTGAAGTGTCTTGCCCAAGGACACAACGATAGTTGACTCGGGGGAGCAGGATTCGTCCAACAACCTTCCAGTTATTGGACGACCTGCTCTACCACCTGAGCCACTGTACTTTATGCGGTCATCAAGTAATTAAAAACATTTATCTCTGTTTTCAACATCGAATGAATAGCTTACCTCACAGGTATTTAACAATTACAGACAATCTAGGAATGTTTATGCTAGTTGGCACTGACTTGTTAACTGATTTGTCAAGAGCCTCCCTGGAGTCAATAAACTGATTCTTAGCTGATAGTTTGTGGATGTTAATTTTCTTTTAAAATGTGGAAATAATTGAAGCATTTGTGTGCTTTGTCGACCTCTTACATCTAATCATCTCCCTCCCCCTGTCTATGTTTCCCTCCATGACTTGTTTTTAGGCCAGTGAGCTTCCTTTGGAGGAGCTGCTGGCTTTGTACGGTTACACAGTTCCAGATCCAGAGAAGGAGACCTGTCTTATGTCTGCCAGCATGCCAGACATGACATTGAGAAAGGTATACAAACACATACCGGTCACCTCATTGATATTTCATATTACTTGCTTTCCTAATATTCTATGGTTTTTTTATTTAACTAAATTATTATAGCCTAAGGTTTTTTTTTTATTTCATCATTGAGAATTAGTCAATAAATGTTTACAATAGATTTTTTTTTACAGATTTAAGGGAAAAAAAATCTTTTCTTTGGATATTGTGCTTTGTTCTGCCAGCTTTGCTTCATTGTACTTTCCTTTGTTTTATCTTAATAATGTACAGGGACAAATAACTGACAATCTTTTCCATGGAGAAGAGAAAGAAGGCCCAACAGCTTATGATCTCACCTCCTCAAACACCTCAGATCGGTTGCGCCGCCTCCAGGGTAACACACAAAGAGATGTGCACTAATACATTGCTGCATGATGTTTAAAAAGATCACAGTTATTATAGCAAAAGAGAGGTTTGTAAATTAGTGGTTGGTTAGTCATTTTATTAAAATTGAACAGCTAGGACTGTTCTCTGATTAATGCTGAGTATAGTTCTACTGGAGGAAATTAGGTTGTGCAGATTTGTCTTATTGCAGTAATAAAGTTTAAAACAATGATTTGATGATGTTGCAACATTGTTACACATGGCTTAAAGTTTTCCGGCACCATGCCGGATTTCCGGCGTTTGGAGTTTTTGCGGCAAAAAAAAAAAGACTATTTAATAATGTGTGTGTGTGTGTGTGTGTGTGTGTGTGTGGGGGGGGCAGTGGTTGAGATCCAGCTGTAGTTTTGATGTACGCTGTCAGTTCTTTACGGTAGAGCAGAGATGTTGGTGAATACTGTAGCTGGAAATGTCGATAACTCAGTTTTGTTGGTGGGGCGGGTGGTAAGTTTGTGAACCCTGGTTATTACCTTTATTCATGACACATATATTCGGCCACATGCACTATGTCTGCCCGCTGGTAAGAGTGTGCTGACCTGCGTGAGTGCACGTACCTGTCTTTGCACATCGGAGCGGAGAATAGTGAGCGCGTGGCCATGTACAGTTTGAAATGACATGGCCTCATTTAAATCAGGCCGTTTAGTTTTTAAGCTCTGTCAATGAGCGTGGATGTAAGAAATGTTCAAAGACGCAGCCTGACGTTGATGAAGTTTAACGCTGATATGTGATTAGGGGTGTGAGGTATAAATGGTATAGGGTAGAAACATTATGAATTTGGCCAACGGTAGAGATTTTGGCTATACCGTCCTAGTGCAATAGCTGCGCCTACTGTAATCAAAAGCATGGAGCGGATGAGGGAGGATGAGGTGCTTCTTGTTAAGAAGGCCGGTGCAACATCGGTGACAGAGAAGCAGTTGTCCCACCGAACACGGAAGAAGTATGGAAGCACTGTGCTCTGGCTTCTTAGCTGATTGTGGCAACTCAAGTCAATGGGAGCGGTAGTTCCACCAGGCGCACTGCGCAGTGTTTCTGAAGCGGCACTGACGTGCTGTGGCGCTCCGGTTCTCTAAAATACCGGCTGTTCTATTTTTCTCTCAGCATCCGTGCCCGGTGCTGCAGCAGCAGAAGTGACTGATCTGTTTTCACTGTAACTGCTAAATAGTCGTTTTTACCTCATAATAAACAGTGTAGATTGTCATGAATAGTGTTTCCCTTCATAAACTCCGCTAGATTTTACAGATTTTAACTGAAGGTAAAACAAAAAAGACCATGCACTACATTGTTGAAAAATTACTTGAAAGGTTTAGTGTTTTTTAAGAAGTTTTGCACAAAAAATTTTCTTTACTTTTTTAAAGCATTTGTTCTGCTGTGATGTACCTGGTATGTGAGTATATTCAGAAACAACCATTTTGACATACATAAAGAACAAAAGGTTATATCGCAATATAAATTATATAGTTTCTGCACATGCTTAAGATTATACCACAATATAGACCTGAGCCCCCCCACCACCAACACCACCACCCAAAAAAAAAGTTCAGGCTCAGGGAAATTTTTTGCTTTAACCCCTGGCTACATATAGAGCAGGGTATATTTTTAAAATAACATAGCATGCCAGGTTTAATATTAGGATATTACTTTTGTCTTTCTTTCTCTCTCTGTAATTTTTGATGTTATATTTGTGGATGACAACATGTCCAAACCTTGTGCTGTATGTCACACTCTATGTAACATAATTATGGCAAAACTCTCAAACCCATTTTACCTGAAAAAGATTAAATATTGTGAAACAGGCTTTCCTTGATATTGATTATATTTTAAAAAGGGAAAGTTTTGTTGCTGAGTCCGCAAAATATAAAAACAAATATGTGGCACGTTCAATTTTATGTGTTCTTCTTTTTATAGGATATATTGATTGAACACAATCTTTTTAAAGGAAAAAAGATGTTCTTTGATTCTTTCTTTTTCCTTGTTTTACTGCTTTGTATTGTGTTTGTTTTATATTGAGTTATACAGAATATGTTTTCTTATTATTGTAATAAAAAGATTGTGGGAAAGTTTCTAAAAACCTGCTCAATGACTTTGTAATATGTCAGCAGAAACTCATGGAGTTACGATGCAATCAAGACTTTGGACAAAATGATGCTATCCAATCATTGTAGAGGATTTTGTCATTGTCTGAACCTCTCTCTGGTGTTCTGTCTCTTTAAGGTGGAGACAAAGCCACATCAGTCAGCTCATCAGATGAGGACTCTGATGATGCCTCTATTCCCTCCAATGAAGAGCACAAGGTAGGCCACAAAAGCATGACAATCTCATGTCATGTTGTCTCTATGGATCCTAAATAAGTTGAAGTTACAGAGATTTGCTTGTATTTTGCAGTTTTCAAGTCTTTATTGGAGAGAAAATACATTTTAATGTCGTACAGTAGTCGTGCTTGAACACCATTATTTTGATTTCATTCCTTCACTACAAGAAGGACGCCAGTGCTCCACAAATACCAGGAGAAATTCCCTGTTATTTCTCAGATAAATTTTTGCAGCTGCTCTTTATTGAAGAGTTTGTTTTCTCTCTTCAAAATGCTCACTTTACTCAGGTTATGCGTATATTCAAACCAATTCCAAGGAAGGCTGAATGCTGGGTTAAATGTAAATAAGCCAATTCTATTCACAGTAGAAAATAAAAAAACATGTGAAATGTTAAAAGTGAGATATTTTTCTATTTAATGTGAAATTTGACGGCAGCAACATGTCTCAATATGGTTTTGGAACGGGGCGATGTTTACCACGATGTAGCATCCCCTTTTTAACAACTGTCTGTAAACAACTATGAACGGGGGATTTTCTGGACCTTAGACAAGAAATGTCCTGTTCTTGTCTGACAGGATTCCAACTGCTCAACAGTCTTGGTTCTTCTTTGTCAATGTTTCAGCTGCTGAAATTACTGGACTGCAGACAGGCCAATTCAGCATCCGGACAATTCCATTACCAAGCCATGCTGCTGTAATAGCTGCAGTATGTGGTTTGACCCTGTCTTGGAAGATTTTCTCTGAAAAAGATCTTGTTCTGAATAGGAGCAGATGTTGGCCCAAAACCTGGGACCAGGTTAATGATGAAACCTTTCCACATTTGCAAGTTTGCAGTTCCATAGACACTAATGCCTAATTATGGCCTTGACTTTGTATGATCGACCTTTAAACTGCATTTAAAGATGGACTGTACTTACACGCAGTGATTTCTCATACAACTATCCAGTGATTTCCATGACAGAATTGTGTCTGTTTTTAATGTAGTGCTTCCCAGGACCCAAAGATCACAAGAACCCAGTATTGATTTTTGGCTGTGTCCTTTGCACACGAGATGTCTCCAGGTTGTCAAAATCTTTTGACACTTTTGTCTTATACAGATTGTGGAATATTCAGTCTTTGCTATTTTACATTGAGGAACATACTGAACTTACTGACTTAATTAGTAGCACTATATTCCTTTGGCTGTTTTTGGTTTAAGACGTGTTGCTGCCATCAAATTCAAGATGGCCCAATAGTTTCTATGAAATAGTAAAATGTCTTACCTTCAACATTTGATGTTTTTTCTGCTTCATTGTGAATGAAATGTTTTTTATGAGGTGTACAAGTCTTCTTGTAGTCTGCTTCTATACCTCTTGTGTGCTTGAGAAAATGTATTTTAAATTATCATTCTTGAATATTATGACTGGGATCATCCTGTCAATCATCATTTTAATATATCCATATGTGTTTTACCATCTATAAATAACATCTTCCTACTAGTGCTCTCAGACAGATACCATTCTGGTTCTGGTTCTGGCTCCGTTCTGGAGTCTCAGAACCTCAGTGGTTTCTGGCGAACAGACCCGGGTTCACACCAGTTTAACTAGAATCAAATTGGGAGGACTTTACTTCATGGAAGTAATTGTGAAAGCAAAACGGGACATCCTGTTGATTACATGCAAACTTTCATCATGCATGTAGTCAACCTACCATCTTCATTTGTGGAAGACCCGAAGGTGGGAGGTGGTACTCGGTTAGCTTCTTCAGTTGTGACTGCTGTCTGAATGTGCTCGCCAGTCCAATTGGATTTGGGAACCAGCACTATCATAGAACCCCAGCTGGTGTGAAAAGGATAATAGAGCCCCATATCATCACACTCCCCCCATACTTGTTCATTTACTTTGGTGGTCAAAATCAGTTATACACAAAACTTGCTGGGCTGCATCTGACCTGAATAAAT
>JBBBVU010000015.1:18939337-18961253 GCA_037177055.1 Atherinosoma microstoma | reverse complement strand
TGGATGGATGGATGGGTGGATGGATGGATGGATGGATGGATGGATGGATGGATGGATGGATGGATGGATGGATGGATTACAGTACACTACAGTAGGTGCTGGAACCAGTGATCACACACTGAAAAAGACAAACCAGAGGAATCTGATGAAGTGTCAAAATACAGAAGTTAGATGTAAACATGGGTGAGGTTAAAGATGTTCATGTCTGGTGTTTATTGTTACTTTTTTAGTTGCCTGGGTATAAACTGATTCCCTGACAAATGTAAAAAAAATAAAATAATAATATATGGGTTTTTTTAAATAGCACCTGTCCTGTGCTATCACACAACACTAAATAGAATAAAAACACTGGTATTCAGTTCACAATATGACTTTAAAAGAGCGCTTTTGTCAAAGCGCACACAACACACAAAAAAATGCTAATTTTCATAGCTTCATTAGCAAGTGGACTAATTTCCACAAAGCCAAATTAGTAAACTGGAAATTCTCTTGACTGGAGAACAAATGTAATTGTTTTTTTTTATGGCAACCAAATTTCCAATGCAACTTTTCAGACAGTTGCACGTTAGTGTGGTGGTTAGCGCTGTAGCCTTACAGCAAGAAGGTTGCTGGTTTGAACCTTGGCTGGGGAGGGGTTTCTTTCCAAGTATGGATGGGTTTTCTCTGGGTACTCTGGGTTCCTTTCACGGTACAGAGAAATGCATGTTAGATAAATTGGTCACTTTAAATTCTCCTTAGGAGTGAGTGTGAATGGACCTGTGCATGTGTGCCCTGCCTCTTGCCCGCTAATTGCTGGGATAGGCTCCAACCCCCTGCAACCCAGAATTGGACTAAGCAGTCTAGAAAATTAATGAATGAACTTTTCAAACATAAATCAGCAAAAGGCAAACATGAAGCTTTAAAGAAGTCTCTGTGTAGCCACTAGCCTTAAAAAGCCAGTTAGCTAGCGCTCCGCAAGTTCCAGCCAGGTCATTGAACTGTCAATCAAAAAAAATCTCTGTCCAATGAGAAAGGATTTCTCAGACAACCCTCCTTCCTGAGAGGTTTGTGCCAGAAGTGAAAACTATGGCTGGACAATACTGCAAATTTTGGTATCAATTTGATACATCCAGGGCAAATCCTGGACCGATTCTAACACGATACTATGACGGTTTACTTGAAATTTCACAATCATTGAAGGATTTTGCCTTCAATTTAAATGATACTGATACTAGCTTTGGTATAGATACTATCTAGAATTGGATTGATCCGCCCAGCCCTAGTGCAAAGAAAAAGTCAGGAAGGATAAATGCAAAGACTGCAGAGAAAAGCTCTCATCAGCAAGAATGAAACAGGAAACTGGAAACTAAATATATACTGTCAAACAAAGGAAAGTCAAACACTACACAATTGCTCCAAGAGTTTGATTGCAGATAGTAAGTTTTGCTTTTGATATTAACTCAGAAATTAAGTTTGAGCTGGTCAACATCAACACAAAAAAGCTAGTACAGAAAGAATTAGACATCTATACATTGTTTCAATGATCAACAGGCTAATAGCATCGATCCAAATTGAAAACATTGCTCAAACTTGGATATATTCATCAGACTGTAGTACCTTGGTTATTATAACTAATTTCTGAAGATATTATGTCTGACACTCTAAATAGAAATAAGGTTTACATTATATCCATCTTTAATGTATACATAGTCCCAAATGTTTGCAGTTTTACATTGAAAAAGAAAGTGAAATAATCCAGTATGTTTTTGTCTTCTTGCTACATATCCAGAATAGCACATCAAGGAATATGTGTGGTACTGCAACGGCTCATATAACTTATACAGAATATTATTTTCTTATGTCGCATTCCACTTTGGTAAATGTCCACTCATGTTGTTGTTAAATCACTGAATTCTGGTAGTTTATCAATTCTTGTTATCAACCCTAAGCTAGCTGCTTTGTCTAAGTGGAGTTATAGAGACTGTAAGATTATCCATTGTATTGAGAATAATGCAGTCACTATATTGAGTGTGGAAATGGATGTAGAAAAGAGGCTTGAATGTGTTTAATTATGTCTATAAAGTGGAGCTCCACCCACATTACAGCATGTTTTAAAAAGTAAGCATGGAATGGGAAAATTAGAAGTGTATGTAGAGTTCATGTTGATTGAAACATTGAAAAGGAGGTCAAATCAAACATTTTAAGGAACCTGCTAACCAAAGTATTAAAAACCAACACTTTTATTGAAAACCACAATTTAGTCAGCAAGAGTCTATCAGAGTGGGGAACAAAATGTAAGCTATCACTGCCTTTTTGGTGGCAGTTTCTTGTTGTCATGGTATATATCTCTAATCCTGTACTCTGCAGCCAGACCAAAATGGATCTACAACTTTGATTGCAAAACAAAAAACCTCTACTGCATTACAGTGCCACATCCTTCCAAGTCCAAACTAAACACACAAAGATAAAGAGAACTTCTAAAGTTCTCTTTAGCGTATTTAAAAATGAATAAATAAATACAAAAACAGAAATGACTCGAAATGTGGTGAAATGCGATGTGTATTTTGTATATGCTATGATCAAATTCATGCAGTATGTGGTGGTGGTGGTGGGGAGTCACTATGGAAATGTTAACCCTTTTGTTTTATGGGTCTTGCAAATATGTCTGAATTCGTCTACATGATGATCAAAATGATTGAGAATTTCATAAAAGATTAGTTGTGGTTCTTTTTTCTTCTATAATCAAAATACACTGTTTTGCAAATCATTATGGAAATGCTTTGTTTGTATATTTTTCCTAAATAATCATTGCGAATGAAAGTGAATGTGATTTCTTAATCATCAAACAATTTATATTAGGTTATAGAATAATCTCGTCTGTTTTTTTCTTTTTAACAAAACCACCAACGAAGAAAACTGATTTTGGCTCTCGTTGTGAGCATTAGTTAAGGGTGGCCCTAATACAGCTTATGCACAACTGCTACCTCTGGGATATCCTGCATCCAGAGGTTTCTGGGGCACCAGCAGGTTGAAATACCTGCTTGATACTCATCAGTGTCTTTTTAACAGCTGCAATCTTTATATGAAGATGCATTTGCCTGATGGAGATTTTCCTTCATAAGCCTTTATCTGACAAACCCTCTGAATCACACATATTTTTAAACAGTATGATGAACAATTTCACAATTTCCCACTTTTTATTTGGAAAATGTAAATTGCTTGATAATGTAGAATAAAGTAATTTCCCTTTAATCAAGCTCACCTGAGAAACCAATCATCAAACCTTACTGGCATTGTTATGTGTTATCTAAACAGACAGGAGAAGCAAAATCTCCCACAGAAAAACCGACACACAATTGTTGAAAAAAAAGTTACTGATGAAAACAGTTTAATGAAGAAACTAATTTTGGTTAATACTTTAAAAACTTGAGCCACTAGTGCATTATTTTATGATTAAAACACACACAAAAAACCACAAATATCACCCGTGTTTGGAGCCATCGTCAACTTACATTGTTGGTCAATCTTTATTCAATCAAGCCACCAATAAAAAGAGAAGAAAAATTACTCAAAACAGTAGGAAACACTTTAAAAGGACAAATACAAAGAACTCAGAACAGCTTTAATATGAATCGAAGCAACTAAGTACAAAGATACTCAATAAACTCAAATAACTTTAATGATAAATATATTTAAAAAATAAAACTACAGACTCAAGATGACTCCAAACAACTGCAGTTGTTAAAAAAATGTCTTAGTTATGACCAGAAGGTGGCAGAGAAGTCTTAGCTTTCAATGTAATTCTTGCACCATGCAGCCTTGTGTACATTATTTATATTCCATTTACATGTTGTAAAACATTAAACTTGCAGCTGTGGATTGCTGGACACAACCAGCTCTTTAATGCATTCAATGCTGATTGAAAATGCGCAAAAGTCAAATAAAGCTGGAAATCAGGGCATGTGCACAAAAGATTACCTACTTAGCTCCATGGGGCTGAACTAATATAACTGGGGGAAAACATGGTGTTTGTCATGCAAACAGAGTTAAGCGTTAATGCACACTCATGAGTCAATGTATTACACACATGGCTGGATGCAACAAGCAAAATGTGGCCTTGTGTGTGACTGCTGGTGGGGAAACATCCAGACTCCCTGGGGTAAAAAGCTTAGAGTCATGCTGGTGTTAACTCATGCAAAAATTGCTTTATTTCCAACCAGTAAGCCATTATATTACTCTCCATGCTTTTCTTCAAATGGTAATTTTGTCTTGTATTTATTTTAGTATCCATCAAATGTATTACACGAAGATGCTGACTAGGTTGAGACCTTTTGCTTCAATTTTAATCCCCGATTTGATTTTCAAATACAAATGAGTCGCCTAAGTTCAGCTGTTGAATAGTGACTTTATAATAAGGTATCAGAGTCATGGACGGATCAATGTAATAGAAACCAACACAACCTCAGTAGTTCTTTCAGAATCTTTTATCTTAAAACCTCGGGTGAGAAAACAGTCAGGATCTTACTATCTTACTCAGAGGAATTCATCACCTGACTGCACATTTATTTAGTTTCAAAGCTCCCAGGCACCTCCTCCTGCCTTTCTCACCCGTATTGTGCTTGAGTCATCCAAACCCATACTTAACAAGATAATTTATGTAAAGAGGAATCAAGCAGACCGCGGAGGGGTTTGTATCCCTCTCTTTTGATACTCGACTGAGCGTAAAGGCGTCCAACTAGGCGACGATCAGATAACCAAAGAGGAGCCAGACGAGGAAGTCAGGGGGAGGGACGAGAGGCAGTGGCGTGGAGTGAGCAGAGAAAAGAGTTTATGCTGGACTCTCCGGACGCCTCCGGGGCTGTGAAGTTGGAGTATTCTGTGTAGTCTTGGGCTGGCACACATGCGCGCTAAGCGGCGTCGGACTTCAGAAGTGCTGAATATCTGATCAGAAGTGTGATAGTTTTTTTTCTTCTTCTTAATTTAAGAGAGTTACGCACCTCAACTGTCAATGCCAGCACAGGTAGAAAGGACCCCGGAAGAACACGTTGCGCCGGTTGCCAGGTTATTTGCATAGCTTATTCTATTATCTCAAAGTGAGGGAAGACCGATGGGCTTGTTCACGCTCTCCTAAAAGTAGTTATTCTCTCTCAGATTTAACAAGTAAGGAACGAAACGAAAATGAAGGACACGAGGAAGAAGATCCTGTATGTGGTGATGGATGTGTTGTGCGTATTAGTTGGTAAGTTTTGGACTAAGTTTTGAGCTATACGTCAGCATTTTGTACTTATCCAAGGACTGCGTGTCACTGTTGACAGCAAGTCCTGGTGTGACAGTAGTTTCTTCTCCACTAGTTCCGTCCGTAAATAAATGTGTTTATGTTTTGCACTGATAACAGCAACTTAAAAACCCGTTAAATAATAAAAAAATGGGCGTTGTTTGTTTCTTTGCACGTTAATCAGAAAAAGGATTATCTGGATGCCAGTTGTTTTAGCCCAGATTTAAATTTTGTGGCCAGTTTAGGTTTGGTCCAGTACTAAAGGAGAAGCATGTTTTTATGTGCAGATGCATTTGAATATTATCCAGACTGTATTGTGACATTAAAGGGCAGCATGCACGGACAAACAAGATAAGGGAACCTCCCTTTCATCCTCCTCAGGAGTCATTCTTGTTGTCCTCACATGTTGCAAGCTCCAGCCTACACTCACCAGAAACTTTTTAGGACTTTATAGAGCCTCAGGAAGCTAAATGTTTGTTTATGGAAATTTGATATACAAGTGTGCGCCTGGCATTTTCCTCATTTTCTGCAATATTTTGTCTGCCAAATATTCTCTGAAGAATGTTCCCACTTGCCACACAGTGCATTTTTGCACATATTGCTTCCACTTGTGCTTTTCAGAGGTTGTTTTGTGTAACTTTAGGGCGATGTCATATTCAAAGGGACAAAGTGGCCTTTTCTTTGTTTCTTTGTTTTCTTTTATTCTTTTTGGTAGCAAGAATTTGTCTTTTGCCATTACAGGATGAAACTGGTTCTGATACACAGGTGTTGAAAATGATTCAATTTATAATCGGAATTAAATTGGTTTAGTTGAAGATGAAAAACTTTTCAAAGTGATTGCATAAGTACATAAAAAGAATGTATTTTGGAGTGCATTGTGCATAGGTGATATTGCCATTAAATTATTGGATTATTTCTTGACGATGCTGTAGTCTGCTGATATTTTTAAAGATATAAAAACTAATGAATTTCTGTCTTTTGCTCTCAGAATGACTGCTCCTCAGAATGAAATTATAGTAGACACTCCCTTTTTTGTCAATCAGCTCACTGCAAAGATACTCGAGACAATAAAAAACTTAAAATTACTCAACACAGCTTCAGAGACCAAAAACTACATTAAAATAAATAAGAAATACTCAAAATAAACACTTTTGTATTAGAAAAAAAACAACTTACAACTGCCCCAAGGAGATTCAAAATGAATTCAGATAGATTAAATATGACTTAACATAAGCACAAAATACTCAGAATAACCCAACAACACAGCTTTAAAGAAACCCAAAACTACTTCTTAGTGACAAAAAATGAATCAAAACACAAAATTATTCTAAGTGACTTGTAACCACCTCAAGAGGACTCAAAACGGCTTCAAAGAAATTAGGTAACTTAAAAAATAAACAGCAATATATTCTGACTGTCTCAACACAGCTTCAGTTTCATCTATAAAGTCATTTCAGCACACAAGTCAAGTTACAATATGTCAATTAAAAATGTAAACCAAAACAATAAATGTACAATTTTTAATCTAAGTGACTAAACCATAATAAAAAATCTGAGTGATTTTTAACTTATCACATGAAAAGTCTGGTCCCTCATAGAGATAATAATCATTCTCCTGGTAAACAAAAACATTCATTTTGGAAAACAAAACAACCGTGTGAAGAATTTCTCACCAACACCCTCAGAAGACGTCGTTTTCAGGCGCAGCCCCAGTGATGGTGTGTTTATGTGAAATGTACCACTGTGGTGGAATATTGGTTTTCTGTGTTAATGCCACAAGCCCATGACAGACATGTGTTATGCAATGGTCTGGTGTTTGCTGGCGTGTTCGTCTCTTGTTGCGTCTGCGCTGGTGATCGTGCTGAGGCTGGAAAGGGAACAGAGGTAGGGATGAAGCTCTGAGCTCCCCTCTACAAAGCTTAGGGAATCTGTTTTGATTTTGGGTTGGGTTTTTTTCGGGGGGGGGTTCCATCTATGGGAACATCCATAGACATTTTGCTGGCACAAGTCTGGGATTAATGCCTGGGTTGGGTTGGTCGGTGGGGTCTGGATGACAGTATCCCACCCTTTTTCCTCCAGCTTCCTTTTTGGCCACCCACGTCACTCACCCAAATAATCATCAACTCAACCCCAAGCTTATGTGAGGCTGCCCCAGACATACAATAGCAGCATGATGGAGCTTGTAATTATCCTGACTATTAGCATAAACATAAAACGCATGGGAGATGGGGTTTGTCTTTTGGAACTATTCATGTTTTATTGTATTAGCCTGTACAACTTCAGTGTGCAGATTGTGTCAGCGTCTCTTTGACCATCTTTGTTTAGAAATCCAAAGGCTAAATTACGACAGCAGCTACGATGATACCATGATTTCTTTAGCTTGCTCACTGCCACTCACACCCTGCCCTGCCCAGGTCAAACTATCAACAGTTGATATCACTTGAATAGATGTACCACCCTCTATTTTTTTTTCTTCTCATGATACCTAACAAACTAAACAGGTTAATGTAGGAATCTAAAATAAGTGGTAGCTTAGCACTTCCTTCCTACACAGGGGCTGGTGTACTATCTGCTTTGTTTCCTGTCTGATTTGTTGCCGTCAGTGCTTTCCAAATATCTTTGTCCTGAAGTTGTCGTTCATTGTGAGCTCTTGGCCTCTTTTCTTTCTCTCTGCTTTTTTCTCAGAGTATTTTCCCTCCTTTGCCTCCCCATGTCATTGTAAGTCTCCACTCAGAACAAATATGGTGGGTGTTGGCCCAGGGAGCAGAGAGGACACCCCAGTTTTTAACCTTTCCCTGCCCACAGCTCCTGCTCAGTGCAGTGCTGCAGGTGGAGGAGTTGTAGGAGGAGTCACGGTTCAAATTCCCGCATGACTCAGGTGCTGCTGCAGGCGAAATGAATGGCAATTAGCTGTGACTCATGAGTAATCTGTGAGACTAAATGGCCTTGAGGCAAAACATTGGTGTAGCACATGCTCACGCAACCTTTGGTTTTTCTGTGTGTTTGTGTAGCATGTTGTGATAAACCTGTTATTTCACCAGTTTAGTTTTTTTAACTTGCAGAAACAGAACTCTTCTCGAAAGGTGGCATTGGATAGATAACGGGGGGCAATTCAAACACAGTTTCTCTGAGTTAGCATCTTTCAGTTTCTCATCCGCAAAACCAAAACTTAATTCCCATTAGTTTATTTTATTATTGACTGAATCATTACCTAAAACAATAGAGCATTCTCCCAAAGCTATTGAATGTTTATTTTTTGTGTTATTTTTTCTCATTAGACTGATTGCTCGGAGTGATATGTTGTTAGTTGGCGCTTGTTGGTAAAAACGTGTTTCAGTGTCTCCTGGGAGCTGGGCCTCTCATGTGGGTTTGTTGGGAAGACTGATTGTCTTGAGTTCTCAGAGAATAGCAATGAAGATGCATGGTGGGAATGGTTTTCCTCTGGAGACTCGTGTCATGGAAACTAAGGCTACAGACAAACACACTCCTCTGAGAAAAATAAACATGTCTAGTTTTCATTCTTCTTCTTCTTGCCTCTTTTAAATGATTTTAACTGCATAGCTGCAAGTAAGATTCTTAGTATAATAATTTAAGGTATCACTTTAATTTATGATAATTCGTCATTCGTCATGTAATTCATAGAATGTGAATTTTTTTGTTATAATAGTAATCATATTAAAGTGGCAACAAAGATATAAAAGTTGAATTTTAAAGGTTTGATTGCATGAACTCACCTTAAACCTGCATTTTATTAAATGCCCAACAGGGGGTATCTGCTGAACATCTTCTTATTGAGTTGATGGTCTCAAGTTTTTTTTCCCCCACTATTTTTTTACAGAGTATAATTGTAGAGTAAAAAAGATTATAAATATGATCTAGGATAACAGTACTAATATTCTTGCTTTTTTAACCTTGCACTCACATGCAGACTTAAAAGGTTTCTTTTTTCACAAGCTTTTACTTTTTAACTGTAAGCTTTTAATTTTATTTGTGTTCATGTATTTCTGTTATTTCAATTTGCAGTCATTGCCTTTTTTGTTTTGTATTGCTGGTATAATTCTGTGCCACGTTGTTGGAGCACATTGAGTTTGCGCTTGTCGTATGAAATACGCTTTATAAATGAACTTGACTTGACATGGGCAAGAGACTTTGTTGCCAGCATAATCGCTAATATGCTTTTTTGTGTACTACTTCTATTGCCACAGAATTCCACTAGGAGGATCTGAAAACTCGGGGCATAGGTTTCAAATTTTCTGGATTTGTAGGATGTAAATTATTCAAAAGGGAAACAATGGCTACTAACGCTACATATTACATATACTATAAGCAGTGAGCAGTGCAAGGCCTACTGTGTACTATTCATTGTAAAAATGCATTAAGAGACCTTATTAGTGGTTTGTTTAACGTAACATGCTACTGCTTTTTTAGCCCATTTCCAGTAACTACTTCTCTTCTATCTGGAGAATTACAGCCACCTACTGTTCATTTTCATCAACCAGTGCCTAATGATCACATTAAAGTAGCGGAAATAGACCAAATCCATTTTATTTAGCAGATATTTGGAAAATTTGGTTGGAATGTACAATATATTTAGAAGGAAATTCAGTTGTCGTTTTAGTTTGTCCATTTTGGGACACATGTACAGTACAGACCAGTATGGCAGACTACAAGAAGTGTTGCTTAAGTTTTATATCCTAGCAAGTAAATCTGACCACTAATTGATATCCTTTCATTTTCTACCTGTCAGAAGTTAGAAATTCGGATTTACCATTTGTCACTGGAAGCCCCATCAGTACAACACTGTTAAGAAGTGACACAAAAACAATCATTGGTAAAATGTCAGCCCCATAAACAACTTGTAATTAGCTGCTAAAGACTTGAAAAAACAGAAGAATGGAGAGACGGGAAAGTCCAGGGTTTATGGATCCAATATTTGATGGAAGAATTACAACATGAATTTTCACTGGTGTTATTATCCAGCCAGTTACTGTTATGTACTGGGGTAAGTGTTTTGATCATTTAGGCCAGTTCAGCATCTGATTCACAACAAGATTATGCCTAAAACATGGATAGGAAGCATGCCAGCTGTCCATGCCAAAAACTGCAGACAAAGGAAGTGTAAATAATTGAGAACAAAATTGCCAGACAAGTATTTTTCTGTCGGTTTGGTGTGTGGTCTGTGCTCTCAGGCTATTTAATGTGTGCTTTCTCATACTGTAATTATCTCATCCAAGAGATCTGTTGTATGACAGATCTCAGAAGAGACAGACCCTGAGGAAATGAGGGGACTGGTGAAGCTGTTGGTCCCTCTACATTCCCAAAATGATCCACTCTATTCAATTGGATCATTTTGGGGTGATCTAGTCCCAAAGTGCAAAAAGTATCTCTTAGCTTTCCTTAGATTTTCCATCAGCAGAGCTCTTATTCATTTGTCCAGTGTGAGTTTAGATAGCTCTTCTATTTGATGGATAGCAAGAAGGAGGCGGAGGTCCCATCTTCTTTCTGTTTTAGTGGGGTAATTGCAAGGTATTTATCCTTTGGACCATAAATGGAGCCACCGTTTTCCAAGGACATTTTGTATCGGCACAGTTAATAAGAGGATGCCATTTAGAGTATACTTCACTTCATCTATGCAATATAATGATAAACAGTAATGTGCGTTATGTAAAATGAGTCCATAGTAAACATTCAGCAGTAGTCTTCAGTATGTTTGACTAACTTTCTGAAAAGGTCAGTACCTTTCGTTATGGTTGTACACATCAGGCTATCTTTTAACTCCTCCCGCAGGCCTTTCTGGTTTAGGCTGAAACCTGTGTGGCCCACTTCTTTGATCCCCCTCTAAACCCAGACTCTTTGATTGCCAGCCCAGATTTAGCTGCTCTTGCTCAGCCTTGCCCACCACCCCGTCTCCTTCTGCTCTGCTTGAAGCTAAGCATGCGTAAATGATGGACGGGGTGAAACAGTGGGATTACAAACGAAGAATGAGCCGCAGTAACAGCAGGATTTGGTGTGACTGGCAAAGTTGGGCGTTCCTCATGCGAGTTAGAATTCCAGAGGCCAACGCCGGCAGAGGTTGTAGGCTCAGCACATACCTTCCACATTAGTCAGTCCAGCTTGGGGTGAGACAGTCAGAAAGAGGGAGGGTTTAGTTGTTCTGTTGCCACAAGCCAGCCTTTTAAAGATCTGGAACATCACCCGATACATTATACAAAAGTTTTCTCAATTGCAAAGAAGAAACAAAATATAAGAAAGGGAGAAAGGAGGGGGGGAAGCCTGCTTGTGTCCTGGTCCTAAGTGTTGGAGAAAATTTAGAGTATGCAAAGTATTGAGTATTGAACTGGTGAAACATGAGATGAAACGAAAGCTGCCAACAGAAGAAAAAAAGATCAACACAAAACGGGGCAAAATACAGAAAGAGGAAACTCGGTGAGGTCTGAGTGACCTTGATGCTAAAATGGCAGGAAACGAGAGTGGAAGAAATTAGATGGAGGGGCAAATGTTCCAGCTGTGACCCTGAAGGAAAGTTTTAGACCAAGCAGGGCAGCCCAGGGGCATGAGAACAGGCCTCTCACACCGCACACACATTCATCCATAGTCTATACACACCTCAAAGTATGCATAATGAAAACCCAGACTGTATGTTTTTTAAATTGAGGAAAGTAATTGTCCGTCTACATGGCTCTGCAGGTGCAGCAAGTTATGTCAGAAAAACAAGGGCGCGTTGCTGTAAACCACCTGAGCTACTTCCAGATGAACATGACAGCTTTACTCAAGGTGTCAACCTTGTGTGGAAAATGGAGCGAGATGGGCAAAAAAACGTGTGAGAGAGGGAAAGAAAAATGAGAAGAATACAGAGAGACAACTGACCTGAAAAAGGCAGAAAGAGGATGTGACAAGCTTCGAATCACAGCACAGACCAGAGAGTGATTGTGGTCCAAACAGTCCTGCATAATTGCACATCTGCCAGCTAAATAAAGCATCACCCGTTGAGGCCTCTATATTTACAACAGAAGGGGAAGTGTATAGGAGGATACTGCAGTGAAGAGAGTGAAGGCTGCAGAGAGTAGAAGGAGTGACTTTAAATAAGAGAGAAAACAGAATGGAAGATGTGAATCAACATTGGTGGAAAGAGAAAGGAGTGGTATCAGTTAACATTCAAACCTGACTTTGTTTTCAGCTCCGTTTCATACACAGTCGCTATCAGTTTCTGTCGTTTTAAGTTGCAACAACGACCATTTCAGCTTGTGGAGACACCGAGGTGCCACTGAGGATGAATGGTAATCTGCAGCCAGGTAAATGAGAAGCAGCCACCTTTGCAAAGTGGAACCAAAGCCTTTAATGTGGCCCTCCTAAATCTGAGACAGGAAGGCTGCATCCTTCCACTTCAAACAGGTTTGCATTAGAGATTTCTGACTGGCAGCCTGTGGATTAGTTTTCTGGCCACATTCCAAATAGGCATCCCGTTCCTCCTTCAATCTACCAAAGCAGGTATTGAGCTAGATTATTCTCAAAAGACCTAAAATAAATGCCTCCATGTACATACTTTTTTGTTTTTCTTCAATTTTCTCTGCAAAAAAATCTGCAATAGACTGTCTGAGTTTATACTGAGACGCTCGGCCTTTAAGTGGAAGCAGTGTCAGTTTGGCTTGTGGGATGGTCTCGTGGTGTGCTGGCGGCCTATTTTGTGCACCAATGGGTCTGAATTTTGTCAGCGAGCTGTGTGCGTCTGCTTTTCAAGAGAATAGCTGGTTTGTTTCTTGCAGATGTCCGCGCTCATGAGACGCGCATACATACACGGCTCTGGGCGAAGCATTGGTTCTGCCCCAGAGTCTTTACATCATTTTATTTCAGTCTTTTTCATTACACCCATACATGTAATTTATGACTTACAAGTTGAAGTGAGTTGTCGGCTTAATTAGTGCTTCATGTAGCAACGCAGGAATGAAAAATGAATAAGCTTTCACAAGCCCAGGGAAGGTCTTTTAAGGCCAGGTGCCCTGATTTCACTCAGTCCATAAACTGTGTAGCAAACTGGCAAAATCCCTGTTTGGGTAAGAAGATTTAATGGGCATTAAAAAAGCATAACAACCATTAGCATATGGCTTACAGAATACATATAGATTAATAAGTTATTTAGTTGTTTTTAAGCTTGCTATTGGTAGAGAAGGGTAGCATAGCGTAGCAGATGCTGGTTCTTGTCTTTGAAGCTTTTCACTTAATTTTTCTCAAGCTTCCATCTGACAAATTAACCTTCTCTGCCAAGTGTTTGGAGATTGAAGTAAAGATACTATGCAACCCCAATAAGGAAATGACTGCTGTTCTGCTGCTTTAAGGCGTACTTTGTCAAAAGTGGTCCCAGTTGACGTGACGTGTGTTGAATGGAAACAGATTTCATGTCACCTTGTCCCACTTTGTCCACCTTCACTTGTGGTGACAACAAACACATATGCGTCACTTCAGTTACTCGGACAGACAACTTTTTTCTTTTCATGGCTGGCGATATTATCTATCCAAATCATGTTAGCTTGCACCACAAGTTGCATTCTTTAATACACACATTAGGACATGATTGTGTTTAAGATACATGCTTTAGGAGTAATTCCATCATTAAAGTGCACGAACCAAGAGTTTGCACAGACCTGTACATCTATTATTAGTTTATTTGACATGGCTCTGTTTCATTTAAATATGCCAACTAGGAAAAGAAAGAGTTCACCTCTTTCTCTACATCTTGCTCCACTCTTGCCAGCTGGAAGCAGGATGCAGGATACAGATGCAGGAGCTGCCTCCAAAAAGCCACATCAGTAAATCCATATCAACATGCTCCCCTGCGAGACAGGATGTTGGTAAAATCCAGGAGACTTGACTGTACATTGTATTGTGGTTGTTGCAAACAGGATTTTGTGGCACTCAGAGGAAAAAATGTGGGCTTTGTGATTCCAGCGCACCACATCCGGACATGGCTGGTACATGGTAGTTGGTGGGAATCTGGCATGTAGGGGACAAGTATCATCCAGCTGCTGGATGCAAAGAAAAAGTATGTTGTGGAGCAGCTGGTGAAAATACCTCTGGGCATTAAAATGACTAAAAAAATGAATGAGTACAACATGTGTAGGTGTCAACAGGTGTAATTTCAATTGTGTGGAAAGAACTCGCACTCAGCTTCTAACAAGGAGTCAGATGAGGATCTAATTGGTTTTATACATGTATGTTATGATAAAGTTAGATTCTATGGTGAACATAAAAAATCAGGGAGAATCAGTTTTAATGGCTCTGCTGAAGGCATAAGAACTTTTTTTCTTCCTTTTTTGTCATGTATAAACCCTGCTCGTACAAGGTCGGGTCATACGAGGAGTCCATGTGCAATCATGTTTAATCAATTGAGCGCTATTGTTTATTCTGTTTCCAGCATAAAGCTTCTACAGTGTTTTGCTTCTGAATCTTTCCACACAGAGTCAATAAGATCCTTTGTCTTCATGGTGTCTGTGAACATCATGTGTGCGCTTGGCATGTTGCTAAACAATGTCCACGTTCGTCTCATGTCACCTCTGATATATGCAATGGCAAACAACACTTAGACTTGATGTTATTGTTCTTACTGTGGGACAATTCCAAGATTTGTCATGGGATTTTCTTACAATTTGTGGTTGTGACGAGTTGATGTAAAATGCAGACGGGTTTAGTCACAATGATGATTCTCTTCCTACAAGCTAAGACTGAAGTCACAAAGGAGGCAACTTTTTTTCATTTATAGCAGACTTATGTTCTGCATCCATCATGAAAGGTGGAATTAAACACTTCTCAGTCGAATCTTGATCCACCTTCCAATTGTGTATTTTCCTTTTAGTCTCCGTCCTCCTGGTCTCTCATCAGTCAGTCTCGCTGGAAGTCCTCCTGGAATTATGTCAGCTGCAGACTTCTTTTTTTTTTAAAGAATGGGAGGGGTGCACTGTTCATTTACACAGAAATGTAATACCATTGGAGACTGCTGCACTTCTCAAGTTTGCCCTTTTTCTTTTTCATACCTGTTTTTCTTGCATTTACTATGCCGTAGCTTGGTATTTCCATCGTGGCCCCAAGACTGTCTTGGTACTCGATAATCAGGGTGGAGAATACATTCCTTACCAGGGCTGCAACTCACCATTATTTTCATCAGTTTTTCTGTTAATAATTCCCTCTGCCTACTCTAATGAACATTAGAAGTAAAAATAAACTCCCATTACAGCCCAAATTTATCTCTTTAATTTCAACAAACACCCCTAATCCATTAAAATTTTGATTTCATACTAAAAAAAAAAAAGCCATAAAACTATTACATTTATGAATGTAATAGAAAAATCTGTCACTATAAAGTCCATGGTTGGAAGAATCACCTCTGGTTTTGCAGTGGGACAAATGAGGCCTTTCTCCCACATACTGTTTGGATCTGCCTCAGGTTATACTCCACATTTCCTATCTGTAGCTTTGAGAGGGGGCACAGTACATGACCAGCAGAGCGCTGGTCAGTTTCAATTCTCAGCTGCTGAATGAGATCGTTGCAGCGAAAAGCAGCTAAGAAGTATTAAGATTGACTGAATTATGATAAAGTATATTATTCATATCCCCCCTGCCACATTGTTCACATTGCCATAATCTCAGTGTGTTAAAAAAACATTTATATTAAGTTTAAATTCAGCCAAATCCTATGTATTTAATAAGCTGGTCTTAGAATTTAAAGATTTACCCATAAATATGTGTGTGTGTTAGAGAGAGTGAAGGTGAGTGTTTTTTTTGTTATTTTTTATGTTTCTGAACAAGTCAAGGACATCATGGTGTCTCCCAACCACAAGCTGCTACTTTCTTATTTTTAGACACGGCCTCATCGTTCCAAAGTGTTGCAGTTTTGTGTTTGTGCCTGCAGGAATTTGTGTGTGATTCTTTTTTTTGGGGGGTTTCAATGCAAAAACTATTTCCCACTGTTTATTTTTGCTATTCCTTGCCGTGCATTCCCACCCTGACATTTAACTACCAAATGTTTTTTTTTCTTCTTGTGGGTTGTTTTTCATCATTGTGATTTTTAGAACCCAAAGTCCAGCAAGAGGGAAAACAACTTGGCTATCCTTAGAGAAACATTTTTAGTTCACCTCTCAGGGTCTGGAGTGATGTAATGTCTGCAGACCTGTAGAAAAATAGACAAATATGTCATTCCTTGAAAATTTTTCTTTTGAATATTAAAGTCTGTTCACTTTGTTCAGCTTAGAAGCAGGTCTGCCCTGTCACTTCTCTCATCAACGTCAAACACTGATGTATTTATCTAATTTTACCAAGGGTTCAATTTCTCAAAATATGCTAAATAGTCTCTTCTTATCCACCTGTTCTCCTGGTTTGTTTTCTCTCCAGCGGCGCTGCCCTCCATCATTATGACCATTGTGTACCAACCATATCAAAGAGGGATTTACTGTGATGATGAAAGCATTAAGTACCCCCGAAAACCAGACACCATCACTCACGGCATGCTGGCAGCCGTTACCATCTCCTGCACTGTTGTCATCGTAAGTTTTCCTCAGAGCCTCATAGCTGCCCTCTCTCAGGAAGTTTGATTTCTTTATCACTTTTGAGGTAGTTGATATAAAAATTCAGCACAGTTTACACATCTTCAGTCATCTAATAACATCCAAATCCATTTGCATAATTGAAAATATTCAAGTCAAAATAAGAAAATGTCTTTTTCTTCTTTCGTTTCTCAGATCTCTTCTGGAGAGGCTTATTTGGTCTACAGCAAGAGGATTTACTCAAATTCAGACTTCAACCAGTATGTAGCTGCACTCTACAAGGTGGTGGGCACCTTTCTGTTCGGAGCAGTTGTAAGCCAGTCACTGACGGACCTTGCTAAGTACACAATCGGCCGTCCGAGGCCTAACTTCATGGCTGTATGCTCCCCGAAGGTCTGCACGGGTTATATGCAGGTTATCAACTGCACAGGAAGGCAGCAGGACGTCACAGAGTCGAGGTAAGAGGAAAAGAATTCTGGATGCAATTCTGGAATATAATTAGGAAGCAAAATAACAACAATAAGTTCCAAAAGTGGGTCAGGTCCTAAACATCCCGTGTTGAAATATGTATCCTGACAGCAGCAATAGATATATTTACAGCCTGGTGCCTTTTGACAATTCTGTTCACCAGAGCTGATTATCCAGCTTTATAAGAGGTAAATTATTATATCACATTATGCATTTTGTTTTGCACTGGAGTTTATGGGTGAGTGTCATGGCTGCTACCCTTTGGAAATGCATTGTGTCCTAGAATGATGTGTCACATCTTTTTTTTTTTAAGGCAGATGATAAACCCAGGGCTCAAAACAATAATTTAAAAACCAAAATACTGCCTACATTTTACATAAAACACAAAGAAATGAAAGCAAAATTCTGGGATTTATTGCTATTTTACATGGAAATGATGCCATTTGATGCTTCTGAATAAACATCCTGTGAAGTGTATTACATTTGTCCTCTTTTGTTTGTTTTTTTTTTCCTACAGATTGTCCTTCTACTCTGGTCACTCCTCATTTGGAATGTACTGCATGCTCTTCCTAGCAGTAAGTACTTCCTTGAGTCTTTAACCAAAATGTAAATATGCATCTTTATGTGCAGAAAAAATGTAAACATGACAAGTGTGTATCAGGCATTACTGTGCCCAGATGGGGCTTATCTGAGAACATGCTTGTGCATTTGAATGTGTAATCAAGGGCTAATTGTTGAGAAAGAGAAAAGGCCCATAGAGCCCGTCTGTGCCTGTGGATATAGAAGGACAAGGCAAGAGTTCAGAGGAGGAATGTGGACAGTGAGAGAAATGATCTTGAGGTCCCTGCATCCTTCCTCCTTAGGCCTGTTTAGTTCATTACACTTGGCCTCGTATCTTTGTGTTAAAATCCAGGCGCCAGAGCTGCAAGGCAAGTTCCAAGCAAAGCAGCATTTTTCAGCTCAAAGAAAAGACCAAATATCTCAAGCTTGTGTCTGTTCCCATGTTTAGCTAGGCAAATACTGCAAACAAAACAGAGCTAAGCCATGATATCAAGTCTGTGTCCTTTGGGCTGTTTTGAGAGAGTGTGCAATAGAGTGAAGTGCAGTTTGGCTGAGTGGTTAGCAGGATGCCAGTTATTGCACCTTTCTCTGCAGCTGTGCAGAAACTCAGGGACGTCTCTGCTGTTGCCAGGTTCAAATATTTTTTGGCACCTTGTGATTCTCATAAAAATTTCGTTTTTAAGGGTCTGTTCACCCAGGGTGGATATAAATTAGATTTGCACTCGCCACCTTTTTAAAGTTAAATCCAATTTGAAGCATACCAGCCACTGATGAGTCGGCAAACAAATACGCTTTTTGTTATTAATGTTTGAGCTTAGATCAAATCTAATTCATGACACAATAGTACAATTGGTGTCTGTTTAACCAAATACAGACATAACAAACATTTAACTGCAGTTTTACTACACAGCTTTACCCCTTAAATATGGAATTTCAGTAAATATAAAATGACCCAAGAACCAATAACATTATCCTTGTTTTGTTTTTTTGTATAACTTTTTTGTTATAATTCATTAACTTTTCATTTATTGTATTTTTTTTCTGCTCATTTCCCCCTGCAGCTTTATGTGCAGGCAAGACTCGCAGCTAAGTGGGCCAGACTTCTCCGACCCACCATCCAGTTTTTCCTGGTGGCCTTCGCGGTGTACGTGGGTTACACCCGAGTCTCTGATTACAAGCACCACTGGAGCGACGTGCTGGTGGGGCTGCTGCAGGGAGCGCTTGTTGCTGTACTCAATGTGAGTCTCCAAGACGACGTCTTTCAAGGAAAACACTGCAACGGTTAATGATTCCCACACCGTGCTTCCATTGGACGGTCAATCCTTCCACCTAACGCTGCGTCTTTGATGTTCATTTTGCTATTTCATCTTTTGTGAAGTAGTTCCAGCCTCACATCTAGTGGCATCCCAACTTTAAATCTTACCTATGTGGTTTTAAACTTATGGAAAAGCAAATATAGGTGGAGCTGTCTGTTATTAAGAAAATTACATATAATGGAAATCTTAATGTTTGGGATATTCCTTTTAAATAGAAAAAGTCAGTAATTAAACACTTTTTCTGCTTTTTTTTATTTAAACAGTTAATTGGAAGCAATTGAAGTGTAACACAGCAGCTTAGAGTGTCTTGATTCAAACTCACTCACAGCTGGCAGCTTCTTGGCCAATAAGTCTGTTCTCTTCATTTCATCCAGCTGGGTCTCTTTATTGTTTGGCCACTTCCCTGTTTTGATTGAAGCTCTGTCAGCACTGCTTTGTGGAAATTTTGGAGTGGCAGCATGTGTGTTTCTGCCTCTGTGTGAGTGTGTGTGTGTGTGTTCATGTATGATTAATTGGGACCTGAGCCGACGCCTTTGGCCTTCACTTTGCTTTTAAAGACCCTCTGGGCACAGTGTTTCATGGCTTACAGGGGTTGTGGCTGCTCTCTGTGTGTTCCTCTTAGATGTGAGTGTCCGTTTGTCATTTATATGTTGTTTGCAGACCTCTTTAGTCTTGTGTAATCACTATTTCCAGTCTGGCCCTATGTTCTCTATATCCCTGATATGTTTTCATTCTGATCTCAGTGGGAAAAATACCTAAGTGACTAACAATCTCCTCTTTTTTTTTTCCTCTTGTCCTTTCCTTTCCTACAGGTTTGCTTTGTGTCAGATTTCTTCAAGAAGCGTCCTCCACGTTGCACAAGGCCAGACGCAGTTGATAGCGAGGAGCCGGAGAGGAAACCAAGCCTGCAGATTGCAGACTCTGAGCACAGCAACCATTACAACTACCGCAACAATCCTGGCCCTTTGTGATAAGGCACGGACACTTGGCTGCAGCTTGCAGACCCTAAACCTGTGTGGTAGGTTCTAATAGTGGGCTACAGCCAGGTTTAGTTCAGGTAAAAATCTGGCTCACCTGCGGTCTTGACTCTGTAGGCTGCCTGTTAAATCCCTGTGCCTTTTGTGAGCTCTGCAATCAGCCTGTTGCTTTTCTGCTTGAAAAGAAGCTGGAGATCTGGTTGGTAGCTTTCAGCCTCCATGACCCCTAGCTCCTTCCCTCTGTCAACCACTCAACCTCCACCTGCTCCAGTGGGATAACTGAGAGGGCCGCATGCTGTCGCCAGGTGCCCAAGCCCCCTCTCAAAGACACCATGATGACCTCTTTTTCGCCTTTACGAAAGAGGGAGCAAATTTTGTTTAAGACTATGTTGATGTCGAACGTTTTAATGCTGCATTTAGCAAAAGACTCCAAACTCACTGAAACAGAGCTGTAACACACTGTTGCCTTATTGCATACTTGTGGCTAATGTGTCATCGGACAAGTCACTCTGCAGTTTAATCTGTTTCGCCTGTTGCATTGTTCACAAAGTATCATACAATGGGTTTCAGACAAAGAAAACTCTGTATGATGATGATTAACAATGGAAACTGCAACAATTTCATGTTCTTGTAGCTTTTTATTTCATTTTTGGTATGTATGTCACTTATTAAAGCTTCACCTTTTTAAAAAAAAATGTTTTTAACTTCTGCATGTAGAGATCCGAATTTGTCAGCAGTGATTGAGGAGAAGTAAAACTGGTCATTCATGAATGTTTAGAAGTGCTGGTGGAGATTCACTTTGTGGATTAGCTTAATTTCAGAGCACCTTAAACTGGCTCCACACCGGACCAGAGGAATGTTGCACAAGCTGAAAAGTCAGCTGCAGGCCATCCGCCATATCAGCTTAACCAACATGTCCAAGGAGAATAACCCCCCCCCCATTTCTCAAAATTCCTTCTAAAAACTTAATTCTGGTCTGTGCCAGCTAGCTCGAAATTTCAATACAGTTATGTCCAAAGTGGGCAAAATTCACCCTGGACGATAGCTATTCTGTTCTTTATACGTTTAATTGTTAAGGTTAGGAATGCTTTATATTTCACCTGTGTGGAAAATGGACTGCAGATTTAGAAACCATCGATGCATGAATCTTTGGTTTCTGCTGAACTTTGTGTTATACATCACTACCACTACATTGCTAATGAAATATAAAGAACTGAGTCCTGTTCTTTTTATTTTATTGTTTTATTTCAAATAATCAAAAAAAGGACAAGACAACCATTTTGAAAATGGTGTTTAATTTATTGCGAATACAAAAACATGTTTATTTCCTCTTACAAAGCTGGAAATGCCAGTTCTGTTAAGGTTTTTGTGCAATCACCCCTGCTTGCCACTATGAGCCACAAATACTGTATCTGCTAATATAATGAAATATGACTTGTGTTTCTTGAAGGATGGGACATGTGTATGTACATATATGCTTGTATGCTTTTAATTTTAGAAGTTTTCATTTCACCTGTACAGAACCGTGTGACTTGGTTTCTCTGACTCGTCTGTTGGATTTGCCAACCAAACAGATCCAGTTCCAGATCCAAACATAAGCCAGATGCCTTGGCAAGGCTTTTAAAGAGCTGTTGTAATAATGATAATGATTTGCATACCCAGCTGTGTGTTTTTTAAGCTGGTAATGCTCTGGTCCCAGTTCAAAGAATTGAACACAAAACCAAGGGAAAAGGGGGTGGGGGGGGGAGGGGGGGGGGGGGGGGAGGGGGGGGGGGGGGGGGGGGGGGGGGGGGGGGGGGGGGGAGGGGG
>JBBBVU010000015.1:18903481-18922041 GCA_037177055.1 Atherinosoma microstoma | reverse complement strand
AGAGGCTGCGGCTGTATTGAGTGTGCTGGTGGTGTGTCCGTCTACGAAGCCACAAGCAAACCGCATCCCCCTCCTCCTCTGGCCTTATCGCCACAGACGGCGAAAATAGGCTATATCGAAGAGGGAGATCATTTGCGATATTGTATTCGCTGGAAGCGAAGTTGAGGACTTGGGAAGAGAGCTCCCTCGGACCGGGTGTTTCTTCTCTTCTCTTCCCGTCCTTACTGCACGTCGAGCGCGGTGCGGTGTGGGGTTGGAGATATAAGCCAGAACAAAGGAGTCTTGAAGCAAGGAATGAGCGAGTCGAGACTAGCTTTGCCATTATCTTTGAAACCCGGCCAAATGCCTCTGTGAGAGCCACAATAGTACATCGGCTGCTCGCATTTCTCGACGAAGCTTTCCGCCTCAAAAGGGAAGAAGGAGGACAAAAAAAAAAACGCGCAGCGAGACACGCAAGTCGGCGGCTACAATGTTTCCTCAAAACCGACCACCGGTAAGTAGCCTAGCTACTATATAACAGTCTACACGTATTTAATGAGGCTATTGTCTCTTAGCCTGAACATATTGTTGGGTTTTATTCTACACTAGGTCGTTTTAAAGCCTTATTGAGACTCATTAAGAAAGTGCAAGTCGAAATTGTAGGTCTTTGTCATCTTCGTGTATTTCTCGGGACTCTTTCTTGGAGAAAGTGTGATTTCTCAAAGCGTAAGACGATATATGTTATTTGTATGAATGTAATGTGGTTGTGGTACATGTCATAAACACCGTCCAAGTTTGCTGACTGTATTTTTGTGTGTTATCTCGTGTCCTTGGTGGCCAACACCACCAGGTTAGAAACTTGGAGCCTTCTTCTATCTCCACACTATTGTGCAGTTGACCCAGATGATGAAGTGTGTATTTGTTTGTCCCCTCATCACGAGCTGAGCGAGGAGGAGGGAAGTGAGTCATCTTGGCTTGTTGTCACCCTCTCTCAAAGATATGCCCATCTCAAGTGCCACTCATCCTTTGTTACATTTAAAAAAAAAAAACCCACATTAAATGTGATTCACCTGCCTGATTTACTAATCTGTTAGATTGGAAGCTATATTTGGCCCCACTGTCACTTAACGTGCTGTGTCACAGTTGACGCGTCTGTAGAATGAAGAATAAGGAATCCACGTGCTGTTTTAAGGTGGATTTTTCAAGGATCGGAGCAAAATTCCTGCTGCATTGGCCTTAATTTGTTTTAGACGAGTTTAGGTGGAGAGCTTTTGAGCAGACTCAAATACATAAACACTGGTCCTCCAACTGTGAGAAGTATCAATTAAGACCTGCTCATTTGCCTAACCCTCTTCTACATCCCTCAGTCATGCCACCCTGCACCCAACCCCCAACAGCTTTTTGACATTTATGCCCTGTGTATTGAAATCAGACCAAACACGTGGTGAAGTACAAGTTTGCATGAATATGTGTATATAAATTCAATAAGCTGAGGGGCTGAGAAATACAGATTTAGATTTTTATTGTAATTTTTATGATTGTATCCTGCTTAAATTGCACCACTAACTTCTTTTTAATCCTGTATTATGGGTCTCCCCCTTCCCAAAGATGCAGCACATACAGAATCATAACACATACACACACACACACACACACACACACCAGCTGCTGTGTATGCAGTGCAGCTGAGAGCAGGAAGGCAGGGCAGGAGGCAGACTGTGGGTCTGTGGTTTGCACTGTAAACCCAATCCCTCTCATCCAGCCTCTCCTCACTGTGTTCCTGTGAGAGCTCCAAACCACATCTTAATGTATGGGCAGGCGTCCCAGGGTGAGAGTAGGAGACTGCGGCAGGTCTGGGTGGAACATTTAGACCAGCGGTGCCGTTTCATTTTTACTCTGTGCCGATCTCGACATCGCCATGCGAGGTGGCTGTCATTAGAGAATCTCAGGCCATCAGCAACTCTTGTTTACACCTCGTAGTGAAGGACCACTCAACTTGGCGAAATGTTAAATCTGTGAAATGCATGGCTGGCAGTAACCTGTCATCACTGGGTATTGGAGTGCTGTGCAGGAAGTGACCCATACATTACTGAATGTGTAGCCCATATATTCTTCAGTCTTTAATCAAATAAGAATTGATTTTTAAAGATTTGCATCTTAAGGTGAAATAAATTAACATTGATATTGACAGCTTTTTACAGCACACCTTTTTCCTGATTCTTTGTATGAATTTGTATGAAGAACGTTAATATTTATTCAGGGCACAACTGTTTTAACTATAAGTGCACACTTAGTGTATTTGTGTCAAAGGAATCAAAATAGTATGTTTTTCATTTCCACGTCATCCACATATAGTAAAATTGGTCAGTTGAATTAAAGCTTATTACATGTATTTTCATGCCTAATGTAATGTTAAAAACACAAATAACAGAAAACTTCAAGCATGTGTTTTTATTTCTTTGTCAGTTGCCAGAGGACTTGGGAATCCAGGCAGATGCCAGAAGCGGTAGACGAGCAGTGACGTGGTATAGGACATGGCAGGCATGGCCGGCTGTCTAACATATTTAGGGGGTTTTCCAGACAAACAAATGCAGATTGAAGTGAATAAGAGACAACAACAACAAAAAAACGTAAAATAAAATTGTGTTTAAGTTAAAAAAAAAAGAAAGAAGAGAATCCCTGACCTCTAATGACCCAAACAATTTGACATACTCTTGTTAAACATAATTGGCTCATAATGAAATGAATTTAAAAAGAGACATGGATTAGGTTATCTGATGGTTAGTAACAATGTTCACCCTTTTTGTTAGTTTTTCTGGGGGGATCAGACTGTTTTGTTTTTATCTTTCTATTGTATGCTTACTCGTACAGTTGAGTTTTAAATGGGGTTGTAGCACAACCTGGCTATTTGATTGGAGCACCATCCATAGCCCAATATATACACAGGACTGGAACCAACTTATTGACCAAAGTATTTCTGACACTGAACTTAGAGAAAACATTCAAGGCATTCTGTTTGATGCTTCCAAATTTCTCTGTGGGCGATCATCATACATGTGAACAAAGCTGAATTCATTGCATTTATGTTGTCTTTTAGTTACTTGAGTGGAGATTTTAGTCAGATGATGCTCCAGTTATCAAATCAGAATTTAACAAGAACAGACAGACAGTCTGGAAACACTTACTGTGAGTTGACACATTGTCTTAATAAGCTGCTTTTTAGTCACAACTTGATGCATTCAGCTGACTTACAAAAGAAACAGAAAAAAAATAATTGACTGATTGCCTTTTTTATGGGAAATTTAGCTGTATAATATCCAAAAAGATGAAAACAGTGACACTGTATAAATCATTAAAGCCCGTTTGAGTCTGATCCCCAACCACATTATCTGAGTATGTTAGTCTGGCTTTGAGAACTTTGACTTTCATTCGTGCAATTTTGGTCAGACTAACACGTTAACATGCATTTTAAAGGTATGCTTTCAGTCTGATGAACACAATAATTAGTTTTTTTTTCTAGTGTCATTCAGCATCAATAGGATGCAGTCTGCAGTTAAGCCCCTTGATATCTCTATATTCTACATACAGGACATTTAAGACCTGGTGCTACAACATATGTTTATTATCTAATGGGTATTTGCTGTTGTTCTGTCACACACACATGCTTCTAACATATTGGAGTTCTTGTAATGTACTAGCAGACATTGCACAACAATCAGTATCATTTTCTTATGACATTGCATGTACATATGTGAACTGTCACACTCATTGCACTGTGCCAGATTCAATTTTGTTAAATTATAAAGCATTTTTTTCACTCAAAACATTTTGAGACTGTCACTATGCCCTAATGAAGATTAGATTTTTAGAATCACAGCATCACCTGACAAAATCCTTGTTTAAGTATCATAAAGACAACATTTGAGCTGTGACTTACATATACAATGGTTGAATCTCCTGTCCATGTACACCAGGGCAACTTTGGTCCAATTAGATGGGCAGGTCAATATCTTATGTGGCTTGGCTCACAAATCTACACCAGAGAGAAGTATGTGAGTGTTACTTATGCACCACAAAGAGCCACTCAGCAAACACAAAAAAGACCAAACTTCCATCTTATAGTTGATACACAAGGTGTGTAAGGACTTTTTATACAGAAATGGGTCAAAGTGCCTGTAAATTGAAGTAAACAGGAAATTAACGAACACTTGCATTTGTTTAGCCAGTTCCAGGTTGTGGTTGGGTAAGCCATTTTTACTCATGCATTCCAGGCCAGATATTTCTTGACGCCACCCAGATGAGGTGTGTGTGTGTGTGTGAGTGAGAGAGAGGGAGAGAGAGAATGCAAAAGAATGAAGCAGTGGGACCGGACTGGGGCACATGCCATTTCCTGGAATAATGTTTGCATAAATCACGTAATGGTAAGCAAATTGGCGCCAAGCAAAAAAGTGCCAGCAGATGATGTTTGCGGCTTCATACGCATTTCTGCTTTTTGAGATTCTGAGCATATGTCCAAAATTATGCAGTATTGATATCACACTGTAACTGGATCAGTGGGTAGCCACGTTCACTATTCTTGACCTGGTGTAAACAAAAAACAAGGCTAAAATATGCAACCCACAACATTATATTGGGTCCTAGCTGTCAGTGGGATTTGGGGAATTTGGCAATCTAACAAAAGCAGTTTTTTTTTGTTTTTGTTTTTTTTTTGCCAAAAATGTTTTTTCAGTCCAAGCATGCCATGATCTGAATTTTCATTGGTATATTTTCTTCAAGGTCCAAGCCAGAGTCTACAAACTAAAATCGACACAGATGAGAACAAATCAGGGTCACACATGTGAAGGAGATTAAGGACTTTGAGTGACCAAGCTAAGGTTGTCTCTTTTCCTACATTAGAACTAGCATAAAACAGGCCTTAAAGCATCCTGTCCTAGTATGCTTTTAGCTCTTTATCACTGCCGTTGTCCAGTGGCGAGAGCACAGCTATCGATCAGGAGCTTGCCTGCATTGCTTGGCCAGTGATTAGGATGGGAGAAAGAAAAGGCCAGGGGAAATGAAGGAAAATAAGCCAAAGGTTTACACAACTTATTGTGGAGGTGCGTCTCGGTAGAAGGAACAAACGAGCTGAGGGGGTTACCTCATACAAAAAGGCACCTCCAGCAATTAAGCCAGCTGACAGACAAATAGCAGCACTTCACTAATGTGGGCTGACAGCAGGGAAATTTGAATAACGAGGCTTGTGGGAGGGTGAAAGCTGGAATGGGTTGGGGGGTTGGGTGGCTAAGAAAGAAAGATGTGTAGCATTAATGAAACAGGTGCCTTGCTGCCCCTCCCCTCTATGTGAAGTAATCATTGAGAGATTACCAGCAAATTTTTCCAGTGTCGAGCCAAGCTGATGGCTACTTAATGTGAGGTGGGGGAGGAGGAATGAAATGAGAGGTAGGGCTGATGTTTCTCCCACAATGCAAGCTGTTTTCAACAGTTGAAATGACTAGCACTGTATAACAGTCATGTTTGAACAATTTGTTATGAGTCTTTAATGCAATTGAGCAAAGACATTGTAGTAACATGTTACATGGCCTCAGCGTAGGTGGGATATTTTTCCTTTTTTCACCTCTTCAACATACAGACTCATTTAGATATGCTATTCTGGGTTAGCGTTGTCACTGCATCCTTGTTGGTTGTCTGATGGGAAAGCAGGAGAACTTTGTGGATGTTTACTTTGATGATTGACTCTGTGGGTAAGCAGTGTAATTTGTGGCCTGACTAATGGGTTGAAATATAAAAAGAATCAGCAACAAATCATATTCTCAGCTGAAGGAGAGAGAGAAATAGTGGTCCGGTTTTAAAATGTATAAATATATTTTGGCAGTGTTAGTGATATGACTCTAGGAATCAGTCAGTTGATCCATCACTTTGGTCCAGATTGACATATTTCAACTACTGTCTGTTGAATTATTGTGGAATTTGTTGACGTTTGTGGTTCCTCTACAATGAATCTTACTGACCTTGGTTAGCCTCAGACTTGGTTTATTTCATGAGGTTTTTGTTTGTATTTTTAAGGAAAATGTTGCAAATGTTTGTGTGGATTGCCATAAGGTTAGGTTTGCAAGTTTTCTCATGAATGATGCTTCAGTTTGTGTTTAGTTTTATTTAGAAAATGTGAATATGCTAATATTAATAAGATAGTGTAGATGATAATTATTAACGCTGCACAATGCAGGAGAATTTAACTCATTGTGTCCAAGAATCCTTAAAAATAAGTGAATTATTATTTGTATTACACAAAACTCTGAGATGTTGTGTTCATGTGTTATGAAGCAAATAAAAGTAAATGTGTATTTTATGACATATTTGTCATGTTATTGGTTCACAAACATACATTAGTGTTGGTGTTTAAAGGATATGCACAAGTTTAATTAAAACCAGGTGCAAAAATGACTTACCACCAGCAAATATTATCATAGGCAAGATCTCAAAGTCAGGTCATTTACAAGTAATGATCTACTGAAATAATTTAGAATATTTCAATACTAAAAAAAATGGGCTCAAGCCACCCCCCCCTCCCCCCACACACACACCCCCACCCACCCACCCACCCAATTGAACATTGCCGCAGAACCACTTTTTAATCTTTGTCTGAAACAGTGTTTTAGCTGCCATCTATCAATCGAATAAAACAGACTAGTTTCAGAGGATATTTTAAGTTGATTGCAAGAAAGCATATTTATGATTATGAAGGTGTTGCACTGTTTTACAAGCTGGGCCACCTCATTACTCAGCTATCCCGCTCACCAGGGTTCCCTCACCGGGAGCTTAAGCTTCAGATTAAATAGGCTATAAGTTAGAAATAAATCTAATTGATGGCAACACACAAAGTAAACAAATTAGACCAAGGCCATGAAATTCGCTTATTACTTTATTCTGCACACCTGTCTTAAGATTCAGATTATGTGTGTTGAAATTTGTGTTTGCCAATTACAAATTTTAGACAGATTAACATTAGATTGGAAATGCTTATTGAACTTCTGGTAACACAAGGACTTTAATATTCACAGCATTGCATTACAGTCAGCATCTGCATCTTCTTGTGGAACTGACATCAACAGGCGAGCCCATGCTTTCTCGTTTAAATGATTTGCTTCTGTGTGGTCATGATCTGACCTAAAAATGAGTCAAAATAAGTGACTGTAGCTGGGGCCTACTTGATTTGACTTTAAGTTTGCACAGTCGCATTTTCCTGTAATAGGTTTAGCTTGAGATGAAACGGGTCTCTTCCCCATGTAAAGGTGGTAGTAGTAGGATGGTGTTGATGGCTAGGTTAAGAGTCATCCATTCTTCACTTATGTTGACATCAGCACTGCAGTCATGTATAAATTCAATGATGGACATGTGCGGTTGGAACTACTTATAGAAAAAATGCAGTGTGCACACTTCGACTTAATGTTTGCAGCGTGCGTGTGTGGGTGTTTTGTCTCACCTCAAAGTGTGCGTGTGTGCACTTCTTTGTTTGTTTGTTTGTGAGAATGGGGGTTTAGAGCAAGGATGCGAGATCTGGGTGGTTTTCTGCTTGTGGTGCAATTACAGGTTTCTCAAATGAAAAAAGCATTGATTTCATTCAGGAATGCCACACTGGTAACAATCCCTACTTGTCAGAATTTTATGTAAGCACAGTTATGTGCATAGATTTGTTAAGGCTGGTTTTGTCATTACATTCATGGGTTGTGTGTGACATTGGTTGCAATGTGTGTGCAGGACCTTTTAACCCATTCTGTTATGCTGCTGACCTACTTGCACAGTATTGTTGCTGGTATTCATTTTCTAAAAAATAACAATGTGAAAATGCTTGTACTTTTGCATACAGTTGTGGCGTAATCGTGTTGATGTTTCCCATATTGAGCTTTTAGAAAACAGATGGCCTTAAACCTCTAAAAGCCACTTCAACATTTGTGTGTTGACCTGTGGGAACTTTGAAGGCACTCAAAGCATATGCAACACTGTATGATATTTATGTGTATATGTATATGCGGTATGTAGTTATGATACTCTGTAATACTTAAGTCAAAATTCCATAAATATCTTCAGACTAAATAGGAGTAGAATTTACATGACATTCTGTTTTAATGTATTTATTATTATATATTCATATATAAACACGGGTTAGTGCGTTGTTATCCTGTTAACGCATTAATTAACGTCATTATTTATCGTCATTATGTATCGCGCATTAACGCAGGTTGTTTTTTTTTTCTTGTTCTCAAAGTCCTTGCTCACTGGATGTGAACACACTGAGAAACCACATGCAGAGACACCGCTTGCTAAGTCAAATGCTTAGATCCCCAAGCCAGAAGGGGTTCTTTGATGGCCAACCAACTTTGACTTGCTACCCAGCTGTGACAATGGCTATAGTTACATGATGTTTTTTGGTTGGGAATTAATTATTCAGAAATAAATAATTCGGAATTAAAGTATTCTCTTTCACGTTTACATGGAAATAGTAATTCCGAATTGAGTTTTACACGGAAAACACGTTTAATCGCCTTTATTCAATTTCACCTAAGATTTGGGGATTGGGAAGGGTTCTGATTGGACAGGGGGCGGACGCGACTTGGATTTTGGTTTTGAAGCGGCAGCTGCACACTAGAATACTACTACACTTTCACTTAAAGGTAGGTTAGGAGATGTTTTCCAGGAGCATTTCGTTAAAAAATATATTGCTTAAAATCCTATTCAAACCCCGATTGTAGCCAATTTATTAAATGCTCTAACACAAAAACAAAAAAAATGTAGTCACCTGTGGAACGGACAGAACTGAAAAAACGCTGTCCAATCATTTTAACTGGCCCGTTCTAAAAGATTGGATGGTGAGATGTATGTCAAACTCAACTGCCAAGAATCAATGCCCGCACTAATATAAACAAGACTTTTCATTTTGTTTTGTTTTTTGGTTTTATACATGGTGAGGAAAATTTTCAATTTTGATGTACAGAAGGGGCAATTTTCTTTAAAAGAGCAGCTTGTTTTTCATTTCAAAGTCTGATAGAGCTCAGGAATAAACATCTCAAATAACATTTTTAGCTGCTATTTAGATTTGATTTAATTGATTTGATGAGTGGAAATGACTGTTTGTTTTTAAATGACTGTGAGATATCATCTCATATCGATCACTGGCTCCTAAATCAAATCGGATGGAATCAAAATGATATTGTGGCACAATCTGTGATTTTGGCAAACTATAAACTATTCTCCACTGAATCGGTAAAGTATCGTGTTGTGGGCTAACTCTTAATTTTAAGCCCAATATAGCAGTTTCAGGACTAAACTCCAGTACTACGAGTATGAGCCCTGCAAGTTAGTTATTTAACTTTTTTTCTGTGACCTATTGTGCCACATGGTTTGCTTAACACTTTGGTCGCTGTTTGTAAAGGAAAGGCCTTTCAAAAAATATTCCCAAGTACTTGGCTGACCCATCAATCTGAGGCTACCTTCAACCAATCTAATCAATGGGGTGAAGCCTGTTGGTAAAATCAAACGCAAATTAGATGGAAAGTGAAAACATTTTCTGTAAAGAAAAAGTGAGTTGAGCTCAGGACCCTCATTGAAAATTGTGTTCTCATCGGAACCAGTACACACCAATTATTATTAAATTCAAATGAAACCATTTCCCATTGTACGCAAAAGCAGATGTTATCAGGTTTTTTTTAATGTAAAAAATGCAAGTCTACTTGGTCTCTGTAAATGATCTAAATCAGTTGGGTGATCAGATGATCTCTAATCAAATAATTGAAAACCATCTTTCACGTCATTCAACCTTGGGCTGTCCTACCCCAGTATCACAGAACCCGACTTTACATTTGTACGAGCTGCAGAAAGGCCTAGCCTGTAATTGTGTAACAGTGATTTTCCGTCTATGTAAGCTTTGTTCAAGGGCAGATGGCATGTCTCTTGTTTGCTCTCAAGCTGGGAGGAAGGGAATAACTGGCTTTGAGATTATCAGGTGAGGCTCCTTGCTCGGATCCATTCCCCAGATGTCACCAGGTCATCTTAATGGCCTGACCTCTCACTTTAAAGCCTGCTCAGCTGTTTGCCAGATCAGGACTTGAGGCAGACTAATAGCATTGGTTAATGGGAATTGTAAGGCATTTGGAAAGAGGTTATGTATGCTGACATAGGATCGATGTTTTCATGTTCTCAGACAAAACCTGTCACATGCATCTCATCTAGATGGGTGTTAATCATCATAACAGCCCTAACAAGCAGCTTGGAGTTGTACACAGTGGCAGAGTGGTCCTGAGTGGCAGAACAAATGGAGAAACAGCAGATTCCTCCCACTTTAAAAAAGAAAGAAAAAAGAAAGTGGTATTGAAAATCAAAAAATGGACTAATCCCCCAATTCATCTATGCCTCCATTTTTGAGGAAGGTACTGATTCCCTTCTCACTTTTCTTCTGGAGGTATAGCGGTGAAAAAGAAGAACAACCCTGAAGATGTCAAAAGAAAAAAAAAAGAGCAATAAAAAGGATAGCCTTTCTTTCTTTCTTCCTTTCTTCTTCTTTTCACCCTCCTATAAAATGGCCTTGGTGCTCTTTTTTCCCCCTGTGAAGAGTAATTGCTGTGTATGTGTTGTGTGAAAAGGAGGGGAAAGAGTGTGTGTGTATGTGTGTGTGTGTGTGTGTTTAATCATGGGTTTTTGTGAGAAAAGGGGTGTGTGCATGTGTGAGTAAGCCTGACAAAACATTCATGTGTATCTATGGGGGGTGAGTAAGTGTGTGTATGTGCGTGCCTATGTGTGTAGGAGTGGGTTTGAGTGTGTAAAGTTAAAGAATTGTGGGTTCTGGCAGACAGATTGAGAGCAGCTTGTTAGAAAGAAAGAGGAACAATGAGGTCACAGCCCATCCTCTATCCTCTACTTTTTCTTTTTCTATCATTTTCTCTTCCCTCCTGTTTGCTTTTAGAAAAGATTATTCTGTATCCATCTCATTTCTGTTTATTTCCACAAATTGTCTCATCCATCTTTTAATTTTTCCTCCAAATCTCTCTCTCTCTGTGTCTCTCTCTCTCTTTCTCTCTCTGAGCACAGGCTTCTTCTCTCCTCTTTCTTCAGTATTTGATTTTGTTTCCTCAGAAATTGTTTCACCTCCTGGCAAATCCTTTGCTCCTTCTTATTAAATCCCTTTAAGTTGGATTTTTTTGGCCTTTTAGTTGAACAAAGTTGTTGTTGATTAAGCTACAATATGTTGATAATCCATCATTATTTGTGATGGCATAGTTGATTATTTTAGATGTTTTTGTTATATCTGGCCCAATTATTTGTAGGTTATTTAGATGATTTAGACACACAGACGGCCTGTTTTATTTTATTTTTTTTTGGGGGGGGCATTGTCTTTTATCTTGCTGGCATTGTGGCATTAAACCAATTTTGAAACCAGACCAGTCAAATAATTTTAATATGCATTTGAAGCATGGTTTCTGTACGTATGACTATTCACTCAAAACTTTTAATTATCTGAAAAGCCTGTTTAGCCAGTTGTCTCAAAGGACATGGCAACAACAGGACTTCTGTAAAATGGACAGTATATAAAAACAAAAGTTCCAGCAAGAGGCCTTTTCTTATTGGCACCTGAAGTAAACATTGCCTGCCGTATGCACAGTTTGTAATAAATGGAAGTAGATACACCTGCAAACTGAAATAAATGGAGCTTTTTATCATACTTGCACCTTTCTGCACAAAAATGTTCAACATATTTTAACAATTCTCCAGGTAGCCTGGCAAAGGGTAGTGAAGCATTGAGTACCAGTTAAGAATACAAATGAGAAAAATGAGTAGCACTTTTTTTTCCGCTATTCTCTCAGGAGGGATATATTGCTGCAGGGCAAAGTCGGTGTGTGTGGTTTTAGTTGGAAAGTTGAATGCATTTGCTGAAATTTAAGAGAAGAGCTGGATTTTAACAGAGTCCACTCAAATACAGCTTTTGCATGCTTTTGTTTAAGCCAAATGTTACAAATCTTCAAATAAATAGCCATGGTTACTCTTGAAACCCACAAGGGATTCAACATTTCAAGCTGATCTGTAAAGTTTCTGCTATTGAAATACTTAAAAATATCAGGGTGATTCAAGGATTTGAATATATCTGTTAACCTTTTGTCAATTGGCATCAAACAACCTTGCTAATACTAGAATATGTACAGCTCTAACTTCAATAATATTCCTTTTTTTAGAGAAATGGTCTATTCAGAGGTGGGCAAACTATTAGAATAAATGGTACAGAGAGCCTTTTCAAAACTAGCCAGTACATTTCTGTAAAACCATCATTACTATAACTTAACATCAGTCTTAGTTACATGACCTTGTGAAGCTTGTGAGCCGACTGTCTCAGGCGCTGCCTGCTATTTTGGATGAAGAGCCAGACAGACCGACAGCCCTGACCACCCTCCTAGGCCAGCTCTCATACCCCTTTTGTCTGCCTGTCCTTCAGTATTACCGCTATGGTTGTAGCCTCCTAATTGCTCTGGACCCTGCAGAGAAGACAGACCATATTCAAGGTTGGGGGTGGGTCTTCAGCTATGATAAGGTCCTTTTCCTCTGCCTTTCTCCCCCCTGCTGCTCAATTTCGCTCTTAATGCCGCCTTCTAATCAGTCTTGCACTAAACAAAGTCTCTTCACTTGGGTATGGAGCCCTTGTATCCCTCCACCATCCCAAACAAGGGCTGCTGAACTATTAACATCTGACTCTGATGACAGTGACACAATTTCTGCTTTGCATAGCACCTCAGACATACTTTCAGATATGCATTTACATTTTTTTTGCACCATGTGGTTGTTTCGCTATGTTAGCTTTTAGATGACTGGTTCCTGTTCAAAGATGTTGTTCCTTTTACTATATGAAATTAGTCATTTTGCACAGAAAATTCCTGTTGTTTCCACCAGGCTATTGACATGATGTGGAATTCTTATGCTAGTAATAACTCCTTTTGGCAACTGCCTTGCTTGGTCTGTTCTCATTAAAGTCTCTAAATTGAATATTTTCTCTCCACTTAGGCACCTATGCAGGCACCCCCAGGGTCTTCTGCTTCAGCAGTGGCAGTTGCAGCAGCAGCAGCCGCTGCTGCAGCTTCAGGGACACCCCAGTCACTGAAACTAACCTACCCAGAAACGCTGGATCGCATTAAGGAGGAGTTTCAGTTCCTCCAGACACAATACCACAGGTGGGTGTGTTGGTGATTCTACAGTGAATAGATTGTATTTGTATCATACACATTTGTTTAGAGTAATTAACCAAGTATGTGCACTTGTCTGTGTCTGATTGTTTAAAATTTGAGTTGAACTTTGTTTTTGTTTTTTTTACCACACACCATGCTCTCTTGTTGCATCTGATCCCTGATATAACACTGTGGTTGATTTGCCTCCTACACTATATGATGTGCAGGAATTTGCCCAGAAGGCCTTTTTGAATGTGGGATTGGACTGACCGTAGTCCCAGCTTTTCCCCTCGCTCTGTTCTCTTGGCAAACCTTCACAGGGTCCCCAGCCCCTGACTCTTCTCCTCTCATCCTGCTTTGATTTAGCTGGCCAGAATCTCCCCTCTTTCCCTTTTTGTCCCACTTCAAACTTCTTTTGTCCACCAATCCACACACACACTGTTCACAGCCCCAATAACCCCTGTGGCTAGTGTTGTCCTGCTCACACAAATGCTTGTGTGTATGTGTGCGTGTCGTCATGTTTCTGTACGTCTGTATTTATCAGCTCTCCACAAGCTCAAAAAGCCAGAATCCTCAAAACCCACAAACTAGGAATGTTGTACTTTCTCAAAGATACTTTTGTGCTTAAAATGAAGTGGGTATTCTCATTGTAAAGTGTACCTAGAATCAAATATAGGAACAGGCTTTAGAATGTTTTAGCCATGTTGCAGTGTGGCCTCCTTGTAAAATGTAAATGTTTTTTAGGTGGTTGTTGTTGGGTTTCTTTTATTTGTACTCCATTAGCATTGAACTAACAGGGCTACACACTTTATATCACAGCCTGGCAACAGAGAAGTGTTCGTTTGTTGTTCGTCCTGGCAGTTGGCAAACGGCTTGGAAAATTAATGTCAGCTTTTGGTAGAAATGACACATTACTACTGGGTGCTGGTCAAAACAAGACATAAGGTTGTAAACAATTAGATTTCTTACAATATAATAACTCTTTTGAAATTTTAAAAAATCATTACTCCATCCCTACTATTACTACAAGCTGTGTCCAAAACTTTAGTTCAAAATATAAATGGCTATGGAATGAGGGGCCGGGTATCATTCGTTCTGTTGATATTCAATTCAAAATCGAAATTCAAAATATAACTAATCGTCTTGTTTTTCATTCTTTTATAAATCCAAACAAAAAACTAAAATCAGGCTGTTTTTGCACTTTTGATTTGAAGTTGGGTTTAGAAGAACTTAAACTAGTTAAACGACCCACGGATTTGTCAGATTTCCATGACCCGGAAGTTGCTGCTGATCCCCTTGCTGCAAACCTGCATCTTAGCCGCTTACACATAAAGTACAGTTGATATGATTTGTAGGGGCTCTATATATATTGTTTTGGAGTGCTAATCACTGGATTGATGGTTTATTTAATTTGGTTGTCATGGTGATGTGGAGCGCGGGTCACGAGGATGTGATCGGCGACAGGTTGAACTGGCAAAAGGGATTGTCAGTTGGTCACGGGTTAGTTTTAGGACTGAGTAGCCATACTATCAGTGAGCGTGTAGAGAACACCATCAACAGGGATGATGAAGCTTTTATGATCTCACACAGAGACCGTCGGGCGGTGAGGCAACCTGATGGATCTGTCAGATCCATCAGTTTGGCCAAGCCCATAAATAACAGCTGATAAATGACACGTTACAGCGGTTAGACGCTTCTGGGGAAGAGGGCAGACAAAATAATCTAAAAAAGAAGATTAAATTATCCTTTTTGAGAATGAAGTGCCGTAAGAGAAGCATTTTATGTATTATAAAGGTATTTGACACAATTAGCCTAATAATGTTTTAATTCTAAACAGTAGCCCACTGAGTTGTTAAACTGATGATTTATTGGCGATTTATTAAACAAATTCCCATTTCCATTTATTTTCATGGCTGTGACCTATTTAACTGCTCAGTAGGCTACTGTTTATTATTAATTGTATCAAAAATACATCCTAATACATAGTGCTATTTTCTCTTTTCTTTCTCAAAAAGAATAATTTAGTCTTCTTCCTTAAATGTAGCCTTACCTTTTGTTTGCGCTCTTCCTCAGAAGTGTCATCTGACCACTTTATTGTGATCTTTACCCGCTTTTTTATTTCTTTTGCCTGCTTAATCCATCTTTTTGTTTGTCTATCTATTCTGACTACATTACACTTTGGTTTGCCTGACCTGGCGGATCTGTCATGGAAAAACATCTGAAAAACGACACGTCACAGCTGTCCTAAAGACTTAAAATAGCCTAATAAGTAGAACAGACAGCAATTGAATAATTCACAGTCATGAAAATAAAATGGAAATTGATGTTTATTTAATAAATCATAGTGACTTCCACAGCTCCACCGGAGAAGCAGAGGACGAGTTTGGCCTGTTGACAATGCCGTCAGCTTCCTGAATAGCGTGATTTGATTTGATCCATTTCTCTGTTTATTATAAGTGATTGTAGTTCACAGGCGTAACGCAAAGGGCAGGATGCAGCGTTAAACGTGTTAATGACTACATGTCATTTGGACTTAAGCCTAGCGGTCAACAAAAATTACGGCAACCCAACCCTCTTTCTGGCAAAACCACCGTGTGACTGACAGGTAATCCCTTTAGACATTCAACTTGTCACTGACTGCATCCATGTGACCTGTGTGCCACATCACCATAACGACCAAATAAAACATTAAAACAAATGATCGATCAAGTGATCATTACCCCAAAACAATACATGCCCCCTACAAATCACATCAATTGTACTTTATATTCTAAACATGAGCAGCCAAAAGAGCAAAACCGCAACATGCTACGTTTCTGATTCCAGAGAGGCTCTTCGTCTGTACTTGTAGGTCTAATTAATCTGTTGAAGCACGTTATGCTTCCTCTGTTAACATCAATGACTGTAAAAGAGAGGTTAACCTGGACATAATGTCAGGTGTATGTGCGTGTTATGGTGACTTGATGCTAAGAGGGACAGATGCGGACCAGAAACGCCTAAAGAAACTGAGCAAAGCAGCTTTAAAGACGAGATGCAGGTTTCTGGAAGTCAGACAAATTAAACATTAAAATCAAATCAAAAGTGCAAAAACAGGCTGATTTTAAGTTTTTCTTTGGATTTGTAAAAGAATAATGAAAAACAAGCAAATTATCTATATTTTGAATTTGGATTTTGAATTGAATATTAAAAGAAAGAATGATACACGGACCAATGAGGCCTGGTATATTTGTGTTTTCCTCTATTTTTTGCACAAGTTATTTTAATCTAATGCCTTTTTGAACCTCCCCCCTGAGAAACTGTTTTTGAAGTCCTAAAACATGAACTGCTGTGAGGTCTGATCCAGCCAAAGGCTAGGAGCTGTCATACTGGAGAACTCTTTGCCATGCCATGTTTTTATTTATATATGTATTTATTAATTCATTTATTCTATAAGCCAACCTTATGAGCTAATAGATCCAGCCGTAGAGCAACTCAATGTTTTTTAAGGCAGCATAATCCGCTCACTTGGAGCACCCCCCTCTTACCAAGCAATAGTACTGAGAAATGGTGTGCAGGATCTACAATAAGTGAATCATGAGATTCAGAACAGGAGCAAGAGCAAGGTTGTGATTGCACCTGAATTTTCCAATTTTGTTACCACTGCCAGCCATTTTAACAGGTTCAGGTTTCCGGGAAACATTGTTTAACCATCCTGCAGCCTTCTCCAAGCTGTTTGTGATTAAATAAACACAACAGATTAATTTGGTAAATATGAGTAGAGCTGAAAACTAATAGTGTAGTCAAAAACCGGAACAATAGCAACAGTTAATGGAACAGCTTTGGTTATCAGACATCTTTTCACGGGTCTGTCAGGTGCATGTTTAATATGGCAGGTGGGTATGCGCCCATTGATTAGTTTATTATTAATTGTTCATTAATTGGCTGTCTATTGGCTGTTCAGGTTGTTTGACAGACAGCAGAAACTAAACTGCTGCCTTCAGTTTCAAAGAAACTCATTTGAAATCGTGTTGAAAGCTGTACAGCACAAACACGCCTAACTCGTCATTGGCAGGTTATATCTTGTAGAATTTGTTCATTTAGTCTCCATTCATGTTTGTGCATTTGATTTGTCATTTGTTAAAGTGGCATCCAATGTCATATTATATACCCTTTTTTTTTAAATAATATAAATGTATTGCCAAGTTCATAGCTTATGTCACTTCTAATGCATTTCAAATGTTTGCCATTATTTTTATCCATTTCAGCTGAGAGATGGAGGAAATTTTGTATTACAACACTTAAGCGCAGACTGAAAGCTTTTTATATTTGTGAGTCTGGCAATCGCCAAGTAGCCCAGTCATGCATGTCAAGTTCTCTTGAGCCATATGCCATTTAGAGGTCATAAAACAGCTATTGTGTAGTAAAAATAGAAGTTATCCTTTTACATGGCAAGCAGCACAATAAAACCACTTGGCTCTTTCCATAATGATGTAACTCCTAGAAGCTGTTAGATGCCAGTTTGCCCACTGACCATAACAATAAAGAGTTTAGTTTGGCAGCAGTTTTTGTGTTGGAAGAGAGCAGAGGATTAGCTACGGTCCAGCAGGTTGGACCTCAGAGCCACATTTCTGATTGCAGCTTGCACCTTCATGTAATCAGACCTATTTGCACACTCTTCACCCTGCAGGTAACACATGACTTGAACGCCCACACAGACGGACACAACACACTGACCTATTCAGACACATTACCAATCCGATGCATGTGCTTAAAGCACTTACACACAACTTCGGGTCCTCCAAGATTATCTGCACACACAAATAGGTTTTATCCAGAAATATCGAGGCTTAGTTGTTTATTTTGGCCGCAGGGAAGGTGGCCAGATTCCGATAGATGTTGGATTAGACTTCAGGAAAGAGACAGTGGAGGGATTAGAGCTGATGAGCTGCAACTGTGTTTTGTGTTTGCAGGGTCTGATTGTGTGGCAGGGGCGGTTCTGAGCTTTTGTATCCATTTTTGGGTTTTTTGGCATCACGTGTGGTTGGTAAGATGGGAGTTGTAGAAAATATCTAGCCAGGCTAAAGAAAGGGAAGAGTTAATTAATTAAAGGGTCATTGCTGGGGCAGCAGTTTTAGTGTGTGTGTGTGTGTGTGTGTGTGCCCGTGTGCGTGCGTGTGTCTGTGTGTGTGTTTTTAACTAAACAGGCTGTAATCAGCAGACTGAGGGGAGACGGGAGGAGTTGCTGACAGAGCTCTCATTACTGTAATTTTCTCTCTGCAAAGGCACACGCAGGTTGTTCTTGGTGACTGCAGACATGCTTGCATTTGTGCATTGTGTGTGTGTGTGTGTGTGTGTGTGTGTGTGTGTGTGTGTGTGTGTGTGTGTGTGTGTGTGTGTGTGTGT
>JBBBVU010000015.1:18888696-18903440 GCA_037177055.1 Atherinosoma microstoma | reverse complement strand
GTGTGTGTGTGTGTGTGTGTGTGTGTGTGTGTGTGTGTGTGTGTGTGTGTGTGTGTGTGTGTGTGTGTGTGTGGTCTGTAGAGTCAGATAGGCTCTCCACTTACCACTAATAAGCTGCCACTCATCCCTAAAGAGCCCCTCCACTCATCTTTGCCCAAATACTACATAGCAGTAACAGCATAACTACTGATGCACATGTGTGTATGTCTTCTTTTAAACATTTAACTGTCACAAGATCATCTAAAAATCATTAATCAAATTATTTTTAATTGATCACCAAATCACAAGTGGAAATAAAAGATATTCCCATGGCAACAGAAAATGTAAATACTCAATACTCTTGTATTGTGTTTTTGTTTTTTGTTTTTGCTTGTTTTAATCTAAAGAATCTTTAACACATGTGTAAATATTAAAACATGTAGGTTTACCTTGTGCTGCCACATCAGTTCTGACTCCCCAAAGCAAGGATGCAAGATTTCTGAAGGTGTCCTGTGATGCTGGGCAGTTGATTGTGTGGGTGATATGGGTTGTGGGATTTGGCCTCTTTGGACCAGTCCAGCCCTGCAGCAGATGCTTGATTTAGAAAAAGGTGGGCATTCGGCCAGACCAGCATTTGCTGTAAGTTTAGCAACAGAAAGGGTTACAGTTGGCCTGTAATTGCATCACAAGATCCCAGCTTTATTTTGTGTGTGTATAGGTGTGCATGTTTGCTCTTCCGCTTACCCTTGAGATATGATGAAAGAGAACACAGGCAAGTTGGGTGGGTCTCTGTTGTGATTGTGTGTGTTTGAAGACGGAGGCTCTGGGAGAAAGGCTGGAGGTTATTGCAGCCGAGCAGAGAAGGAGAGGTTGATCAATAGTTAATGAGATGTAAAGTGAACAGTCACATACCTGGAGGCTGGCTGGCTAAATGGTCCTGACACTGTAAAGGCACGGTGCAGGTGCACTTCCTCCACAGACCCCATCAAGGTTTGTCTTTTATTGTCTGTTAATGGCATTTTCTTGTAACAGATTGTCAGTTATGAGCTACATAGTCAGTTCAAGATTTGAACTGACATAGCTTCTTGTAGTTTATGACTTGGTTGTAATGATTGTCATTATTATTTCTCCAAACTCAACTTTTTTTATTTTAAAATTTAAAATTTTTTTGGAATAGACCAGAAAGGTAACAATTTATCAAGAAACCAGTTAAATTTGAGCCTTGTCATAGTTGTCTATTTTTAAATTGCAAGTTTGTTGCCAGCTTTCAAGCCCTTTTATCAGCTAATACTCAGTGCTTAAGACATTGTTGGATATTTTCATCAAAGATTAGTTTATCAGCTAATCCAGCAGTCTTTGATACATCCAGATCTTCACAGAAGCCAATCTGACTTATATCTGAATTGCTTGATTTTACCATCAGGTTAAAAATATGCTACTAACTATATGTTTCAGATGTCAAAGGCCATATTTGTGGAATCAGACGATGTTTTGCAATTTTTTTTTTAACATTTTCTAACTCTCCAATGGACTGATGCTCAATCCAAGGCAAGGTAAGACTATTTTCACAGTTTCCAAACAAGCAGCACTCGGAGAGTGCAGACCTCTGCCAAGCCATTGTCTTTTCTTTTTTTTTGCCAATGATTGTGGCCATTATTTTTTAGTTCAAAGATCTAATGGCAAAATTATGTCACCATAATTAAGAATCCTTTAAAAAATTCCTGGATCCAGGTGTTGATCCGGATCACCCCCAAAATCTAATCACTGGTTCCTTATTCCATTTCTGAGATTTCAGAGTCCTGAGATAGACAGACAGAAAACATAAGGTGGAGGTAACTATAGGAAAAACTGTATATGCTGTTTAAAAAAAAAATAAAAAATAAATTTATTTTTTGTTTTTTAAAGATGTTCACGTCAGAAACCATTTTAATCTTGTTCCCTCCTTCCCTATAGTGTGTAGATGTTACATGCTTTATTGGAAAATGGTGCAGCTGAATATGATTTTTTTTTCTCCCCCTTTTAGTGATGCCTTTTTTTTTGTTGCTGTATCATCCATAACCATCTTGTTCTGTTTTTGTAGTCCCGCTTACCCTGATGCATTTTTTTGTGCAGAAATGCAATCAATATTCTTTTGAACTTCAAAGTAAAACAATATTTAAGCTAAAATTTACTCAAACTGAACACTTAAAAAAAAAAGAGAGAGATTCTCTCCTTAAATCTCCAGATAAATGGTTATAGAACACAAATATCTAAAATACTTAGTGTGCGCCTGTAGCAAAATGGTCAATGAGAGAATAAAGTAAAAGAATAGAATAAAATTATTGTAATTCTGGAAAGGAAAGCGTTGACATTTTTACAATATCCAGTGGCCTGTTCCAAACATGGCGACTTAAAGGTGGTCGGCACATTTCTACATGTTGCAGAATTAGATGTTTTGCCGTCTGTAGGCACTCATTAGAGTTTGTGGGTGTTCTTCACTGTTTATTTAGCAAGTTGGCATGAATTTGTGTGTGTGCATTGTGCGTTGATGTTTGCCTTTAGTTTCTGTGTGCTTGCAGACATGCGGTTTATGCTGGTTTAGTGTGCTCGTGCACGCTTACTTTAATGAGACTGTGCTGCACGTGGTGTTTGTGCTTGTGTGGAGAGCATTTGTGTGTGTTCAGAAGCTGACAGAGCTGTCTGAGGGTTGGCAGGCTGCAGATTTGTAGCGCATTCAGCTGATCATCTTATCTCCTGTCAACGCCAGTGAAAGATTGGAGGAACTGAGCCCGCTATAGCACGCATGCACACCCAAGTCATATCTCTTCTTTTCTTGTTGCTTCCCTCTCTTATGCCTGCTCACTCAATCTTGTTTCTCCCCCTTGTTGCTATCTCTTTCTCCGTCACCTGAAACTTCTCTCCCTCCCTCTCAGTAAATGGTGCTGAGCCAAAGACTAATTATTACAGGCAATCATTTCAACATGAAATACCTACTTCCTGCTCACCACTCTTCTCCCCTCTCTCCCTCATTTTCCTCCCCCCACCAACTCTTTTATGCTCCTACAGTCACATAATGGCAACACACACTCTCACAGTAATTCCATTCCCTGAAGTCCATTTTGTGGGGAATGGTTATTGCTTTCTGAGTGCAACCTTGAGGTCTTTCTTGTAAGCACAAGAGGTGTCAATCTGCACATGGTGTGTATGTCTGTACATTAGCTGTGCAGCCTTGTAATGCTGTTGTGTAGTTTGTGGTGCACCATGCCAAAAAGGGAGGACTAATTTTACGAGCATAGAGACATTGATTTTCTTTTCTCCGACTCTCTTTAATGGGATTTAATGGCATGGCTCGCCGCTGTTCATATGCCGAAACAAAATCAGATGAGTGAAGTAAGTTGTGTGAATTTGATATTTTGGCTGTGGATGATCATTTTTCCAAGGACGCTAATGTTGTTCTTTTCTACTAAGACTCCTCTCAAAATGACCTGAATGCATATGAGAAGATTAAAATGACTGCCAGCTGTCATTGAACATGACATCTAAAGCTGAAATGATGAGACGGTTAGCAGGTTTACAGATGTGGCTTGATTATAGCTACTTTAATGATTGTTTATGCAAAAATGCTGGACATTTTCTGGTTGCAGCTTTTAAAGAGTGAGGATTACTTCTCAAGACTAGTTCATTCGTATTCTTTAAACTGTCAGTCAAGTGCTGCTGAAAATGATCTTTAGTCATAGTTGTATTGTCAGCAGCAAATTTGAAATGCAGAGTAATCACTCATTATTTCTGTGCCGGTTGATAACTCATCTGGAAGCTCAAATTTATGTTGTGTGAAACAAACTGGCGGCCCCACACACACAAACACACTCACAGTTGCATTAGTTCTCAGCCCAGCTGTGAGTGACTTCTGCCGAGAGGCAATTCCACTGTAATAAAATCTATGGGGTGGGGTGGGGTTTAATCCTTGCTACACTCCTTCCAGCATCACCATCCTTTTCCAGTCTCCGTCCTGCTTTTTCCCCCTCTCCTCCCTCGTCTGCTCAACTGGCTGGCAATGATAAATGAGTCAATTATGAGTGTGTGTGCACGCAGCAGTGGAGAAAGGGAGCGGATGAGGTCGTCATTACCTGTTGCGGCTAGGGGTAATGTTGCGTTATTAATCATATTCTAATTTTCCTCCACCAAACAACCCTCCCTCCAATGTCCAACCTCACTACAACCCTCCCAATCAATCTATCTGCTCCTGCAAACAAGTTGGCATAAACTGCCGAAGGCCCAAAATGTACCAGCTCTCTTGCAAGAGCGCAAAGAGTTGGAGGTAGGATGATTAAGTATGGTTCTGTGGGGTAGAGAGCTGCGGACATAATGTGGGATGAGTTTGTGTTTGGACCTGAATCTATTTGGCAATTATGTGTATGTTTGTGCAAATCCCAATGCTGTGGTTTTAGAATTTTATAGGAAACCGGGGACCAGTTTGGGTGTGAGGAGATGTGATCAGAGGACAGACAGAAATATAGGAGACACAGGAGGGGTGTAGGGATGAAGTCATCTCAGATAACAGCAACAGCTACAGGTCACATTTGAACATTAGAGTTGACTAAATTAGTGTTCTGGACTGAAAATGCACAACTAAAAGCAGAAACTACAACTGGAGTGAAACTTCATTGTGGAGTAAAAAGGGAAAAAAATTTACAGACACACAAGAAGACAGAAGGGCTTGTTGGTAATTGGGAAAGTTGAAAAATAATATGGAATGAAAAGGTTCACGGATGTACTGAAATCTGTCCAGCGAGAGAATGGGAGACACTTTGGATGTGCTTCCCTGCAGTCTTGGCTGAATTTCAGGCCCCAAGCGTGACTTTGTCTATTTCTGCTCTGCTCTAAGGTGATAATGGACTGTCAGCACCACAGTCTCCCCACTCCCTCCTCCCCAGCAAGTGATGGAGAGAGGGTAGGGGAGTTGAGAGAGGGGGTGGCCAGAGAGAGGAGTAATTAGTTATGTTGCTAATTGCACTGTGTATTTTTATTCGCAGTATGACACACATCTAAATAATTAGTTTTCCTTTCTCTTCTTTGACAGTTTGAAACTGGAGTGCGAGAAACTGGCCACAGAGAAGACCGAGATCCAAAGACACTACGTTATGGTGAGACACATAGAGACACGCATGCCATGTTTCACCACATTCGCTCATAACAAGTGCAGTGCCAAGTCCCCTGAATCCCTTTCATCTGCTAACAGCTGCCAAACCCCACAAAAACAATCACACGCTGGACCACACAAGCACACACAAACATGCTGAGGTATCTTTGTGAAGGGCCTCATGAAGCACCTTGTAACACTCAAGTGCAGAACAAGTTATAACTGTGAAGCAGAGACTGAATGATTTTATAAAGCTTGGACAGGAAAAATAAAACCATAAATGTGGTTCCTCTAATGTCTGGCTTAAGGAAGAACCGCAGCTCTTGGTTTTTTAAGTCTTTAAATCTCCAGTCTTGAGTTACCTGTGATTAGAGCCATAAACCAGCACAGCTGATGGACTGAGGGCTGCCCAGAACCTCCTGTGCCAAAAAAGAGCTGTGTGGCAGCCTTGGCACAGACCTTGTACTTGTGAGGGGGTGGAGGGGGTAGCTGGCATCAAGCAGAGGCCAGGACTCCTTTGCAGACTGATAATTTGGGGGAGTTTGGATGTTGCTTAGCAACAGGCGAAACTTGGCAAAGCAACTGCTAAGCAGAGCTGCCAGCTGCCAGGAAAGGCATCTTTTCTGGAGGCTTACAGGCAAACGTACACAGACAGAAGAGTGTGCATGCACATGGCTCGGAAAAACACTCACGGCAAAGCACATAGATGCACGCCTACACAGTTGCAGACTTGTGCTATAAACACACACCTGCAGTCACACACATGTGCGTGCTAACTGCCAGGAAAGATGTCTGAAGAGAGAGGACCCCTGCCATCTCCTCTCCCATCCTGCCAGACTGTTCTGGTTGCCCAACTGCCAATCTCCTCTCTCCACTACCAGCCACGCTGAAAAGCAAATGTCAGCTTGTCACTTTTCAAGGCATCCGGCTTTAAAATGTTCTTCTTTTTGTCCGTCTCCGAGGGAAGAGAGGGATCCTCAGCTGTCTGTGGCATTCAACTCCTCGTGCGTTTCTTCCTTGTACTTTCAGATAAAAGCCAGGGTCAAATAGCCCATATTAGACATGATTATTGCAGTAGTCTGTCACCTTCTTCTGCCCGGCGACAATTTCCCAGCCCAGCTTTGGGTTTCTGGCTTCCGAAACATGCCCCAGGGTCATTTTAATGCAACTGACTTTCAGCAGAGTCAAGGTGAAATTGGTAGTGTTGTTCTTTTAGGGACACATGGCACCTCAGAGTGCACGTGCTCGGGCTGCAACTGTTTGAGACTGGCAGATAAAAGGTTTCTGAGGGGTTTAGGATGGTTATATCTACTTCTGGGAAAAATCTGTCTTTATCTTTAAAAACAATACTTTCTTTAACTGTTATGAAAATTGGGAATATTAAGAGATTTGGTATGTTTTTGTTGCTTTTTTTTATGGAATTAATCCAGTGAATTCCATAAAAATGCAAATAATAGAAATTCTTCTGACTTTCCTGCCCTATCTAATGCACTCAGCCGTCTTCATCATCAAATTTGGAGTAATTTTCGTCATGCAAATAATTAGGGTTCTAATTATTTAGATTACTGGTATTGGAGCCATTCACTGTGATGTTTTTGTTTGAGATGTGACAAATTGCCCCCTTAAAATCAAAAATGCCCTGACATGGATGCTGTGGTGTTTGCCTTGCAAGGTAATGCATATTAATGTCAGGAGATACTAAGCAAAATGCTGCCATTAGATGTTTAAAATTAAGCACCTCAGTTTAATTTGGGGTTTCCATTGAACCACAGCTAAAGAAGATGGAGCAAATGGTCAATTCTTAGACATTTTAAACATGGATAAATGGAAGTGAATTTGCATTTTGATGGCAATCCGCTCCAATACATTGAATATCTTATTATAGTTTTGTATAAGTTTTTAGCATTTTAGAAGCATGTTCTGATAGCATTAAGTGCAACAGTACAGTATGCACCAGAGGTTATAATAAGAAAATATAAAGTAGAGCCAGACAAAATGGCTTATTTTATTTTATGACATCTGTATTTCGGTTTCATCAGATAATAGACAGCTTCATTCATTCCTTCTGCACATCATTGAAAATGTTGTTTTTATATATAAAAACCCTCCAGCACAGGAACTGCTGGGTTTCTGAGTCTCATTTTCTTCTTTGTGTACAGTCATGTACAGTATATTAACTGATACTCTCCTTTGTTTCAGTATTATGAAATGTCCTACGGCCTTAACATTGAAATGCACAAACAGGTGAGTCAGCTCCAGCTCTCTTCCTTCTTCCTGTTTATATTAAAGCTTTGTGTTTGTTCTCAGTGACTATTATCCCATCCTGCCTTCCTTCTGCTCTAAGTAACTGTTTTCTAGAAAGTCACTGTCATGTCAATCCTCTGATGGAGCTCTAGAGCACCATTATGCTTTGGAGGTCCCAGAGTTAATTTCTCCTCAGACAGATGAGCAAACTCTGGCCTTCCTACTTTCCTATTAATTCCTGTTATTCCCTCCTTTCTGTTCCCCATTTATCCGCTAATTCCTACCTAGCTTCTCGACCCCCCCCCCCCCCATCCTTTTTACCCTCCTTCCCCCTCTATTGCTGCCTCACTGTCTTTTTTTTCATAATACTCCTGTTTTCATCTTTATTATTTTCACATTCCCATCTCTCCTCCTTCCCATTGATTTCTCTTTCTATCTATCTTTATTTTTCCATGGACCCTCCCTCCACCTCTGTCTCTTTGCAGACATGTGGTCCACGCTGAATTTCACTTTAAATCAGGTCACTGCTTTCCTGCTGTCTACTCGCTTTCTCTCGCTCTCTTCGTTCATTTCACCATCTCAATCGCTTTGCTTTTGACGTGCGGCTGCTGCTACTCCCCACCACCATCAACCCCCGGTCTCGATTTTCCTCCCCCGCCTTCCTTCTGTTTCTTCTTTCTCCATTTCTCTTCTCCCTCCTACATCCTCCCTTCATTGGCTGTCATTTCCTCAACCCAATCTGCCCTTTTCCTCCTTTTCTCCTTCCTCCACCTCCCCCTTTTCATTTCCACTCTCTCATTTTGCCCTTCCCTCTTTATTCTCTTTCTGTAGATTGCTCATGCTCTCTCTTTCTCTCCCTTTCTCTCTCCTGAAGATGTCATTTAGTAGTTGGAGTTCTCTAACAAGAAATCATTGTGTCTCCCTCGAGGTGGGGGTGATGGATTGTGAGGATGGAGGGCAGAGGTTTGGGATGGGGGGTGGGCTGGGCTGGCTTGGCTGAAAAATGGAGAGTGCATGGAGGGAGAGATGTGCACAAGTGAGAGGAAGAGCAAAAAAAAAATAAGGAGGGGTGGAAGTTCAGTCCGGCATCAATAAATCACTTAAGAGAGAGAGAGGATGGGGTGGGATAGGGGAAGCGTAGGTATACATACAAACACGCTCTTACATGCATGTGCATTCTCACACATTTAAGCTCACGCGCACACACACACATTCACGTGCCCCAGAGTCTTGCTGTCAACAAGATAAACAGCCTGCAGCCATAATGATGTTGTCATGATCTCTGCATGCATGTCATTACTGGCTGTAACGGCCTCGTTGGACCTGCTAGCAAACATGTTTGTGCTCACGTGCACGTGTGTGTGCACATTCGACACAACGTGGCAGTGCTTGTAGCAATGATTACTGTGCTAATACAAGGGGGGAATAAAATGAGAGATGGATGGATGAATGTATAGAAAGAGGAATAGATAGAGTGGGATAGAAAAAAGATGGAGAGATGGTGCAGAGGGAGGGTTGGAGGGAGATTTTGCTGTTGGTGGTGTAGTAGAGCAGATCGAGGCAGACGTGTACCCACAGCAAGAATCACTGACCCCCAACAGGAAGTGCCCACACACACATACACCCACACATCCACACATGCTCAAGCATGCAAAAATGTAAACACACACAGACAAAACAGACATGCAAGGACACATCAAAAACATACACACAAACACACACAAAAGATGGTGATTATTGTGTCTTTCTCCTTGGTACACACACACACACACACACACACACACACACACACACACACACACACACACACACACACACACACACACACACATGCGCGCTCTGTGTGGGCTGGCTGTGGCCACAGCAGATGCCGTCCATGAATATTTTAGCCAAACTCTCTGGCAGGGTTTCCATTTGCATGGACCAGATGTAAGCAGCTGAAATATTTACCACACTGGCCCTAGGAGAAGCAGGCCGCAGTCACACACTGTGTGTGGGTGTGTGTGTGGGTGTGTGTAGAGGTGTGGGTGTGTATGTATGTGTGTAACCTTCATGAGCCTGTGAGTTTTCTTTGTGTTCATGCTCAGTCTTGGCTGTGTTGTTGTTTTGTGTCTGTTTATTCATCAAAGTGACAGTATCTTTTTTTTTCTTTCTTTTTTTCAGACGGAGATTGCAAAGCGTTTGAACGTGATCTGTGCTCAGCTCATCCCCTTCCTGTCACAGGAGGTGGGACACACACATACACACTTGTACTCTGTACTGCATTCAGTCCTCTGTTTCTCCTTTCTGTGAGCAACCCGCACAGAAGGGATGCATATGCACACACATTTATCAATATCTTTCTTACCCACCAAACTGCAGATGGACAACTTCAGAGCGCATCCATTTTCCTTAGACAGCAAATGGTTGCATGCATTCATATCACGCTGACAATGAGGGGGGTGTGGGAGAATCTGCTCCAAAGATGCACTTATTATCAAATAATATAATTGTTGGCTTCTCAGTGGAAACAAAACATCATCTTCTTCCATGTGCCCTTGTTGACATCTTGGTTTGTTCCACAGCACCAGCAACAGGTGGTCCAGGCAATGGAACGCGCCAAACAGGTGACCATGGGGGAGCTAAATGCTTCGATAGGGGTACGTGGGCTCCCCCCTCTGCCTCATAGCGTGTGTACCTTATACTCCCATATTTTATTTTTCCTCCTTTTCTTTTGCTTTGTGAGGCAAAAGCAGATGCCAGCTGTAAGAAATGCTGACAATGTTTTTTTTTTTTTTTTACAGATGACCATTTTTGAAATTTAAATTTGGTTAAGATTTCAGTGTCTCTACCAGACACCTGAACACTAAACAAACTATGATGGGATTTTCCAAACATTTGAATATATCTAACAATATTCCACTCTATTTGTCATTTAAGGCCAAGTCCCTTTGATTTAACTGCGGAGGTTCACCTCCCAAAGACCTTAGTATCCCTCCTCTCGTGCACATCGAGCAATTAGTTCCCTTCCTCTTCTTCCTCTTTTCTTCTACTTGATTTCTTCCAAATAAAGCCACTTCCTTCAGTACTCATTAGTCACCCAAATCTCTCTTTTTCTCTTGTCTCCCCACTCTCTCTCTCCTTCTGTTTTCCTCTCTACAGCAGCAGCTTCAGGCCCAGCACCTCTCCCAGCATGCCCAGGGTTTGCCAGTGGGCCCACACCCATCAGGACTGCCCCACCCCGGCCTGGCGCTCGGTGGAGGGTCCAGCCTTCTGGCTCTGTCCGGGGCTTTAGGGGCCCAGTTGGCTGCCAAGGATGAGAGAGCGCACCTCGAGGCAGCGGCCGCCGCCGCTGCTGCTGCAGAGCACCACAGAGGTACCCAGACACATTAAATGATGCATGGCTTTTTTTTTTTCTTTTTTTTTCTTAGAGCACAAAGTCTGAAACTCTTGAGTTTTTCTGGAAGAGTTTAGAGCTTGAAGATGAAAACATCTTTCTAATAGGAGTAAACATTAAGGCTTGGCTCAGAGCATTGCGATGATTGGTTTTGCTTTGGAATTTTGGCAGGGCACAGGAGTGTTGCCGGCAATGACTCTCTTCAGGGATGTTTTTGCACTGAGTCATCAGCTGCAGAGTGATATTAAGTGGTGGTAAATAATCTTGTGTTTGTGTGTGTTCTTACCTGCACTTGTTGTCCTGCTGCTTGCAACCTCTCTGCGCTGGACAATTCTCCCTGGGATGAACAGACCGTGAAGCAGGACCAGTGAGTACAAATCACAAACCATCACTTGCATCAAGTACAGTCTACTTGGGGTAGACTCAAAGAAGGCTGTGGATGTAACAAGAGTTGTTCTTATAGTTTTTTAAAAAAAATGATAAAACAATTGAAATGTAAATATTAAAAAGTTGTAGATGCAGGTATCTACAACATCCTAATAAATAAATCCATGATGATATCCAAAATGTTTTTGGAAGTGTAGAAAAGCTTAATTGGCAATCATCAGTGTATGATATTGGGAAATCAATGCCCCCTTTTTCTCTTTGTGCATGTTCTCTCTAGCAAACTAAACTGGCCTTTTTCATACCTGATTTATGTGTCGAACTGTGTCGTGGGCAGTAAAACATAAAGGTTTCATCATCTTTATTTTGCTTTTATAGTCAGAATATAGATGTCACCACTATATACTTGACAGCATTGGTTAAAAATGGCTGTATATAGTGAGGAAGCATTCTCTGACCACTCTACAGTCTTCTCTTCTGCTTTTAAGAAAAACCTTTCTCCCTCTGTCCCCATCAGAGCTGGCCAATCAATGTAGCCTGATATTCTTTCACATTCATCTCTACAGCTCATGAGCCTGATATGATTTATGCAGTCCCTCTCACCTCATTATCACCCTCTTCCTCCCTCTCCGCCCTCATGCCCTTTATTCCCCCCCCTACTCCTCTGTCCTTCCTACCTTCATCTCATCCTCTCTTTTGCACCCTCCCAACACACATCTCCCCTTTTGCTCCTCGCATCAACGCCTTGGTCTCGTTTCTCAATTCAATCTTCTCCCCCCTCCCATCCCTCTGCCCCCTCCACTCTGCAGAGCTCTCTGTCCAACGGGGATAAGGGTCGCCCTGCAGACTACCTCAGCAATGGCAAGAAGAGGAAAGCTGATGAGAAGGAGTTCATGACGGACTATGTGAGGATGCTTTCATAACCCTCTTAAATGTTTGAGCCACTGAAGGAGAGTTTCACCCAACTCTGTCAGTCCTCGTCAAATAATGCTGGTGTTGCTTGTGCCGTAGTAGTGCAGCAGATCTGCTCTTTTTATTGCAGAGTAGCTGAAATATTTACTTCCTGCTGCTTCACTGTGAAAGACCAGATGTATTAATAATTTTGAGAGCTTAACTCTGATGAGAAATATTAATACTGGATAGTCATTTAGTTGTGAAGTGCAGGATTATCGATGCATTTGAGGCTTGTAGACAAACCTACAAACATGAACCTGATATTGCATCACATTTGTATTGTTTACCGTCCACACACTGGGAGCTGTCTTCACTAGTTAAATGTGAGGACAAGAACTGTTCCAAGTATGTTCCATTAAACAGATGTGAGTATGTCTCTGTGCAAGTTGTGTATATGTACATGCTGTCTGCATTAATCAGAAAGCAAAGCGGGTATATCTCATCTCACCTTCTCCCTATTTCTCTCACAGGGCAGCGATGCGGATAAGAGTGATGATAATTTGGTTGTGGATGAGGTTAGTAGGCGGCCGCTGGCCTCAGTTTGCCTCACTTGACCGCTTTCAATCAGCATACTTCATGTAAACATACCCAGCAGGATCATATGAATAGTAATAACAATAATCCCCTGCCACCCTCCTATGCCTCTATCTTCTTAGCTGCACAGACACTCATAAAATACACAGGTACGCCATCTCAGCTGCACTTGAAGCTGCCTGCATGTTTTATTCTGTGTACAATGTGGTCGATATGGATCAGTTTATCAAGGAAAAATGTGTCAAATTAAGATAATTAAAAGGAAAACTCCACTTCAGTGTGTCTCAGGAATGTTGGGTTTGTTAGGTACCAACTGAAGATAAAGCTTTTCACTTCCCAATTTCCTGCTGCAAACTTGAGTTATGATTTGCTAGTTCAAACAAGACACGGCATCATCAGTGCTGCTACTAGGAGAAAGCTCTAGGGGACATTGTCGAGGAACAGTCAGTGGACAAATGTTAGAATAAGCACACTTCTTTACAAGTAAATTGGTGGAAAGTAATGTCACAACCCTAACTACGCCATATTTACACCATCAATCCACCACTTATGCATTATAATAGGACATTTTGACTGAACTGCCACCCAGCCTGGATTTCTGACTGGAACAGTCAAAGGAATTTGTCCATCACCAACCTCAGAATCCAACATGACTGCTCGTGCTTCATATATAATCGGATCAGTTGCAGAAACCCTCTAGCCAGGCAATAAGAAATTTTACATTTTGTGTTCAACTGCAAAAACTTGTAGAAACAAAAAACTTGTACCTGTCAGCTGCCCGGGGATCACTGAATAATAAGTGTTATTATTGGTTCTCTCATTAATACGATTAGTTTGCTTATAATAGTAATGGAGAACAACATCTACAACCATCTATTATGAAATACCCCCAAAGTTCATGACTCTCCAGTAGATGAAGTCTGATAAATCACTATATGTAAGACTGTTTTTGTTCATCTGGATGATTATATCTTCATTTAAGACGCACCTGTCATTTTTTTATGTTCAGGACCCCTCATCCCCCCGCAGCGTGCAGTCCTACTCATCCAGGGAAAATGGTTTGGACAAGATTCCCCCATCCCGTAAGGAGGGGCCCCCACAGGCCAGTCCCACTTCCCTGGCTTCATCCAGCAGTGCCACCTCCCCCTCTCGGGGGAAAGAGCCCCCACAGGTAGATCTAAACACACACTGGCAAACAAACATTTTCATCATCTTGGTCAAAATAAGCTTCACATGTGCAGCCACACGTGGGGTATTTCAGTGTAGGACATCCGTTTTCCATGTTCCAGCACGCACTGTATTCTGCTGTTTTGTACAGGGTCACTAGTTTGTCTTTGTCTTATTATGTTGGATATTCAACATCCCACGCAAATTGAGTCTGCTGACATCTCACAGTGCTCCTCGGGTCCAGCCTGCCCTTGGCCATTCACATCACTCAAATTCTGTTTTGTGCTAGTACTCTTCTTTCTGCTTAGCTGACTCTGTTTTTTTTAACCAAGATTTTCTTCCTTTTTTCTTTCATCTTTCTTCAGAGAGAGAAGTCTACCACTCCAGGTATAAAGCCAGGGACTCCCATGTCTCAGGAGTCCAACACTCCAGGACCAAGTGGGCCCCCACAGTTCAGACCTGTCCCAGGCAAGCCTGGTGTGGACCCCCTCGGTAAGTGCAACTGTAAACTTGCTTTCTATCCTGAAAGAATATGTCATAAACACTTTAAGGCTAAAACAAACCACTGGACTGAAAACCAGTCATCAATGGGATGCAAAACTCTACCCCAAAAAAAAGAAAAAAAGGTTTTTTGCAGAGGCATTTTTCGCCTATCCTGGCTTTGTTATATAAAGCAATTCTATCAACACTGGGCCGCTGTAGTTGGTATGAGTGTCAGCCAGCTCCCTACCAACGTCCACCATCTGGACTTAATAAGCAGCTCTGGGCAAAAATATTCAGCACGCCTCACATTTTAAATGGAAAGATTAGGGGAGGTGATGGACTGTGACTGTGAGCTGCTTGATAATGAGCCTCCATCTATTCCAGTGTGGGGGGGGGGAAGGGAGAGAAAAAAGGAAGGGGGAGAGGGGGAGACGAAAAAAGAAAAAAAAAAGAAAGGGGGGGGGGGAAGGGGGAGGGGGGGGGGGGGGGGGTGGGGGGGGGGGG
>JBBBVU010000015.1:18854818-18872037 GCA_037177055.1 Atherinosoma microstoma | reverse complement strand
GCGGGGGTGAAGACGTGGTCTTTTCCGGTTTTTTTTTGTGGGGGGTGTAAAAAGGAAGAGGTTTGAATTTTTAACTCCTTGAAGAACGAGGTCCTTTCATTTCACCAAAAAAAGACCCCCCCCCCCCCCCCCCTTTCCCTCCTCTACAGCTTTACCCGAGCTCACACCCCATCCTACTCGAGTTTCTTTTCTTCCTACCTTCCTGGAACTTGGCTGTTTTATTCTGTCTGGATCACCTATGGCAATTTTAACCACCTTCTCTTTTTTTCCCTCCTCATTTTCTCCACATTTTCCCGGCTGTCTTCTGTTTCCCAATCATCCTCTTTCTCTACAATTATTACCCAAAGTTTTTCTTTTTTCTTCTATCTTACCTGACCAGCGTCTGGTTATGAAGGTCCCAGACGACGATGTTGCCGTCGCTGCAGCAGGAGAAGCAGACCTTGTTGTCAGGGGAGATGGCCAGAGCGTAGCAGGCGGGAGCGGACGACGTCAGCTCAGCCTTGATGCGTGGAGTGGGCGTGGCCAAATCCCAGATTGACAGCGTGCTGGCTTCCCCGCCAACAATCAGGGTTCGCCCATCAGGAAGGATTTTACAGGAGCGGATGTAGTTATCTCTGTTCTGATTGGACAAGAAGAAGTAACCAGTTAGATCATCCCTGTTGTAACTGGATCAGGAAGGGAAAAAAAATATTTGAAGAATGGATGGACACACTTGGGAAATTCAGGAAATCAATGTGGACCAGAAAAATGACATAGTCAATAAAAACAAATCCGCCCAGTGAACATAATGTTCATTCACACATTTGTTTGCGTGTGCATTTCTCACCATTCTCATCTCTGTTTTCAGTTCTTCAGTGGGTTTTTGGTGTATGCGTACATGTTTTCCATCCTCTTATTACTCACCAGACAATCCAGCTGGGCCATGGGGCTCTTGCTTCCTGGTTGGCTGATGTCCCACACTTTGACGCAACCCTTTCCTCCAGTGTAGACGTGGCGCGTCGAGGTGCTGATGGTGACGGCACAGACCACCTCTCCGTGGTTAAGCGTGTGGATCTGGCGGGCGTGACGTGGGATTCCTGGACCAAGAAGGGCGTCAGGAGGAAACGGTACCGGCTGCATCTGACCGTCTGCACTCACGTGGAACGAGTAGGCGCTGAGATGGAGAGACAGGAGGAATAAAAAAGAAATAAACTGATTTTCTTATATGAAAAACAAACTGTGAAGGATATTGACGTAAAATGCTGAAGTCTAAATGAAACCAATCAATTAAGTTAAAGCAGACAGCTTACACAAACAAACAAACAAACAAAAAACAATTCAACAACCCTGCAGATGTCAGTGTGAAAGTTGTCAAGTCTTATGACACTATAATGGCCTTGAAACTCTGGTTATATTTGCTCAAATTCAGGCAATTACTGAGCTCGGGGAAGCTGTGGGCGAGAATGCATAATAGCAGATTGTATTCCAGGGCGGAGTCAGAATGGCATTGCTAAAGGCTGATCAATACTGTAGCGGCTGGAAGCCAGGGTTGTTTTATCATTTCAAATTAGCAGTGCAAGAATGAATTGATGCTCCGCAACAAATTACAATAACAGCACAATTCTTAGGTCGGCTAACACGGGAGAAAAAGTGCAAATGGGTCTGGGTAAGCTCCAGGTGTCACATTGGGCTTGTGTGCATTACTGAAAAAGCTAAAAACACAAAGAAAGCAGCTGCTACTCATTTGAATTCTTTTGCTTTCAAACATTTTGGGATTTTCCATGAAGTTTTAAGTATTTCAAATATGTGTAATTCTCTAAATCCAACTGGTTTCTTTGCCTTACATTGTTTTATCCTGCTCAGCTATTTAACACAACTTTTAGTTTTTAATCGACATCAGCTGAACATCAAGTGAAATGTTTCCCCATCTACCTGTTGGCACATACGTTTATGAAAATGAGTCGTGGAAAGTTGGAAAATGTTTGCATCACTCTTCAATTAACCCATTAAACTCAAAGGCCCTTATATATCAAAGGATTGTGCCTCTTAAAACAGGCTCAAAGTTGATAACTGGTGCAAAAACATGCTGCAGCTGATTTATCAAACCTGTCGCAAATAGGAATGCGCCTGTAAAACCGTCAAAATAGCACCGCAATGCATTTTGCGCATTTGCTTTGAATGAATATGCAATTTGGGCGTTTCTGGCAGAAGGCGCAAAATACTGGGAGGAGTAGATGCAAATAAATACTAAACGTGAAACTGATTGCGCTGGCTGTTTTTGCGCCTATATTTAGCACTTCTGAAAGGCAGCGTAAACTGACTCATATATATGCGCACAAGCGGCTGCAGCTGGATGAGAGGCAATGATCAAATGCTGCAGGATTGCAGAGGAGCATCAGTCTGATTTAGAATCTTTTCACATGGCCGGTTTGATACAATGACTGAACTTCTGGAACAAATCACCTAACATCTTGCCATCTCTTCTTAACCTCATCTTGTGTTCTTTTTGTTTTTTCATCTGCATTTACTCTAGCCTATGTCAAATACCCTCCCATACTGCAGTCCTGCTGGTCACAAAAAGATGTATTTGCCATATTTCTATTTGCTTCTTTCACTAATACTTCCATCTCCATTTGTTTTCCATTGGACTTTCCTGTTCTCCTTCTACATAGGGAATCATTTGCACACGCTAAATCCTCATCTAAATGCGGCTGTTTGCGCCCGTTATCAATTGTGCAATCAGTCTTAGTAGATCACCCGCAAATTATGGAAACACAACAGGCGCAAAATATTTGCGGGGCAATTTAATTAGTGCTCGCCATTTGGAATCTTAGTAAATCAGAGCCACAGTGTCTGATAACACAACTGCTGTTTGGAGCAACCTAATAAAAGCTGAAAGTACTTTGAAGGACTTGACAAAACTCACAGAAAACTTCATTTCTCCACCTCTAAAGCAGGAACAGACACAGAATTGGTATAATCTGAAAGTTTGAATCTTTGCCTTTTTTCATGCAATGTGACCTTTGCTAAAATATTAACCATATTCAAGAGCAAAAATCTGTCATGTGCCTTGAAAGCAGAGACACCAGGTAGTTGCATGTATGTTGCATCATGTTTGAAAGGGAGAAATACAAAAATGACTGCAATTCACATAGAGATAAACACATACACAACAGGTTAAATAATACCAAGTCCAACAAGCTTTTAGTAATATAAACTAAAACAAGCTGAGTCAAAATGTTATTTCAATGACATTTTATCCCATAATGATTATGTTCATGCTGCTTGCTGAAGGAAATGTCATATCCAAGTGAACAAATGTAGCATTAGCTTACGGCTTGCCACCAGACGAGCCAGGGAGTGAGGAGGACAGGCCAGGAGCCCTCAGGTGAGACCGAGAGTCATACGCCACCTGGTAGAAAATTAAAAAAAAGAGACGACTGATTGCTTGACAAGGACATCCAAATATGCACCGGTAACAACTGTGTTTCATGTTTACAGACATGATTCTGCAGATGGATGTCCAATCTGAAAACAACATGCAGCACGCTGAGGAAAAGTCTCAGCTTCTTTTCAGAAGATACCACCTGTAAATCTTCTCTACAACCATCGGTCTCTTTGACAGGGGATTAGAGAATGTAAACATGACAACTTTGAGAATATAATGAATGTACAGCACTGATACTGACAATGCAGAGTCGATTCATCAAGTATTTCAACAGTGCCACGACAGTCGGAGGGTTGGATCTGAACTATAAATCAATTCTTGACAGAGAAGAATAATTCGGCCTTTGCTCACCATGGGGCTGCGAGAGTAGGCGCTGGCTGCTGCGCTGATTTGTGGAGAGAGAGTTAAAGCTCCTCCGAATCCTCCTGGGCTGGCCAGCTCCCCATTAAGTCCTGCGTGGGACACCACGCCAAAATGAGCCGGGTATGAACTGGGGGGCACAGACATGGGACTGCGGAGAGCTGGGGAGGAAGGGAAAGAGGATGGCGCGATTGAAGGATGGGATAAAAGAGGAGTAACAATATGCAGTACACAAGCACAAACACAGTCACAGAGGGGCTGAGAGGAATGGAAAACATCCTCTTTCATTAAACTTTGTTTCAGAGCAGGGAGCTGTCAAGAACAACAGCTGGCTTCACCGTTGGAACCAATCTTTTAAATTTTTTAGATGCCTGTCTTATTTTTAAGATATTACATGGGCTTGCACCTCCCCCACTCCGTGAGTTTGTAAAGCAGGATAGCAGTGGTGGGGCAACCACCACAGGAGACTCTGTTGAACAGTACAAATGCAGAAAATTTGGGTAAACAGTCTTCTCAACGAGGGCCACAAACTACTGGGATAGTCTTCCCAGTGAGTTAAGAGAAAGCACCAGCTTTCCATTTTTTAGAACCAAACTTAAGAAATGGATTAAAAGTAATCAAACTTGCACTCGTGAATAACAAGCCTACTATTTCTTTTACCATGGATTAATATTCTGTTTTTATATTATGTATGTACCTAGTACTTTGATATTGTATTCATTTTTCTATTGTAAAGCATGTACTGTCCGTGTTATATTGACCTGCCAGGGGGACTACGGATGTAAATTAGCTCATTTGCTAACTCTGGCATCTCTACATTTCAAATCTGAACTGAAATGTTGAATAATGTGCATTGTCCCTTTTAAATAAACTTAATGAAAAATGTAAAACAAAATAAATGAAAAGGCTTGCTCAAGAGCACTACACTAACAGAGTCAAGAGGTTCAGATTGCTCGCTTTTTTATGGTTTTAAAGATTCGAATAATAAGAAGTACTTCTCTTTTTTTGTTTGTTTGATTTTGCTTTGATCCGATCAGGAGATCTTTTGGAACAAAAGAGTAAATTACAGCTGCATTAATGTGCAACACTGAGGTCACAAACAAATGAGGAAATGAAGATAAAACTGAGGAATAAGTGGATATATGGCATGAAAGGCAGAGGTAGACTGGGTGCAAATTTAATTAAAACCAGAACAGTTGAATTTCAAGGAGCTAGTTAGTCCAGCTAACTGTTAAAAGGTCATGCAGCTAAATAGAAAATAATGCAACCACCCTCTTCCTAATTGGTTAACCTCAGAAACAGAGAAAAAAATTGCTGAAAAAGGGATTAACTGCAGGATAATGGAAAGTAAATGTTTTAACAACAGGACTCAGCCAGAAGTCTCACCGAGAGGGTCTGCACTGGTTGCTGCTTTGCTGACCAGGCGAAGGCAGGAAGTGCTGGGACCTGGAGCTCCTGGTGTTCCTGGGGTAAGAGCCTCACGGTGGGATGGGGATGGGGTGCCAGATTTGGACAACGGAGACTGGGACTTATCCATCTGTGGAGATGTCAAACAATAAATATATAACCAATAAAAGACATATTCTTGTTTGAACTGAAGTCCAGAATGACACTTTTTGTTTGTTTTAAATCTGTTGCAACAGTTTAGTAAATATGAATGGAACGGTTATAATAAATGATTAAGATGTAAAAGGAGTCATCAACCTGCTATAAGTATCTCACCTGTGCAGGGTCTTTGGCCTTCCCTGGGGTGGGGCTGCGGGGGTTTGGCGTGGAAGGAGCCTCTCCTGTGTTTGATGAACCTGGGAGCTCTTTCCTTAGAGTAGGCGCCCGGTCCAGTCCGTTTCCATGGGGAGAATGAGGAGGGCTGCCGGCAGGAGAGTTCGGCTCCTGAACGACACATAAAAAAAAATCATTCAGTGTTCTAGTCAGAGACTAAAACACTTCTTAATTCTGTCCTTTGAGCCTCAGATCTCATGAGGATTTTGTTGCAGTCTTTCTATTTCCATCTTTAGAAGTAATAAATTCATATTTCCATATATGTCTTTAATAAGATAATTATTGAAACCAACAAATTCAGTGCACATATGGCAGTTTTTCCCCTTACTCCTGACTCTTGCATATTGGATCCAACATAAGCTCTGGTGCCAAAGTCGGTATTGTGATTTGTGAAGGGGCTGAGAGCTCTGGGAACATTACATGAAACAGTAGAGACTGTCAGTGTTGCTGGTGCAGCAGCGTGTGGACCTGGAGATAATGTTGCTGTTACAGATGCTTTCATCACTGCAGCCACTGTTGAGCCAGCGTTGCCTCCCCCAGAACAGAGTGCTGGAGTAAGCACTTCCCTCTGGGTCACAGTGATCAGCACAGACATTTGAGTGCATACAGACACACACACATACGCACACACACACATACACTCAAGAATGCATACATGTACACTTAGGATCGCCAACAAACACACAGAGAAACATTTTTTTACGGTGTGCACACATTTAGGTATGCAACGCACGTCTTATGTTCTCTATTACACACAGACATCCACACAAACACCATTCCTCCTTTTTTCTTCCATTACCCACAATTGTTGATTTTCTTTCCTCCCCTCTGCTTTTGTACCAGTTTCCAAATCACACATGAGACCAGTTCTGCTTTTGTGTGCCATATCAAAATACAGAGAGCTTAGATGAAACATATTTTGGTACACAGCGTGAAGTATTTAAAGAACTAAAATATTCCAGGGGCATAAACGGCTTTGCATATATTAAATGAAGCAGACTGCAGTTATCTAATGAGAGGAGGAGGAGGTGGAGCGGCGAGAGCTGTGGAAAGGAAGGAGTGAAAGTAAAAGAAACGATGGAGGGAGGGAAGAACGGGAGCTTCATGAGTGCAGAAGGAGGGCAAAAATGTACACAGAGAGGACAGATGAGAGGAAATGGGGGAAGTATTTGTGAATGCATGTGCGGTGTCAGTGTGTGGGCATGTGTGTGTGAACATGGTCCACGAGAAGAGAGCACAGTGGCAGCTGATAATGAGCTTATACAACAGTTCTTCCAATTTACAAGGAAACTGCAGCGGAAAGCTGAACAAGCTGCGTACCTGCTGGCTCGATCCACAGAGACACACACACTCAAGCTTGAGAGCGAGCAAAACTAGAGTACTTTAAGATTTGTGCTTTGAAATGATCAGCTGATTTGCCACTATCTCCATACATAATTTGTTCAAGTTAAACGAAGTGCTGCTGATTCTCAAATTTCTTCCTTTGCCTTGCTTTGTCTGACAGGATATGGAAGCAGACAGACTTTGGATGTAAATTTATTTTCTAAAACAGCAACAATTTTCAAATATCTAAAAAATAATTTCTGCTTTTTTGGAGTCAGCCTTTGGAGAGAAGCCTTTATACTTTTTCCTCAGGCAGTTATTGAAAAAGGACTACAAATCTGAAATATTAAAATATAATCTGGTTCAAATACAAGGACACACAACAATTGCATAAAATTGAAGCACTAAAATTGAGGCACACGAGGTTATGCAGAGGATAGTGTCTGGTGTCAGAGTGTGCCAAGAACATCTATAGATAGTCCCGGTGTCCCTCCCAATGTTGGATTCCATGCTTTATTCATGTGTGGACTGCTGCACAGATGAAGAGGGATCCTGTCGGACAAAGGCTGCTTGTCACTTGTGGGCTTGTAAGAAAATCAAAGATGTTATCTGGAGATGTGCAGGGATGAACTACAGCTGTGAGCATGAAGTTTTGCATGAAGTGGCTTTGATACTTTTCATAGTGAAGATGCAATTAGTCCTACAAGCAAATTAATTTTGTAAAAGGCCAAACTCATGTGACCAAATTCAAGACCAGATACTTTAAGCAAAGTAGCTCAGATGTCCCTGATAGGTCACTTTTTTATTTACATTTTTTCTTTCAAATATGGGTCAGAAAAATACATACTGAGACATAGCAGTATGATCAGTGCTGATAAACTAATCTATCTTGTTGTTTCCTTGAAGTTACATATTTAAATCTACATGTTACAACTATTCCCATTAAAATAGATTTATTTATAGTTCATTCAGAGCCTCTGGATTTTTAACATTCCTCTTAATTTTAGCAAAGAATTTTGGTCATATCCATCAAAACCAAGTTATCTAAGCTATGTTTACTTTGATATTATTTAGCAAACTGGACTTTATGACTTGCACCTCCTTTGTGATCATAATCCTACCTGAGCGACATCACAACGCTATGTATGTGTGTGTGTGCGTGTGTGTGTGTGTGTGCATGTGTGTTGGAGATAATTACGTTTTCCACAAAAGATTCATGCATGAGCTCATACTTTGTATTCATATTTTGGGAGTAAAAACAGACCCAGAGCTGAGGGGAAAAAAGACCCAACCCTGTCTTAGACATTTTTGCAGCTATGACTCATCTCTGCCTGTGAATTAGAGTTGAGGTTTTCATTCATCTGTGGCTTTTAAACCAAACGCAGAAATATTTTTTACCCTTCTGGTCGATAAGGTTAACTTGAGTGCTCAGATATGCACTGGAAGAGGTAAGTCACCCTGCACCGAATTCTGTTTTTAGTCTTCACCAACACTTCCTGACAGAAATATCCAAATATTAAGCTTATAAATGCTCCATTACATTCACTGAATGCCTGTCAGAAAAATCAGTGTTGGGGAGGTTTCACTGAAGACAGCTGCCTGCTGTGGCGAAAACGAAAGCTGATGGGAGTGAAACCTAAAAATGAAAGGAAAAAAAAAAACAAAAACAAAATTCTTCACAGAGCTGGGGGGATGAGCAGATTCATGTCATGGTCCTGATTATAGCAAGTTTAAACACGAAGAATAATACAGTTTGGCAAATCACCTCATTGGAGACGTCCACCACAAGATTGTCTTCACTCTTGTCTCCATCACTGTCCTGAGGAGCAAAAAGGACATGAGAATGGAAACAAATTATTTCAAGAGCTTTTTTCTTAAAAATCCACACAGACACACAGTATATCATACCTGTGAATGCAGAACTTTTCTAACAAAGACGCACACAGCTGCACAGCTGCACACACAGATCGATATATCAATATCGTTGGTTGCTCTCAGCTTCCTCTCGCTGTCTGTCTCCTTGCAGCACTTAACACAGAGATACTGAGCACCATATTTCCTCCCCAAACATCTCCCCCAATACAAAGGCTATTTCAATCTCTCAAGATCACACAGACGCTAACTCTGTTGGTCTTTCTCCATCCACAACACATTTTTTCCTTTTTTGCCCAGCCATCTCTCTATCTCCCTTCCTCTTTCATTTTTTTCTGGGGTGAAAATGATGGCACTTAGTCACCATGGCAACAGCTCTTTGATGTGATCATGGCCTGATATTCCTATTGACATCAGTGTGGATTGACATCAGTACCCAATTATGCAGAACCAAAACAGGACAATGCCTTCAGCCTATTCCTGGAACGAAAAGTCAAAAACAGTCAGCGAGAAAAAAAGAGTCCGACAGAGAGGAACGGAGACAGGAAACAAGTACAAGCAGATATGACAGAAAATCAGAAAATATAAGACAGAATAAGAATGAAAAGAAAACAGGGATAGAGGAGGGGGAGTGAGAATGAGAAAGCGGAGAAATTAAACAGTGATAAAGAGACAGAGAGCGATATAGAGGAGCAGAAAGCAGAGGGGAAATGGGAGGTGAAATACAGCCTGCCAGACAGAAAGAGAGGAAAGACATTCAGAGAGCGGAAACTATTGCTGCTTGTTCCCACTCTGGCCTAATGGGGAAGATTTGGGCTGTTGTAGTTGATGCCAAACTGATTTTGCTGGAGGCCGCCTTGCACAGACAGACTCCTTGTGTCAATCAATCCTCCAGACTGCAAACACACAGCCATCTAATTCATTACAGCTATCTGCCTTGGCTGTCTCTCCTCTGGCATTACATCCCCTCTGGCTGCTTGCTCTTTCCCACCGGACCCATCCAAACCAAACACCACTCTAATTGGAGATGGGCTCTCAACCCACAGTGTGGCCTATAGTGTCATAGACAATGTCGCACATACAAAACCAAACACTAACATAGTAAAGGGCTTCATGACATCTTAGGGGTGTGCACGTGCACATTGCTCTCTTTAAGAAGACTGATCAAAATAATGCTTTTGTGCACACAAACAACGCTAACAGCATTTCATTCAAATGATTTGCTTTATGTTTAAATGCTATTCAGTGTATAAGGGTTTATTACAGTCTTTAATCAAGTGTGCAGTTTTCAGATTTGAGGGCATTAACTTTTTCATTTCACTCCCAGATATTGTATTTCTCTCTCTCCAAATCCTGCCCTCGCATTCAAAAACTCCCTTCTCATGTGCAGATATGCTAAACTGTTTCTGCACTCTGATTCACTGTTTCACTGTTAAATATCCAGACATCTAATCTGAGTCCTCCTTTCACAGTTTGCCATCAGATTGTGGTGAAACAATCCTCTCAAGACTCTCTTGGCAATCAGAATCCTACATATGATGCTGACCAATAAAACTGTTGCAGATCACCTGCTAATATGGAAAATCCCAACATGGAGTCTCATGTCATGAGATCTGGGGACTGTGGAGGTCACTGGAGTATAGATGTTGAAGAAACCAGTTTGAGATGATTTGAGCTTTGTGACACGGTGCATTATCCTGCTGGAAGTAGCCATCAGAAGATGGTACACTGTGGTCATAAAGGGATGGACATGGTCAGCAACATTACTCAGGTAGACTGGTTTGACTTGCTGCCATGTGATTGACTGATTAACTATTTGTGTTAACAAGCAATTGAATAGCTGTGCCTAATAAAATGGCCAGTGAGTGTATCTGTACTCCAAGTTAGCCACAGATTAATGCTAAATTATTGATGCCTTAGAGGCATTATTCAAGTTTCAGTATAGGGCATCTTAAGTTTGAGCAGGTTGTCTACAACTCAGTAAGTCAGTGGTTCAATCTCCTGCTCCCCCCATGTCCAAGTGGATCTTTGAGAATAATATTAATCTCCTGAGCTTATTGAGTGGTCCAAAAGACAAGATAAATGCAGTATGTATTTACCATTTAGCTTAAACAATCTATGACAAAAAACATAAAACCCATACATAGGAGGGTGGGAGGGGCTCTTTGTCGTCGCAGCGCCTCCTTTTGGCCTCAGCTCCTCCTTGCGAAGAAGAGTATCCTCCTGATGGGCCCTGCCGCTCCTCAATGGGCTGGCTGTCTGTTGATGACACTGACTTACTCTGAAGAAAGACAAAGACATAAACAAAAAGCATCAACACACATTGAATTGATCTACCTTTTTTTTTCATAAGTAGTTTACCACCAATATGCAGCATAAACACACCAAGCTGTACAGGTAACGGTGTGGATGAACACTGGGGACAGACACACACAGAGCAATAACAGCAGACGTAAGCATAGGTTTAGCCGTTGCCACAGTAGCACGCAGGACAGCCTATAAAGCTAAAGTAATTAGTGCTGTGCTCCCGACACACCAGTCCTTATGTAAAATATGACTCTCATTATTGGGTAATAAAGCTGGGCAGGCATATTTACAATGCAGCCTGTCCTGGTCCTCAGCGCTACAGAAATCCGATCAAAGCATTGTGTGGTTTTTGAATTGTCTCACCCCATGTGAGGAGAATGAGAACATTGAGGGTTTGGTGAGTCACCCAGGAAAGAGCCCACAGAAATAAGAAGAAACCACACAATGGACCTCAATACAACCTAGTAAAATTCTTATGAATCTTTTTCGCTCTTCTGACCTATTTTCTAATACAGTCTGTGTAAAATCAAAATTAAAAAAATCAACGTGGTCATTGTGCTAACCAAAAGTCACCAGAAAGACAACAAAAGTCAAAACTATGTTATCTGCTTCTTCACTGCACCCACCGATGCACAGAATGAGTTTCATTAGGAAACTGTCATGGATACTGAACATATGCAGACTGTGAAAGCACACTTTAGATGTCAGAGTACATTTTCTACACTTTGACATGACAGCACCAAACATAACATTAAATACTACAGTCTCCAAGCTCACTCAGTCATTCAAAGAGAACAGCATTTTGGTATTCTGCCGCAGTGGTTTCTATTCACTGCTGCAACAACAGTTGTGCAATTGTGTATTTAATACTAACTAATGTTGCTGCAGACTGAGCTGTGTTGGGAAACATCTAATCAAGTGGATGTCAGAGGTCTGTGAGGAAATATTTGGTGGTTCTTTCACCAGGATACATTTGGGAAATTTTGAAATATTTCATGTATAAAAGTGAAAGTTTATAAAAGCTGGAGTCATCTGTAAAGTTTCCCATAAACTACGATGTAATCCTTTTACTTGTTCTGTTAATCTTTTAGATTACCAGAACATTTGTAGTGTTGACAAGCAAACAGTTGCTTGATCATCCATTCACTCAGTTTAGGCACGTCCAGTGAAATACAGAGCGCTCCAACATTAGTGTGATGGAGAAAACCTTGAGAAGCTCAAGGTTGATGGTGATGAGCAGCTATTGTGTTGATGCTGAGCTGCGGTTTTCCTGGCTGACTTCCAGCCATATGATGCTTTTTTATTTTAGAGGCCACTTTACAGCATGTCTCAGTTCTCCTCAGTTTATCACTGTCGCACAAACACACACAGAGAAGGGTGGGTGTAGAAAACGCTTATATCAATGTGCACACACGCACAGCTACTCACCCTGCTGGGTGCTCCCTCTGGGTCATGGCGGAGGAAGGGAAGGAAAGAGAACAGTGTAGAAAAAAAGGAGAGAAAGTTTGACGTCAGTCCCGGTAGTAATAATAACAACAAAAGCCCAGTGTCAGCCAAGGTTAGGCTGAACTATGACTGCTCCCCTCTAATAAAGATACAGACCTGCTATTGTCCCTGATTCCCATCCCCTCTCCTTTCTGTCTTTCCCTGTCTCTGTTCCCCAACCACACAAAGCTTTCTGTCTTCCCCTGCTGTCTCTTTCACTATCTTTACCCTCATTCTTCTTCTCATATGTAAGAACAGAAACATAGACAGCTGCGGACATGCATAAGCTATAACACAGATGCTAAACATGGCAATAAGAATACATTGATCTCTCTATCCTTCACTCTTTCTACTCATACTGATTTTTCCTTTGTTCTCTTACTAGCTCTCAGTTTATTCAGGAGAAAGTCTCTGTTGGCTCTGTGCTTCAAAAGTCAGCAAAAAAAGATAAGATATTCTATCAAGGGGTGAATGAAAGTTCATTCGGAGAAAGCATTTCTTCTGCATTTACACAAGTGCCATGAATACATCGGCCGATATTATAACACAGATCTAAACAGGAAAGTTCAAATTTGGTCCAAAAGGTGAGTTTCTGTCCCGAAGAAGCTGCCAGCCATAAATGATTGCCTTGCATTTTATTTGCTCTATAATGATAAAAATGATCTATTGCTTTGTACTGCAGCATCAGAGTTTTTCACCGCGTTGGGGGAATCTAAATGAATATAAAATGCAATAACTTACTAAATATTTAAATCTTTAAAAAAAGATATATCATTTTCAACACAGAGAGAAAGTCACGGTAGGATCATGTTTAAAATAATGTTGCATCATTTTCCTTTAACCTAAACTCTTTAAACTTAAGAGATCAACTGTAGTTTGATGTTGTGCCATTCTTCCTTGAAAACTCAATTGCAAGGGGTGTACTTTGTGGTGTTTTTATTTTAAGTCACATCTAAAACTTCAGTGTCTGGACAGCAGCAGTTAGGGTTAGGGACAGTTTAGAACCCAGATTCATTTATAATGGAGCCATAGTGTTATGATATGTGAGGAACGTGGGCTGGAGTGGCTTTCCCCTTAGATAAAATCTCCAAACTTTTAAGAAAGTTGTGTAGACAGTTAGATTCTGAATAAATTAAAGCATTTCAGTCTACCTATGTGTTGATCATCTTCAGAAAATATCTTTAGGTCTTATCTTCAATATACCTAAGAGATGAGTCTTTCTTTCATTTCCTATTCAGAATTTAAACTTCATTTAGTTTTTAGAAACAAAACCAAAGGTTAAGATTCTGCTGTTCTTTACCTCTAAGATGTTCAGGGTCAAGGTGGTTGCGTTCATCTTTGGAGGCCAGGTGGGCTGACACCCCCAAGGCTCCAGTCAGTGCCAAAAGCCCTGAGCCTCCCGCACCTAAGGATAGGCCTGATGGGTGTGGAGTCAGGGGGATGCCAGGGGCGTGGTGAGACAGGTGCTGGAGCTGCTGCTGCTGTGGCCACAGGGAAAGAAGGGAATTGGGAAGAAGGGTAGGGTAAAAAGGGAATAGGTGATTAGAAGAGACAGGGTAAAGAGACAAAAACAAAAATAAGAAATATAAAGTGACAAATAGCAAATGAGAATGGAGAAGTTAGGGGAGTGGTGAGATGTGGCGGGGAAAGTGGGATGAGAGAAACTTGAGAGGGAAAAGGTGACTAAAATGAAATCCACATGTGAGAGAGAATTAAGATGCTGGTAGATAGGATGTAAATGAGATTAGAGGATTAAGAGGTGAGTGGGACATGAACAAGGAAGAGGAAAGAAGGGAAGAAGGAAAATGAAGAATCAGGACATACAGGAAAAGTGAAGGCAATGGGGATGGATACCAATAAGTGAATGAAAGAGTTAGTGAGAACAGTGAGATACTAAAGCAATGGGATTTATTATAAAGGAGAGGGGGAAAGGGAAGAGGTGGAAAATGGCAACAGGAAAACACAGTGAGGGTAATAGAGGGAGAAAAGTGTTTGAGTGGGAGAGCAAATGATGAGGAGAAACAGAAAAAGATTGAGGAGGCAATCAATGAATGATGAACAGAGGACAATGGGGAGAGAATAAATGAGTATGGGATGAAAGAAAAGAAAGTGTGCAGTGCAAAGAATAAAAGACAAGACAAAAAAACAATGGGAGAGAAGAAATGAGGACATGGCCCAAGTAAGAAGAAGAGAAAGATCAAAGATTATATGGGGAAAAAATGAAAAGTTAAAGAAAAGATGATGTGGAAAAGGAAGTGGAGAGCAAAGGAGCAGCTACAGATAAAAAAAAAAAACCTGTTATCCTGAAGGAAGCATTATGATGTGTTTCATGTGTTGTTTTGCAACACTAGTGTACTAGACACACATACACACACAAGAGCACACACCTTAGAGACAACAGTGTTTGTAGTGCTGGGGAGAACAAAGGGCTTTAAGGAGACAGTAATGTGATCAGAGCTCTGACAAGCTGTGGAAAGCCCCTGTCTACCAGCACTCAGTAGCATCACTGTGTTAACATACTGTTATATACGACAACATTTGTGTGTTGCCGAGGTTGCTATGTATTGGGCAATTAAGTATAAGGAAAGGTGTGTTACATCAGTCCAAAAACTGTTTTAAAAAAGCATATTGGTGTTGTACAATAAGCATAAATTGATATGATTATCAATTTCCCTTCCCATTTCCCCTGATTCCCATCACATCAGCAGTCAAAAATCTTGGTGTAATAGTGGACCCCCAACTCACCTTCGAATCACATGTCAACCACCTCTGCAAGACCTCTTTTTCCAGAATATCTCCAAACTCCGCTCCTTTCTCTCCCTCTCAGATGCAGAAAAATTGGTTCATGCCTTTATCTCCTCCAGACTGGACTATTGCAATGCACTTCTCATCGGGACCCCTAGCAAGAGTCTGCAGAGGCTTCAATACGTCCAAAACTCTGCAGCTAGGGTCCTGATGAGAGTGCATAAATACGACCACATTGCCCCCTATCCTCCGCTCACTCCTCTGGCTTCCTGTATCTTCCAGTATTGAATTCAAGGTTTCCCTCCTCACACATCAATGCATCCGCGGTTAGGCCCTAGCCTATCCCAAAGAACTCCTCACTCCACAAAATAGAACACGCCTCCTCCGCTCCACTCACTCAAACTACCTCCATATACCCAGAACCAAACTCCAGACCATGGGAGATCGGGCCTTCTATGTTGCTGTACCCCGCCTGTGGAAGGCCCTCCCCGACTCCCTGAGGGCAACACAATCAACTGACTGTTTTAAAAAAGGTCTTAAGACTTTTCTTTTTAACAAAAGTTTTTGTTCCCTCATTTAGACACCTTTTATCTATTTGTTTGTACATGTATAGTTTTTTAGAGTTTTTTTTTCTTTTTCTTTTTTTAAACTTTTTTCTTACTTTTATTGAAGCTTTTAAAATTCATTTTTTTAATATTTTACCTGTAGCACTTTGCGATCCTGCGATGTAAGGGGCATTATAAATCCATTGTATTATTATCATTATTATTGATAAGTGTTGTGATGAGATCTTATGTCATTTCAAAAGACCAGATTCAATTCTGGACCATTCGGATGGTCCATTAATTAATAGCATGCTATCAGAAGTATGTGGCTTTCAATAGTAAAATAATCCCTAAACTGAACTCTGATATTTAACATTCCCTTAAAGGAGTGGGATTTTGGAAAGTACAATATAGGCTTTCTTCGCATTAACCAAGCAATCAATAATTATTAATAACACTTAAAAAGAAGAAAAACAGCAAAACTACTGTAAGAATTATGCATAAAATGGTACATTTTCAGAAACAAACTAAGTCAATATAATTTATTTATTTTACCACTTAAACAGTCAGTGCGGCACAGCTTAACCTTCAAATCTAAAAGTATTCAAAAATTATTTTCAAGAAGCAGATTTAGATTTGATGCTGTCCTCGACTGATTTAAGTTTTTGCAAAATCAGACTGAAGTCAATTGATCCCATTTACAAGACCCAAGTTTCTTCCAACTTTCTAATCTGAAATCTCTTAAAAACAATATCAGCAGTGTAAAACAGACTTGGATAATAAGCAAATGACACCCAAGCACATTAATGCATTTTTGGCATTACAATCTGACTGCATGTAAAGTGACTACATAGCTTCCTTTTTTCCCATTGCATCAAGTTTGCATATACAATCTCCAATGTGCAACTTGCAATTGTAACACGGTAAAGTCTGACATAAAGCTTGACCAGAGGTGCAGCCTGTTGTGTATCAATTTCACCTTCATACTACACCCCTAGAGTCAGTACGAGTTACAAACTGTAGACACGCTGAGCAGGGTTTAAGAATCTATTAGTCATCTAATTTAAACATCCTGAGTGGACGTGTGTGTGTAGGTGTGTTTATGTTGATGAATGGAGGTGACTCACCCCGATGATGGCGTTGAGTTCAGCCATGGTGACCTGCTTGGCCCTCTCCACTGCTTGGACCACCTGTTGCTGGTGCTACACAAACACAAATCACAAACACAGATGTATACAAGCAGCATAACATAAGCACAATATATAAACACACACACACACACGCACGCACGCACACACGCACACACGCACGCACGCACGCACGCACGCACGCACGCACGCACACACACACACACACACACACACACACACACACAC
>JBBBVU010000015.1:18821487-18844537 GCA_037177055.1 Atherinosoma microstoma | reverse complement strand
AATATAATATAATATAATACTAAATGAGGAAAATTTTCCTACAGTTTAAACTAGACAAAGTAGGGCATTTTTAGGGCCTTCCCCCGTAAAATCTGTGTTATGGAGTGATTATGGTCATCAACACCATACCACACCTATCAATACCCCACAGCCTCTGCACTTAGTGCTGTTAAATTAGACAGCTCTCTCCTCTGTGAACAGTCTCAAGTAAATATTTGTAGCCAGTGATGTACTAATCATCCACTGATTGAGGTTGCAGACACAGAGCTTTTCATTGGGAATAATCATCTAGCTTCCTTTCTTTCAGGATCACATTTCCTCTTTTCTTCATGCCATCAGCCCTCCTGTTTTTCTATTCTGTTGGCTCATTTTCCTCTACCATGCAGTATCTCTGTCTTTCTTCCTCCGTGTCCTCTAGCTCTGTTTTCCCTCAGTGCACTTGGCCTTGCTCTTCTGCTCTCTCTCTGCCCTCTTTCTCATTCTCTCTCAGTTTTTTCTCCTTCTTGCTGCATCTCTCTGCCCTTCTTCTCCCTCAGAGTCCCTCTCCCTTTTCTTTTTTTCTTGCTCACTCTTGTTTTTTCCTCTTTCAGCTCCTTCTCTCTCTCTCCTCTGGGCAGTGTGCCAGCTCCTCTTCTCTGGCACTGAGCCAGTTTCTCTCCTCCACACCTCCTCCTACTCCTCCTCCTCCTACCCTCTATTCCTCTATCCCCCCTTGCCTGATTGATGGCCCCTCTATTCTGGAAGGAGAGGAAGGGAAACAAGAGAGAGGGAGAGAAAGAGAGGGAGGAAAGAGGAGCAGTAAAGCACACACACAAGAACACCCAAAGGCACACATGTACACACTCCCAGAATCATGCACATGCGTAAAAGTGCACACTGAAGCCACCACAAACAGTTGTGCACACACTCCCCAAGAAGGGCACGCAGAAAACCAACCCAAACAGAGCAGACACACACACACAGACACACAGATCAAGCTTCCTCCTAGCATGAAACCAACAAGCACAGGCACACTTCCTCCAACACAAACACACAAAGACACCGTTTCAACCTTTAGTGCAGAACCAATACAAGCTAGGCAGTGGACCAGGCAGCAGAAACATTTAGAATGGAAAATACAGACAGACAGCTTATTTCTACACTCTCACAAACACACACTCAGACATAGAGGTCCAACACTATCCAAAAAATGCATTTACAAACACACAAAAATTAACTTAAGGACATAGATACATTATCAATACAACTCTTGCACGCACACATGCACAAACAATACGATATTATATCAAATCTGCACCTCATATTTGCAGTTCCACTTGCTTACTTTTCTAGACCTCCATCTCTCAATTCTCATTGACTATATTATACACAAAGCCATTAGTCATATTCACACTGTGCCAGCTCACCAGCTTGCATTGACAGACTGCATACTGCCTCAAACTCATGTCGTCCGCAAGGCAAGCAGATACAAAAGTAGCCAGAGTAGCAAAGCTGGCTGCACTGTATGCTTGCACAAAAAAGCACTCAAAGATCACGTACTTGGATACAGACTTAAATTAATCAATGCTGTTATTATGCATCTTGTCATTTGTGCCTGAGGGTGGCTGATGCATACGTGCACTATTGTGCAGGTCAACATGGTTATTAATGTCAGCTTTATTGCCACAGGCTTAGCTTGAATTGGTTGGGCACATACTAGGAGCTTGAATGTCAAATTTATGGCTCCCAATGTACTTTTACTAGCCTTTAACTGAAAGGTGCTATCCCTTGGTGAAGGCAGGAATTGACTGAAGTAGTAATATATGACTAAAAGATTGACCACTCCGAGTCATTTTTAAAATGAATAAAAAGGGCCAAAAGAGATAATAAAAATCTGACAAAAATCCCAAAGCTGAAAAGGAGTGTCCTGTTTCTAACCAGTTTCCTGCTTGCTGCAGGAAAATTTGATAAGGGGTACAACAGGTGGCCCTATATGTAAACGCTTCTCTATAGACACTCCAGTCCAAAGCTTATCAAGACATTACATCGAGGAACTGTGATAATGCAGCTGTCTGAATTAGTTGGGCATTAATAGAACTTAATCCAGCCAACTTCCTGGTAAAACGTTGGTGTGATGTCTCAACGAGACCCTGTATGAAGAAAGGAGGTGATTGTCTAGCAAAGCCACAGCAAATCAGTGAGGTTGCTGAGTACATATTTATAAAGTCATTGTGTTGAAACTGGAAAATACAAATAAGCAAGAATCAAGAAGAAGAAAACACATCCAACTAGAGAGACAGCTAGAGATGACAACCAATTTTCTAACTTCATCAGTACAATGGACTTTCTTCTTAAACGCATCAGGTTCATTCATATGTTCATTTTCAAACTTCAGAATTTTGTGTTTAGGAAGGAGGACATGCTTTTTTCTGATGGCTCTTCCATGAAGGTCATATTTGTGCAGGAGTTGTTGCCTCAGAGTGAAATCTGCTGAATTTTCCCAAGATTTTTTTAAAACTATTATTTACATTCTAGCATTACAGCAAGCAGCTCTTCAGATCATTTGTTTTGTACTCTTCTTGCCATTTCCCAATTACATAACAGATGAAAGAACAGCTTTTAAAAACCATTTGAACATTAAAAAATGTGCACAAAGCTGTGTTACTGTGTACTGGGGCCTGATGCTGCAGTTGTTGAGGAAAGGTTTAAGGAGTCAGGCTCATTTTTAAAGCTTTGAAATTGGTATCATTTGGTTTTTCATACATAAAGATAATTGTGAACAAGCTAAAGCTCTGGGAAGCTGACAGAAGTCTAATGCATAACTATAATTTGTTTGATGGTGAATTTTTTTAATATTTTCATTTAACCTGAAACCAATGGATCAGTTTGCAGGAATAAAGCGATGGCCAATTTACAAGAGAATACAGATCGCCGTGATGGGTGTTAAAAGGAGCGCTAGTGACAAAGTGGAGGCAGCATGGTATGACATATAGTTTATGGAGACGACTTTCACAAGAAGTTCTACAGATAATATCACCATAATAAAAAATGGGAAGGATTGACATTTTAATCAGCAAGTGCTTTGCAGACTGGGTGAAAGATCATTATTACAGTACATGAAAACAATCCTAGATTTGACTTTGGAAAGCAAGTTATTGATATGCACATCAAAGGAGAGGGAACTGTCAAGCCAGACATCTAGGTATTTGTAGGTGTTAACAAAGTAAATTTCTGAACCATCCATTGAAAAGATTTTGTGAAGGCACTTGATCTGTGTAAAACTTGTATTGAAAATCATACATTTTGTCTCACTTATGTTTAAGAGAAGATGAAAGTGTGTGAAGGTCAACTGCAAGCTGCTGAAACTGTGTTGTAAGTGGAGAAGTACAAAATGGTATTGTCTGCATACAGATGAATGTGAGAATAACCCGCAGTATGAGCAATATCATGAATGTAAATTTTGAAAAGGGTTGAACTAAGTATGGATCCCTGAGGAATACCTTTGGACAGGTGCAGTGCATCAGACAGAGAGCCTGCCACGCTCACAGATTGTACACGGGCATAGCAATAACTGTAAAGTCATGCCAAGCATCTCTCTGAAAGTTCAAAGACTTTGAGCCTGCCAAGCAAGATATTATGGTCGATGGAGTCAAAGGCCTTTGCCAGATCAACAAATAAAGCTACACAGTATTTTCTAAAGTCAATAGCACATATAATATTGTGTTGCAAAGTTACAACTGTGTCCAGTTCTAAAACTATGCTGCATAGATATTAATATACTGTGCTGCTGGTGATAATCAGTGAGCTGATCGTTGACCAGTTTCTCAAAAACTGTGAATAAAGACAGTAAAATTGAAATGGGTCTATAACAGTTTAAGTCTAGGTTGTCACCCCCTTTGAAAAGAAGGGTGACGACAGCAGAGTTCCAGTCGTAGCGAAGTTCACACTTTTGCAAGGACTGATTTCTGGAGGGATCCATGTCTGACCCTTTACACGGTAGAATTCACTCTAGCCTTGTTTAAGTTGTCAAAAAAGTGCATTTTTAGGGATCACTTCATCTTCACATAACTAGTCAACAGTGACAGTAATGTTTAGTAGAGGTAATCATATTTGTGCATGCCACTGTGTGCTCCATAAAAGTCACTTTTTATTCAGTCGTCTGGGATATGCAGCAGACATACCTGAAATAACTTGTCCAAGATAAAAGCCACATGCTGTGCAACTGTTTGTTCACAATACTGGCAACCAATTTGTTCCAGTGCAAGCGCTAGTCACTCAACATGACATCACATGCAGCAACTTTCACATGCATACATGTCACACACACAGATACAGGTAAGCCAATACAGTCTGTGAAGCCACTTAGAGCTCCTCTGCCAGAGTTAAAAGCTATTACTCTAAAACGCAAGCTCCCTGGAAATTTAATCACTCATTTTTCTTTCTCATCTCTTATTTTTCTCTTCTCTGTCACTGTTTTTCTTTCTCTCAACTTATATTCAATCATTCTAAAAAGATGCTATCACACACTATGCAGCTCTTTCGGTCTCTATGCCCCGTTATTCACAACTGTGTTCTGTGGTCTACAACAGCCTACACACACCGTTTGAAAAGAGGGAGTGAGAGAAGAGAAGGAGAGACATCAAAGCTGCACACACAAACTGAGCACAGATGCTACAACATGTGCAAAGAGAGACTGCATACACCACTGATCAGAGAGAGTGCAAACAGAGCACACAAGCACACACACAAGTACTCTGACCTCTCAAAAGCCTGTTCCAGTTGACCCACATATGCAGTGTGCGCTTAATCCACCCCTTTAAATAAAACTAGTGAGAAAAAAAAATCTAAACCAAAACCATAGGATTATGGACTGACTGCTGGTGGGAATGAAAGAGAAAAAAATAGGTAAGGGATATGGAAAGAGTGAGACCGAGAGAGAAAAGAAGAGGCAGAAAGAAAGAGAGAAGCCCAATCCTATTATGAAGCAAAGTGGTGAATTAAAAATGAAGGCATCTCTCCCCAAAGAGTCGAGGATTCAGGTCACAACTTCAGCCAAACATGCCGATGCATGCACACTCACACATACACGTTGCACATGTGTACAAACGCATGCATAAAAAGGCTGGACATCTATGGCTAATTAGGCAGGCAGATAAGTGCCTGCACACACGCACTTAAAAAACAAAACAAACAAAAACAACACGAGCATATAAATAATCTCTCATGTGGTCCTCGTCCTCTTCTTGTCTTATCTCTTAATCTTCCTCAGTCCCAATTTAATTAATTTCTCCGTTTTTTCCGTCTATTTCTTTTCATTTATAGTCACAGGATGGTCACTGTTCTGTTAGTAAAAAAAATAACACACACATGGACTCTCACACCACATATCCTCAGCATTATATGTGTGGTGGTGAAATGAAAGGAGGGAACAGGAAGGAAGGACAGCCAGCTGCTTCATCTGTCCTCAGGAGTCCACAGGGGAAACAGTCTGGCTGCAGAGCATCCTGACTGTCAAACACAGGCTGCTATAATATCCTGACTGGCCTGTGAACCACACTGTCTCTTTATCTAACATTCTAATACAATATGTACAGGCTATGTAAACATGTATGTCTGCATACATGCTCAGCCTGGTTCTTGTAACATCCTCTCTGTAGGTTTTGAATGTGTCATTCTAACCTTATTCAGTTTCAGTAAAATGTAGCATCAGGTTTCCATATCAATGTAAAAACCATAACTACAGCGTTCTGCTGTCTAATGCGATAAACTAACCAGTATGCTGAGTTTTATGTTTGACTCTACCAACTCCCAGCTGCTACTTCTTAGGCTTTTATCTCATGCTGTTATTATCCTAAATGGCTTAAAATTTGTAACAAGCTAGGGGGTCCACTATCCAGCTCAAGGACACACTGACACCTTTCACTAATGGGATGCTTCCTCTCAACACTCATCCACCTTTCTGCCTGTTAGCCTGCAAAATGATTATGGGGGATATTTAAAAACATATTTGACATTGAAGGAATTTAATCACACTAAATAACCTTTTTTGTTTCCAGACAGGGTTTAATAATTTAGAAAAAGATATTATATAAAGGAGAACATATAATTACTGGGATTTTTTATGTTAGTAAAGTGTACATTGGATTATTGGGCTGGGGTCTGTTATCTTAACTGATAAGCATCCCTATTCTCATTCGGCATTAACCTCTTTGTTTTGTCAACTCATTCATTTTCTGTACCGCTTAATCCAATTCAGGATCGCAGGGGGTGCTGGAGCCTATCCCTGCAATTAGCAGCCTGGACAGGTCACTAGTCCATCGCAGGGCCAACACAGACAGACAAACATCCACTCATGCACACACTCACTCCTAGGGGGAATTTAGAGAGATCAATTAACCTATCATGCATGTCTTTGGACTGTGGGAGGAAGCCAGAGTACCCAGAGAAAACCCACATATACACAGGGAGAACATGCAAACGCCACACATAAAGGCCACTGTTTGAACCATTCCCCAGCTGAGGCTTGAACCAGCGACCTTCTTGTTGTGAGGCTGCAGTGCTAACCACCACACCACCGTGCAGCGTTTTATCAACTCACATTAACTATTATAAAATTCAGCTGTGACCCAGCTTTCAACTGCAGAGGCCCTTCTAGGTTCCTGCTGTTTAATCCCTAATTAAAACTGCTTTCATTGCCCAGTGGCAGTTTTGTCTAAAATCATGTTCTTTCACATTACAATACAAACAAAACATGCTGTTTCAACCAAACCAATGAAGAGTTTCTCCCACAAACATAAAATTAGCTTTAAGCTCAGTGTTAAACTTTTTTTTAAAAAGCATAGGTCAAACAGTCAAATCACACAGGCTTAATTAAAAAAGACTACCCCTTTTTACATTAGACATTCATTTCTAAACAATCCAGATGGATATTTAAAACACATGATACTAGGAAATAATTATGAACAACAAAAGAAAGTCTTCAGATTTTTATGCTGAACTTTTCTTTTTTCCAATGAAATTCTGGTGGAGAATGGATCAAACGAGTAGCTAATGCAGCACAAGCCTATACCATCTGAGTTACATCTACCAGTCTTCAAGGGGAACACTTAAACAAAGAAACCGTGGAGAATAAAAGGTCATGTGCATGTACCAGAAACAGCCCAGCCCCACAAAACTGTGGTCAAGAAATATGCAGGCATTTTCAACTGCAAGATCATTTAAAGGCCCTCAAGTACAGGAATATGCATCATATATTGCTAAACTGTAGGCATACACAGTTTATCATCTATAGTTGAGTGTTATTTAGAAAAGGGCATTACTAATGTAAATAGACTGTACTTGTATAGAGCTTTTCTAGTCATGTTGCCCACTCAAAGCACTTCAACACTACATGTCATTCAACCACTGCACTTATATTAATATACACTTAGTGCTTCTATTCACATTCATACCCTGATAGGCACATCTGGAGGCAACGTGGGGTTCAGTGTCTTGCCCAAGGACAAGTTGACATGTAGCCAGGAATGGAAGCTAACTTAATCAAAATGAGTGCACCCTTTTTGACAACTGCAAAGAAAACTAAAGACAACAACTTACATCTTCAAATGCTGATCACATCTTTTAATGTCTTCAATAAATCTAAGTCCTGAACACTCTGGAAATGATCTGACTTTGCAAAACTTGATGTAATAAGGCAAATCGTCCCACCTTAGCAGCTGGTAGGAAACAAAAGGGTAACTATGAGTGTTTGGGAAACTTTATTTGACTTGTGGTTGTTTTTGGCTATTTTTTGTAGTACTGCAGTCTACTTTTTAAACTGTACATGCATTTTTATTTGGTGAATCCCTACAGTATGAAAAAGTCATAATTTGCTCTCATGCGTAATTCAAAACATTTAAATGAAAACCATTTTCACATCTGTAAACCCTTCACAGCCAAAGGGTTATGATCTTGAGGTCTTTCAAATACAGTGGGAAGACAACAGGAAAGTGGACAATGGGAGAGAGGGGATAAGATGCAGTAAAGGGCCACAGGGTGGGGACTGTCAGCCTCCATGCATGAGGCACCTGCTTAACCAGGTGGGCTGACCTGCAACCTAAGATTTTGTTTTTAAAAAAAACACTTCACAGTTCACTGTATTTGTTGGTATGTGAAGACACTAGCAACATGAAATGAGTGTTCAGAAAATGTTGAAACCAGCAAAAACAATTTCAAAACTTTTTTTTTTTTTTTTTTTAAAAAGCTCTGATACTGACAGACAAATAAGTTCAGGTGAACTGGACCTGAGATGGAAAAAAAGGAGATTGAAACATCTCTGTCTATTAACTGTTTCTTTTCAGTACAATCACAATCATAAACACTAAAGATGAGGTTGGGGAACAATGAATCAAAAAAAGTAATGATCGCTACGTAAAGATGCTTGAGAATCAGTGGGCGGCGGGGCCTCAGGTAGTAGAGCAGGTCATCCAATGACCAGAAGGTTGGCAGTTTGAATTCCGCTCTCACCCCAGTCAACTTTTGTTGTGTCCTTGGGTGAGACACTTTACCCTCCTTGCCTCCAGTGTTGGCATTACTGGTGTACTCAACTGGTAGTCACTTTGGACAAAAGTGTCTGCTAAATGACTGTATAGTATAGTAATCTGTGTTTTAGCTATTCCTGGCTTCCTTAGCTTGAGAGTTTTTGGATGGCTCTTGCTGGACACAGACCTGACAAAAATTACACTCCTCTTCATCTACTGCCATCATCCTGCTGTGCTAATTAACTCAACTGGAAAACAAAAAAAAAGCTTCAATCTAATCACTACAGACCTCACAACAACCCATCATCACATCTGTAATCTCCCCTCTGCCAAACACAGGCTGCCTGCAGTATAAGGCTGATTTATAAAGTCAGCGAATGCACATGTTGTGTTTATGTACTGTACATCAATGGGGATAACTACACAGCTCCAGAAGTGTTATATCAATGAATACAGAACAACCACAGAGAGTAGTGTGAGGTCCTTATAGCCTCCAACGCTTCTCCAGGGGGATCCACAGTATATATGAATATACAATATGATAATGGGAGCGAACCAAGTGAGATAATGTGCTGTGTGTGCATGCCGGTCACTGTCTCCATCCAGCTAAGAAAAGAAGGGAGGAGATGTTATCCTTATTGTGCCTTCATACAGCTCAGATATAATCATCAGAAACAGAGAGGTGCAAGGAGTGGGGAAAAACTGAAAGAGAGAAGAGGCACTGAAGATAAAGGGGGAGAGGCAAATTTAAAGAGAAAAGATAGAAGGAGAGAGAGAGATGGGGAGGGGGAAAAAATAATCAAAAGTAGCTCAAAAAGAAGGGTAAGAAGGCAAGAGATGACTGTTACAGCTCAATTAATGCTGGGACATGAGATGGCCCTGCCACTGATAATGACAGAGTGCGTTGTAGAGAGAGGGAGAGAGGGGAGAGAGGCTATACAGTGATCTCGACAGGATGTTAGAAGGAAGCTGGAGGGGGCAGACGGAGGAGGAGGAGAGGAAATAAGAGCAGATACTGTTAAATCTATTCATGATTCATTATTTCTCTTTGCAGCTGAAAGCTCCCCTCCCTCCCTTGATGTCTCTCTCTGTCTATTTGTCTCCGTTCTTTCTGCTTTCCCCTCTTCTTTCCTTTTGCAGCCACTGCTTTTCTTTTCTTGGCTCACATTTTCATTGCTACCCCCCATCTGCTCTATGGGGTCTTTATCTGTCTCTTCTAAAGCGCTATCCTTCCTGTTTACCCTCTCTTCTTTCATCCGTTCAATTAATCTTTTGCCCATTTTCCTTCTCATCTCTCCAATCTTTTTTTCAGTTTCTCCGTCTCTCTCAATCTATTAGCTGTCTTTTTCTGTACTGCACTTTCTCTATTTCTTGCACTGTTGTAAAAGTCCTTGTTTTTTTCTCTCAATCAAATGGCCTCTCCATTTGTGACCTCTTCTTTCCTACAACCTCTTTCAGTGTAGCATTCATGTTGTTGTTTTTTTTTGCAGCCTCCCATCTTTTATCTATATCACGAACTCTTTGCCTTCTTTTTAATTTTAACTTGGGCTTCTGTTTTTTATTGTTTTTTCTCTCTCTGCGATGCTGTTTTTTTTTGTGTTTGTCTAATCTGTATCACATTGAATTTCCCACATTTTCAAAAATGTCTTTTTTTAAAAACTGTTATTGTTATTGTTTTTCCAGACATCTCTCATATTCCCCCTGCTGGCTCATCTTGGTTCCTGACATCAATCTGCTCCTTCGTCATTTCTCTATTTTTCCCACTCTCTTTTTTTTTTCAAACTCACATTTTGCCTTAGAATAGCTCTTTGGTCTCCTCCTGTCATCCTCACCATCTATCCTCCTCTCCTTCTACTCTTTCTGTTCTTTCACACTCACCCCTCACTTGGCCTCCTTCTTTCAGTTATCATCCTCTCTTCTTCCTCCTCCTCCCCCTCACTCCATCTCTCAGAGGTGAAGCCAGCACCCAGTCCTTTTCTTCTTTTTGGCGACAAGAGCTGACAGTCCAGCACAACCTGGCTTTGCTGCCAGCCATCTCCCTCCTCTCCCTCTGTGTCTCTTTATCTGCTCCCTTCCTGTAGACTCACAGTTTCTTATGTGATTAAAGTACGACTCTAACATTTTGTATAATGCCAAAGCAGCAATTCTAACACAAAGTTCCTTTTCACCAGAGGTGTCAAGTAATGAAGCACAAATACTTTGTTATCTTACTTAAGTAGAATTCAGCCGACTTTTTACTTCTACTCCTTACATTTTTACGCAATTATCTGTACTTCTACTCCTCATCTTTTACAAATAGCCTCGTTACTCCTATTCTATTTGCTTGTCATCATTAAAAAACACACACAAAACCTGTCCAGCAGGATAAACGTATTCCCACACCCTATTGGTTTGTGCGCAATACGGGCCTGGGCTGGCCCACCTGAGGAGTGGGACAATTCTCATGTGGCCTGGGCCTTAAGTAGCCCGACTGTCTTGCTTGTCAAAAAAAAAAAAAAAGATGCACTACAATCACAACACAAGCAAAGCACATGGAGGTGTAACAGCTGGGAGGCAGGGGAATGTAGTGGGGCAAGTGGACTTAGATAACAGAGGAATGGGGGAACAGAGAGTGACCATTTTTTTTCTTTTCAGAAAGAGGCACATCAGGACGAGGTTGCAAATGTCAGAAACTTTCTGATATTTTCAAAGCCCCCACCAGTAGCAACAGCAGTCAGCATGAGAGCAGGCGAGTCCACCATTTAATAAATGAGTGAAGCGGGAGAGACGTCTGGTGTGTTACAAGCTACAAACTTGTATCTAAACATGACATGATAGTCACTAGTTGGCCCTTTTTGTTTACCTGTAAGAACGACCCTGGTTGAAAAAAAACTTCTATTGTAAATATTTCTGTGGTTTGTTGCAGTAACCTGTTATATTTCTCATCATCCCAAACAGAAAAGTTGCTAAATATTCCGACCTTTGATTTAAAGTAGGTCTTATGTTGAACTCCCTGGTATAATCTAGATATAATAGATATCATATTTGTTAATATTATGTGATCTGTTAAAATGACATGAGGTTAAGTAAAAAACACACACATGAGATGAGCCAAAGATGGAAAAATTACAGATGTATTATGTTACATGCCTTTGTTACTCTACCTCTCTAATAAAGCAAGTTGCAATTCTGTATCACATTGTAAGGCCTTGCTTTTGTCAGATGCCTCACCTAGAATATAATAACAGTATAATAATCTTTTTTTTTTTTTTAAAGGATCACTAATCTTTTGTCTTCTCCAACTTCAAGCACTGGGCAACTTAAGCCAGCAGAGGAATCTGAAGCTCTCTGTACTCTGCTCTCCATGTTTGGACAGAAACCCACTGTTTGATGTCTCTCTGCTATAATTACCTTGATAGCTAAATGACACATTGATTACGAGGTTAAAGTGCAGAGTGTAGACGCCTTCATTTGAATGCGTTTCAGAAACTGTTTTAAACAATGAGCTGCTTTCTGAAGGTGTATGCCAAGAGCTCATTGTAAAAAGTGAAAAATAAACCCCCTCTTGTCTTGTCCCCCATGACAGTGTCTGACTCAAGCAAAGAGAGCCAGTTAGCATGACAGATAGATGGATAGATAGATATAGAGAAGGAGGGAGAGACAGGCAGCCACCTTAAAGGAAATGCCATTCAGCTGGATAATGATCCTGTCTCTCTTCGTGGAGGTCTATCAACCAGAACAGGTTTCATATCTGTCTTTTGGTTGATCTGCCTCGACATTTATCTGACTGTCTGCCTGTCTTTCTGCATGCAGTCTGACTGTCTTCCTCTTCCACAGCGTGACCCAGACAGTAAATTACTACACGATAGACAAGCAGTCACTGGCTCCACACACCGCTCATCAGACAAATGTCTTCATTCAAGAATACAGAATCTCAGCAAGGACAAGTGGAAATGTTACACAATTCCCAATGACCTTCCGCCTTGCTTTCAACACGGCTGTAGGAGAACCAGTGGCTGATTTCACACACCAGACCTAATGACCACGTCCAGCAGATAATAACTAATCCCTGTCAGTTAACCTCAATCTGTCATTACCGGGTCTGTAAAACATATAATATATTCACAATTTAAAGGGTTTTTCTCTGCTCTTGCTACTTAATTTTCTTGGGGCAGAGGAAAGATGGATTATTGAGCAATAACCCCTTCAAATACTTATCATATCCATTTCTCACAATATATAGAAAGATTTATTGATTATCTTATTGAAAACTACAGAAAATTAGGAACTTAAAGATAATTGCATGTTAAATTGCAATTGTGATATTTGTTGAAATAATTGTAATTAGATTATTTATCAGAATAGTTCGAGGCAAGGTAAGTTTATTTATATAGCACATTTCATGTACAAGACAATTCAAGGTGCTTTACATAAAACCTTAGAAGAATAACAGCGTGGTGCAGGAGTTGATTAAAGAGTACATTAAAAACAAAAACAAACTTTTAAAAGAAATGAAAAAAAATTGAAGTGAAGACGAATTTAAAATCAAAAGCAAGAGAAAAGGAGAAAGAAAGAACAACTGATTAAAAAACATGATCAAGTTTAAAAATTCAAGAAAGGAAATGGTTCAGCTCCAATTACAAACCCAGGACAAAATGTCATTCATGGAATAGCTGCAGCATTCTGCTTGATAAAAGCAGCATCCACACAAGGTGAGAAACACACAAAAAACTCCAGCACACATGCACAGCCTCTAAGAACACCAGCAATAATCTGACACCATCAAAACACACGGAACACAGTCTTTTCTTACCTGCTTGTGCATCTCAATGTTGAGACCGTAGGACATCTCATAGTACTGCGAAGACCAAAAAACAAAACAATTATTGGCATTTTGTTCACGGTGCACATTAACATTCAGTTTTACACAATATTTCACAATGAACATCTGTTGCTCAGTGCAGCCGCATATGTTGCTGCTACTGTGTTTTAATGAAAGAAAGAAAAAAGCAGGTGAAAAGACAGGAAAGTCAGAGAGTCTGTGTGGAGCACAAGTGTGTGTGTGTGTGAGTCGGTGTAATGAGGTATTTATGTCTTGGGAATAAGTTCATGTGGCATTGCTCTCTTGGCATTGTTGGTGAATGTGTCATACTATTTTTGTCTATGCACAGCTGTCAGACGAGCATGACTTTCTGTGTGTGTTTACTGTATGTCGCTTTCTTTTTCTCACTGTTGGTATGGATTTAGGTGTGCCAGCAAACGCCTACTGGATGCCTGCTATCAGAATAATGAGACTGAATGCTTTCTGTAATTTCATCTTCCATGTCTCTGTGTCTCTGTGTGTAATACATGTAAAGAAAAAAAAAGAAAAACTCTTTCACACCTGCAGTATTAATAGGAAGTTTGTGTCTGGATATTTTCATCAAAAGCCTTGTAATGCAAGATGTAAATTTGCACAATGTGACTGGAATGCTATGATGCTGGCCAACCCACATCTGAAGGCTTGCACTGTGGCCACATCTGCACGTTCTGGAAATTCTGTAAAGTCTTGCCTGATTCTTAAGATGTTAAATCTCCTTAACAAGAGTGTTACTTCGCCCTCATGCCGTTATCTGCCAAATTCCATTCACGAGGTCTTTCTTGGTAACCTGATATGCCAGACGGGTTTGCTATTCAGAATATTGGAGGATGATGTTGGAATCTGTTTGAAAAAGAGCAGTTTGGTACTTTAGAAAAATCGTCAGATCACAGGATCTTTGTATTACAGTGATCTTTAACCAATCAGATCAACAATGCACTGCAAGCAGAGCAAGATGGTAAATAAAACTCTCACGGAGGCAATAAAAGAAGAGCCAGATCCTTTTTTCAGAGGACAGAAACCCAAAATCTTGTTTTTTATTCGTCTAGTAATGAAAAAATATGCTTCAAATCCGATAAAACTGATTATATAACTGCATTTATGCTACCAGTCACCATTGTTAACTGTCACCAACCTAGAATATCCATAGGCAGCTGCCCACAAAGGTCACAGATTAGTCTGAACATTTGTTCCCACAAACACATAGTCTGAAGCTTTGCAGCGCGACTGTCATGGAGTCCATAAAGCAGCAAAAGTTCTCCCAACAAGACAAACAGTTAAATACCTGTGACCAGATGTTAATATCCGTGTAAATGCTTAAATGATTAAAACAATTAATTCATCATCAAACCAACTATAAAATCAATCAGCAATAATGAATTCTAAAAGAATATTACCAAAGAAGAAGAACTCACAAACCTGACTTTCACTGGTTTTTAAAAAACATTTCCTTTGGGGTTACTCTCTTTTTGATACGACCAAAGGGAACATTTAGTTGTAAAGCTGACGCTAAAGAGAATGTAATGGTGCATGAAGCAGTGTTGCATGCTGGGACAGAAGCATCATCTTGTAAGGATTGCTCTACCATTAGTTCAGTCTACAACCATTGTTTTCTAGGTAGATTGTGTTTTGTTTGGTTAAAATCAAACAGTCACATCCAGTATAAAATTAAAGATCTGGATAAAGAAAGAAGAAGATGGACTTTAGAGAAACGGAACTCCATGGATAAATGCAAGACCTGCTTAATTGGCAAGGCAGTATTGTGCCAATATATGATCTCCTGTATGTTGTTTGTTTGTTTGTTTGTTTTATCAGATTTATTCAAAATAAACTTTAGGGGCATTTTATGAGTCACAATATGGATAATAAAGATGAGTTTCAAACATTGATACTTATGGAAAAATGTTTGTTTTTTAACATGCAGTGGACAGAGATACTTTATATTTGGTAATGAGGATGATAAATAGACTGAGCTGGGATTTTGAAAGCTGATCCTAAAGTCTGAGTGTAGAAATACTCTCCTGAAATTCAAATTCAAAGTTTGTGCAAACAAAAAGACAGCCAAAGAGTAAGTGAGAATAGAATACATAATCTAAATCTAAATAAATAAACCAAATAAACCTAAATAATCTAAATAAACCAAAGCTTGATGCCAGCTATTCTCTATCCAAAAATAACTAAATGAGTAAAAATGAAAAATAAATTCCAATCAGAATTTGAAATGGTTAAATGAAATAATTTGGTTGATGAACTTTTGATCATGTAAAAACCGACTATATGAAGGAGCTAACTTCAGATAAAAGAAATTGTGATGTCGCTGGTTTACTGCATTTTTCATAGCATAAAATCTATTGAAGAAAGGGGAAAAACAGCAGACTAATTTGCATAGAAATAATCACAAGTTGTTCTTTGATTCCACACAAAGTATCCACATCACATGTTAATAAGAGCTGTTGAAGAGAGGTCAATAACACTACATATCCCTTTAAAGCACCTGTGTATTGTGTATCAGACATCCCCATTATAAAGTGTGCGTGTACTTGTTAACTGCTGCATGTTACCACCGCTGCAAGTGTGCATATTTTAAATATGTGGTTCTCTCTCTCCAGAGTGTGTTTCTGTGTGTGCATCAGTAATGTTGTGGCAGGCGAGCAGCATACAGACAGCAAGGATTCGTCATGGTGACAAAGGCGTCCTCTGCCACAGGATGGGCAACGCTCTGACTGATGAGAACGAGACATGGCTCTCCCTCCCTCTCTGTATTCTCCTGCTCATTTTCACTTGAGCGTTCTCTTCTCTCCATTTATTCCCCGCCTCATTCAGTCCCTCCCTCGCACTCCAATCTCTATCTTTCAGGGGTTGTCAGGCGGCTGCCCCCAAGCCCACCCTCTCCTTTCCTTTCCTGCTTCATTTTACTCACGTTTCAGTAATAATTCCTTATCTACGTATGAACCTTTAAATGCAAGTTCACTTTACTGTCATGAGCATATTTAAGCATAACATAGTTAGATCATATTCTGCAAGGTCTACTACAGATTTTAAAAATGGCTCTTCGATTACCACATAATACATGAAATGCAAATATTTATTTCAAGATAAAACAAGCCAAACAAATCCAATGCAAATAGAATAAAATGGAGGCAGAATTTGAGGAAGCTCAATACAGTTTCATACAGTCGCTGCTTTCCCCCCCAAGGCTGTGACATGCTCTGACATATTTTACTGCCTCAGTGGCAATGCCAGTTTCCCTCCAAGAATTCTTTTCAAATTCAGCCAGAGTGTGTGTTTGGAATTTCTGGCATTTGAGCTTTAGCTTAGAAAAATGGAGCTTAAAAAGAAGAACAACCACATCATGAATCTGTCAATAACTGTTCACAGTGTGCAGCAGAGTAAATTATACCACGCCGTTTAAAGTATTTCCTCTTTCAGATGTAGAGTAAAAAGGTGATTCTGACAATCTGCACACACAAGAACTCTCAGTAAAGACACTGATAATGGTGATGACATTGGCTCAAGTGCAGACATTTAGCTTTTTTAGACTCCAAAAGTAAACAATTATGCTGGGGATCTAACCATCGTCCTTTGTTAGTTGACAAGCAATAAAACCATTCACACAAAAGTAAACTTATGGACAAGAGTGGGTTTGTCTTTCACTATTTCTGCATTAAATAACCAGACAGAAGGTTTGTGGTTATGATTGGTATCACATTTGAATTGTGAGGCTGTTGGTGAGAATCCATGACTTGTTTCAAAGGAGTTTCTCAATGCAAGTAAATTAGTTTGATGTCTACAAATAATGTTTCTGCTGGGATATAAAAGACTTGGAATGGGTGTGAAGGACACGACATTATCTGTAAAACACAAGTAGGTGTGATGGCAGAAGGACACATGGTCTCCAGTGGCACTGGGTAAGAAGTGTGTATTCATGATAAGACACAAGACACAGGTAGTCGAATGAAATGAGAAGTGTTTGGGGATGTTTCTGTTGAATGCAGCAAAGGACATTAGATCGCACTTAAATGGAACATTAGATGGTACAGATGGTCACTGACCCAAAACGTAGCCTATGTGAAAACACCTCGGGGGTTTCTGAAAAAGGAAGTAGAATAATTTTAAGTAGTCTAGTCAAGTGTTTCATCTAATATTCAAGCTGCATTTCATCTGTTGAGGACAAAACTAGTCTGTCCTTTCAGAGCAAGAATATTTGAGAAAGCATTGAAAAGTCTTCATTTTCTGTATGGGTGGTGTCAGAAGTTCATTTATATTTAAGCCCATGCCAAAAAGCTGTAATACTTATAAATTTTGGACATAAAACTTTAGACGTAAATACCCTTTAATTAAAAATGAGTGTGCCCATATGTTTAAACGTAAATTAAAATGTTTTCTAGAAAGTATGTGTCACAGATATAAAGTAACATCACCATCACTTAGAAAGGAGGCTGTACTGGATGAGCAGTGTGTCTCTCTGAACAATAAATTCTGGTTCCTTTAAGTAATGACCAAAACCTTAACCTTGTTGCCTTTGTGTTTGGCCATGACCAGATGTTACAAAAGGAAAGGGTGTGTAGTCTGCCCTTCGCTGTATGCTGCCGCCATCCTCCTCCTGTGCATTTTTCTCTCACTCTCCCTTTAACAATTTGTCTTTCTCACCAATTATCCTCTTTTTCACATTTCTTTTGCTATCTTCCCCCCTTGCCTATCCCACCATCTCTTTTATCACCCTCTTGTTTTTACCCATCTGCAGCACCTTTTTTTGCACTTCACTTCCTCATTCTTGCTTTACCCTTTTAGCCATTTCTATGAATCATGTTCCCCTTTATGTTCTCTCTAAGTTGCTCTCTCTCACTCCACTGCCATTTTCTACTTGGCTCCCTCACTTTTCTCACGTCCTTGTCGATTGCTGTAACAGTATTTTCTCTTTTCTCTCCCCTCATTGAGCTCAACTCTGCAGTGTATTTAGTTCTCTTTTCTTTTCAATTCTCTCATGGACAGACTAGCAAAAAAAAAGGGAAAGAAAATAAATCTATGAATTTCTTTCACATGGAAAAGTGCACACATGCTTCACACAAGCAAATACACAACTGAAAACACACATTAAAGCAAATGAGAGTAAACATACTTGAGTAGCCCTTTGTGCTTCCACCTCAGCCTTTCCTCCAGCCCTCTCAACATGAAAGACATGTGACATCTCTCTTTGTTCTCCCTCTTTCTTTCTCTCCATCTCTCATCAGCCTCTCTCCTCACCTCCCCATCATTACACCTCTCCACAGCCCTCCACATCTCCTTAGCTCAGTTCCTGTGTCTTTTCTTATTTATTCTCCCTCCATCTACACCATCAGCCTCTCCTCTTGTCATTACTCTGTGTCCCCCTCTTTCTCTTACTCCTCTTTCACATCTTTTTCTCATGTGGTGGCTCACTTTTTTCCCCCACTACAGCTGAGTGCAACAAACAAAAAATATTTGAACACAACCTTGGGTGTAACATAGCTCACTTTTGCTCCTGTCCCAAGCAAGGACACTGCGAGCAGGAGTAAAATGACGTGGTACAGTAGAAAGTATGTTTAGGTACCCCTTCCTAACTACATAGTAAGTTGTAGAGGCATTTTATATACTTGAAATATGAGAAAACTTTTCCTACTTAATAGAGATGTTAATATAAGAGCCAGCAAAATAACTCCACAAAGGCCAAGCAAAGGAGCAGCTGGAAGGGTAACGAACACAGGAATGGTTGTGAATCATGCCACTGTACAGCACTGATGCACAAACATGCACTTGTCATCAGTACAGAACTTTAACTGCAATCATCACAAATTATCACCAGCTTAAGGATGCAAAGCAACACCTGGATCACCCAGTCATTCTGGAAATAAATACCATGAACTTTGGCATCAGTGTTGAAACAACAATATGAGTAGCATTTAATGAAAGTAACACCTTGCTAACTGTTTCACGTGTGGTTGGAAATTTTCTACTTTAAGGCATGTGACTGTTCAGGAGTAAAGATAAAATAAAAAGCACAAATACAGGTCAGCAACTTCCTGTTGCAATGATGGTCCAAAAGATGAAAGCAATCCTCCTAAAATCAATAAAGTCACCTCAAGAACCTCAAGCTGCAGATTTTGGAGTCGCGCTCACATTCCTTAATATCAATATTTTCACTTCAAAAATGTATTTTAAAAAGATGTGCCCAGTGTACTTTTATATACAACCAGCACAAAATTATGGAAAGGAATGTAATGAAGGTATGTTGCTGCGAAGCCAGGGGGAGAGCAATAAGGCCACAGTGAAGGAGTCTGTGCATTTGGAAACTAAATGGAAAGGTGTTCAGTTCACTTTTGTCAAGTTAGGGAACCACTGATTAAAAATTGCATTCATGTCATTGCATTTCACAGTTACATTTAGCTTTGTACCTCCAAGGTTTAAGAAGATAAAAGAAAACTACAGCCAATGGCACTGAATCTCTGTCAATTTTAGACTATACACTACTTTACTTTAGTGCTTTCTCATTTGCCTCTCTGTTTCTGCTGCATTTTCAGGAAGGAAAATATGTTAGACCATACTTTAACTCTGCCCTCATGTAGCATTAACCCTTTATGTCCATTTTGGGATTTTTGCAAATACGCACTCTGACATAGCAAACAAAGTAGTACCACCGGAAACTGCAGGGGCAGTGTTAAGCAGTATAGCTGATAACGCAACCCGCAAAAGAACAAAGAAAAAGAAGCTGTGATGTGTTTAAGTGCTGTCTACTTCACCCTGAGAATGTATATTATCATTATTTCATCCGCTGTCGCCATGTTTACAGTCTGAAACTGACGTCAGAACTCTAAGGTGAACTCTAAACTCTGCACTGACCTCTAGTGGATGTAGTGGAAAACAATCATCCCAACAGAAAAGACGCATTGATATTTTTGGTGCCAACACTTACAGATGCTTTTGTTGACAAACACAGAATGTATGGTTTATCTTTAAACATTCAGTACATAGGTAAAACTCACACTTTTTAAGACGTGCTTCAGGGAGATTATTGACTATGTTATGAGCAGTAAATGGGGCCTTGACGCTTCCAGGACTTAAACCTGAGTTGGTTTGTTTAAAGAAGAAAAAAAACTCTAATTCTCCGATAAAAAAAAACAGCAAGATTTTTAACACCATTTCATGATTTAGAAAAAAAAAACATGAATAAACCCTGAGCCACAATTTCAAAATCACTAATGAGTTAAAGTGGTAGTCTGCTCCATCTATAAGCTCTTAAGTGTACAAGCAATTGGTCCAGTGATGTTTTCCTCTGAGGATGCAGGAGGAACAGACCGAGTGAGTGTAATGTAGTAACAGTTGTCCTGTGGGAGTACGCCAGACAGCAGTGAAGTGACTATTGTACTAGTAGTGCCATCTGTATGGCACTTCAACAACAACACACTGTGAGTCTGCTCAGATGAAATACACACAGCTTAAAATGGGTTTTAAAATATTTTTTTATTCCAACATAGTACAGTATGAAGGTTTACAGCTTTACAAACATGTTCAAATAGTTTACTGACCCAAATAAAAGAATTTATAGTAGGTCATATTGCAACTGCACAAGTCCAGTAGAAACAGGTGCACTACATAGTTCACTGCATAAAGCTACTTAAACACCTGCGTGCCATGACTAATATCAGTTTGCTCTGCACAGCTAAAATTACAGCTCTATAGTCATTTTTAATAGGTTCATCTTCTCCTGCTCCCCCAACCTCCCATTATACCCCAGATGCCTGCTGTTCTGCCATATACGATCCCACTGTTGTGTCACTGCAATCTCATTCAGTATTCTGTGAAAGATCTATAGTTTACATCAGTTTTGTATGCGTGTGTGTGCTGCAGCCAGCAAAGCGCAGGTGATAGCTTTGTGCGTGCGTGTGTAAGTATGTGTCTGGCAGAGGGGCATTAAGCCAAATGACTGACGTCAAGACCCTGTCAGAAAGCAGAGGAAGGGTACTCTTTTCTTTTACGTGCATGTTTTTTGTTTTTCATGTGAAGTTGAAGAATATAACAGAAGTGTCAGATATAACTGATTTCTCACAAGAAATTCAACAACGATTTGAATTTATGTTTGACTATCTGAGCATAATACTAAATGCATCCACATGAACACTGATGGTGTTAAATATACACTTCACAATGCACATTAGAACACTTGTCACTTAACGACTTGTTTCTCCTGTAAATACAATGGAAAAACAGCACATGCTCACATACTCTTGCACAGTGTGTATAGAATAATGTTCATTTATGTGCCATTTACATTCAACAAAATTGCCATATATCTTGATGTGGAAGACATCATTTGTGATCAATCACATAAACCTCAATGTGCCTGGAAGTTCAGGGTGGAACAGGAGGAAAAAAGTGACTATGTCAACTTGATGGAAAGTGTGGACAACAAGAAAAATAAAAGACACGGAGAACAAGTCATGTTACTACGATGTGATTTCAGTGACGTTCTAGAAACAAACCTGTGGTCAAGTTCAAGTTATTTATGTGCCTTATTATTTATCATATTCGCTAAAGCCATCACTCTTCCTTGCATATATATTTTTAATATACCAATTTTGCCACATTTTCAAGCTTTTCCATCTTGCTGCCATGTGAGTATATAAGAAGCTGTAAATTGTTAATTCCTATACATCAAGTCAAATAGAATTTTAACTGTGCAAGGACGCAACTAGCAACCCATCTAAATTCTATCAAAGGGCTAGAGAAGTTAATAAGTCTTTATAACTTTATATCTAAATATTAGTAGTAAATTTTCACAATACTTGAGCTGAACTGAATTCACTGATGTGAGTTTTGTTATCATTTGAATCTCACTTTCATTTATTGCTATCTTTGGGCTTCAGCAGTATTCTAAAAACCAGATGTCTTTTGTTTCATGTGGAAAAACTATTTATTGCAAAGCCAGAAAAACTTTTTGTCATTTTTTTAAACTTTGACAAGTTTAGTGTATGCAATTCTATTTGCAAGAATCTGAAAGGGATCAAATCTCTGAAGCTTTAAATTGTTTTGGATACACATTGTGAATTTATATCTCATTCAATGTCATTATCAGTTCCATTCTTTCGATTATTATTTACTTATTTTTGCTTTTTGGCTTGTCATGTCAGTTCAGACGGGTTACTTTAGATAAATGAAAATGCAGTATAATTCTTGTGTATCTGATCGTTCTGCAACATTCCACTATTCTGAGCATCCTTCACATCTAACGTCTGTCTGCCACTTATAACGTACACACTGCACTGTCATCATCAAGGTAAAACAGACAAAGAGCATTCCAGCATCTCTTTCAACAAGCTGTTCTCTCCCTCTTTCTCTCTTGCTCCCTCTTTCTCTTACTCTCTTGTTTCCCTCCTCTTTTCCATTCATCCACTCTTGGGAGTATTTGCTCTGACGTTCCCCCCTCCCTGCCTCCACCCCCATGGTGTTGAGAGAAAGACGGTGGTGCCAGACTCAGCTCTTTCTCTCTCCCCTCGATGCATTCTGCAAAGAATGCTGGCAGACTTCAAAATAAGCTTTAGGAAGTGGGTCTAATCCAAGGTGATTTATCTAAATGGGACATTCATGTGTATGCGTGGCTTTACAGCATGTTTATATTCGTACAGATTGCGTGTGTGTGTGTGTGTGTGTGTGTGTGTGTGTGTGTGTGTGTGTGTGTGTGTGTGTGTGTGTGTGTGTGTGT
>JBBBVU010000015.1:18804005-18815586 GCA_037177055.1 Atherinosoma microstoma | reverse complement strand
AAGCACCAGAGTTGAACCAGCTAAGCACTGGCTCTAGCACCAGCACCGAACTAGCACCAGTGGAAATGAGCTATGGGTAGTGTTTGGTGACACTGACAAAGTGCTTTGGGGGGCATGAAAACTGGCACATTGAGTTGCCTGCACCTGAGTCTCTGCTCTCTGCTCTAGAGAAAGAGATAAGGATAAGGGCTCCTGATGAACTGGTGATCACAGGAGCCTCTGAACCTTGAAGAACCAGGTTGAGTCCCTCCCCTGTCAGTTTTCCTTTCTTCAAGGGGGGCAGGGACAGTGAAAATGGGGTTGTTAGGTCACCCGCTTCTTTTTCCCATCCCCGGAGTGGGACGGGCGGTTTCTTGCCGCAGCTGCCGCAAAGGAATGCTTTCCCCACGGTCTTGGGTTCTCGGCTTTGTTAGGTTGGTTTGATTGCCCACCTACATGCCTCTGTGTCTTTATCCACTCAGCCGTCCTTTTGCAGCTGCAGCTAAGGCTGCAAAGCGTGGTAAACAGAGGTTGAATTCTTCACCCTCCTCCTTTCTGCGGGTGCTCATCTCCCTCATTTTTTCCAAAGCTGGGCCAAAGAGACCTTTGGTGGGATCATAAGTCGCATCCAGGACCTCAGCCTTTTGGGAATCACCCAAGCCTGACAGGTTTAACCACAGGGCCCTCTCATCAGAAACTGTCAGTCTCATAACGCGGCCACAGCCCTGAATATTTGTACATCCTCTGATAAATGGATGCTGTGAGGCAATCCATCTGACTGGGGAGAGAGACACTTGAAGATGCTGAAAGTGACTTGCGGTTAGGGTAAAGGTGATAAGCCACTGAAGGCTCTACCACTCGGGGCTCGGCCAACCCCAGCTCCCCCATACCTTGCACCTCCAGCTTAGAGCAGCCTTTGGCGGGAAGCTTGCTCTTGTAAGAGCTTGACCAGTAACGGCTCATTTCCTTCATGCAAGCAGGGGCAGCTTGTAACAGCTGCTTCACTGGCGGTAAGGTTGGTGGAAGCCTCTTACCACCATACAGATCCCATTCTGTCCCTTCAGCATCCTTTGCTGCTGGCCATGGGATTCCAAGCTTTGCAGATGCACATTACAGACATCGTATAAACTGCTGTCCACTAGAGGGGCCATTTCCGCCCCACTAGGTGGCCGTGAAGGCTGAGCAGGGAAGGTGGAGTCTTCCTCCTCTTGTTATTCATGTTATTCGTCTCGAGGAGGTCAGAGTTGGTATCGCCCTCTGCATCCTAATTAACAGGGTCGAGCTCCCCGACGTCGAGGATTCCCTCAAAAAGTGGGGGCATGACCAGAGCCTCCTCCTCCATCATGTACGCCCAGCTCGTGATGGCTCACGGTTGATGGATGTCTGGAGCACAGCAGTGGCTCCAGAAAGAAAGGGGTCCTGGTTGTTTGCTACTGCTACCCTCAGCCTCCTTTCCAGGAACTTTTCAGGCATGGAGGAGCAGTGCGAGCATTCCAGCGGGTTAGCCAGCGAAGACTGAGCGTGTTTAACGCCCATGCAGGCTATGCACATCGGATGAGGGTCCCGACCCGAGATGGAGGCCCCGCGTCAGGCAGGATGCAGTCTCCTTAGCTTTAGGTTCCGACCCTTTGGCGGGGGTTGGCAACCGTAGCAATAGCAGAAATATTGAGAGGAAACAGGCATAACACGTTAGTCTGTTCGTAGGCACTAGCCGCGAGGTTGATTCCGAGCTCGCAACAGAATGTCCAAATCAGCTCGTCGTAGCACGTTAGCTGATGCAGACTGTTTTGCTAACAGGTTAATGCTAGGCTAAGATCAGGCTCACCTTAACGTGCTAGCCTGAGTTACACGGGCTTCAGTGCGCCGCTTGTTACAGCTGGGTAGATGACCATGCAACTAACTTCTTACAAAGGACTTACTCAGCACGATTCAGACCAAAGCCAGGCATTGCGTTCGGTGATGTGCTCCTTAACGGCACGCCTGAGAACAGTTGAACAGTAACCGAGATAGCCCGACCACGCTGAGGGAGCTTTTCTGTAGTTCCACATGGGAAGAAAGTGAGAATGAGTTGGGAATGGTCGGTTGGCTGTACATGTATGGGGGGGCAGAGCCCTGAGCACGGCTCAACCGGTCTGTCACAGACAGACGTTGTGTCATTGGAGCTTCCGTATTTGGTCACGCCCAGGCGAATCCCATTGTGAAACACCGAGCGAAGTTAGAAAAAGAACCTTCGCTGAAGTACTTTACACTATTTACCTGCATGTTGTGTGAAAACAATTCAGTACTTAGTTCTGAATCACATATTGTGTTTTGGAATTTAAAAGTATATGAGCAAGAAATTGACTTAAATACTGACTAAAGGTGGAAATGCCAGCTGTCAGGAAAAGCTAAAAATCTACAGTGAAATATTACTCTACCACTGACTTATAAATGTATGAAATATGCTGGAAATTTCAGTGTAGAGTACAATACATTTCTAAAATAGCTCTTTTCTGAAGGAAGATGTGCATACACTGACCAAAAAGTCTGTAGTTTGACTTTGTGGGTGTGCTGTGCCAGAGGCAGTTGAACACATAAAGGCTTCTGAAGCCTGAACTTTTGACTCATGAGGATTCATTTTAACACATACTTACCTCATTATTTCAGACTTTGCTTTTACTTAATAAGATCCCTTTATTGTGGCATCATGTACAGTATAAAACAAAAAATAAGGAAAAAGAAGAGGGGGTCAGTTAAAAATATATTAGAATATTGTAAGTTAGCAGGTGATGACTGAATCTGCAGAAATTCAGCATCTGCAACTTCTCCTACAACTACTGTCATTAGAGGGAGGATCAGAACAACCAAACTTAGATTTGTATCTATAAATACATGCATAGCTTGTTCTCTGCAGGAGATTTAGTCAATCTTTATGAATACTTTGTTTTTCCTCCACCAGACAGTTCAGACAGGTTTAAGACTCTTAAAACAGAGTCAATCCTTCCCTACATCTGGCCATGCTTAAATCCCCTGGCCATTTCCCACTAACGGATGGCAAAGCAACATTTAGCTTAGCAAGGAGCAATCCTTGTTCAGATTCTGACCTCATCATTCTTACCATGTTACATCACTTTGATTTGCCCTCTATCTAATTTGCCTCATCATACTCCTACACAAAGATGCATCCTTTTTGTCTCTGCTGTTTCTTCTCTTTCTTCACTCCATCCCTTTGTCAATGCGTTTGTGTACGCTGTATATTTTCTCCTTTTTTTGGCTGTCTGTGCCAATTCCCTTCTGCACCCTCTATCTCATACGTTGTTCATCTGTTTCTTCTCTCCAGCCACCCCCCACCCCCACACACACCCCTTTCCTAAGCAGTCTGTGACTGTAATGTTGCTGAAGAGAACACAGCGTGTCAGCCTGAATCAGACAGATGAGCTGGGAGGGGAGTAAGAGGCTGAGAGCCCTGCATTAATCCACACACACACAGACACACTTCTTCCCTGCCTGAGGGGCCTCACAGACAGACACCACAAACACACGCATTGTCCCAATGTTCCTAAATGACCACCGACTTAATGATGTAATCACGATACACATCATGATACTCACCGGAAAAAAAAAGGTAATTCCAGCATTACATACATTGTACTAACATACAATTTTGGTTACTTTTGCTTATACAAATAGACCCCCCGAAAATGTGTGCTCAGTGTGTTTGATGCTGTTTGGGAAACAGGTTACACATAAAAAAAATCAGGCAACTTGTGTTTTTTTGTTTGTTTTTTCTACTGCTGTGAGATTGGAAATTAAAATTTTCCATCTGCCTTCAAATGCAGACCACAGCAGTATGAGGAAGACATATTTACACTTCCACACAATCCTGCGGGAATGTTGCACAAGTGACAACGTGTAAAATGACCCAAATAGGTTTTACTCAAACCAGTATCACATTGTTGAGACTGGACTTGTTTTAGATGAAAAAATAAAAAAAAGCTTTACTTGAAGCCCCCTTCAAAGTAGCTTTTAACTTTAGCTTGCCTGTCAGGAATCCATCTGATTCCCCAGATCAAGAGTGCTCTCACCACAATCTGCTACAGGTAAGATGCTGACAACTTATTAGTACTTCACACAACTGCACTTTAAAGGAAAAATCCCTTTAACTAGCAATCATGGTTCAGGTTTTTTTAGTTTTCGGGCAAGTTTATTGATGATTATTAACTATTTTGTGAACCCAAAGAGCTGGTAAGGAAATGCTTGCAGGCAATTACTTTATGTTTGGTATATAATGAACATCAATCCATTTTCTAGACCTTTTTCATTTTGTTTGGTCAAGGGAGGGTTAGAGTTTGGAGTTGGAGTCATCGAGCTCGGTCGTCAGTCCATCACAGGGCCAATACAGAAACAAATAAAAACCAACAACCCAGTATGCCCACATCAGCACCTTCTCTTAATTCAGAATCACTGATTAACCTTAAATGCATGTTTTGAAGAAAATGTAATAAACAGTGTAAACAAATCATTTAGGATACAACAAAAAGCGAGCAAGATTTAAAGCTCAGAGGATTCTCACTTCACACAAAGTTGTTTGTCCATTCAGAGATACCATAGTAAAAATGGGGGCAAAAATATGGCATCTGCCATGTATCTAGATATAAATGGTTCCTTCTAAGTGATTAAATAACAATAGAAACACAGTTGTTAGTTATATATTACATTTTTCTGTCATTGACCTTTGATTTCGTTACACACTGCACCTTTAACTTTGTCACTGTGATAATGTGGCAGTGCGAGTACAGCTTTCTCAGGATTTTTTTATCTGGTTTGGAATCAAGTTTTGTATCTGATGATTGTTAATAGCATCAAATATAACATGACAACTCTTTTGTTCACAATCTCAGTTCAAAGACCACGATGAAGACATTTTACACAACTACTTAACACTCCACATCATCTAAGGTGGAAGGAAAAATGGGAAGCAGAGACTACAATTTTGACTTGTAGGGTTTTATGACTTAATACAACTTTTATCTCTCCCCCCTTTTTTTATTACACAGGGCCTTGTGCTTATCTATCTTGTCTTTGTAAGAATCAAGTTAAGGCCAGCAAGGGTGAACATAGCCCTCCAGGCAGGAGTCTTGCCTACACTTTGTGCAGCCATGTGACCAACACATCTACGCCCACCTCATTAGCCAGGGCTACAATACAACCTTATTTAAAAATACACAGTGGAATTCCAGGAGAGCAGTGAAATCTGAGAGCCATGAATTATAAATACGACAGCCAGAGAAGAGAAAGCCGCCCACAGACACTATCAATGTGTGCAACTTGATGTTTGTGTGTTTGTAGCTACCAGTAAAAATGCAAATTGCCATTGTTTCTTTTCACATACAAAAGATATGAGCCAGCTTAGTGGTACTGCCAACATAAAACATATATTCCATCCAAAAAGTTACAAAGAGTCGGTCTGCCAAACATACAAACATATTGCGTCCAACCTTGGAAATGCTGCTGTACTGCAGCAGCACAGAGGCTATTTGAAATGAACGCAAGCAAGAATTAAACAAATGCAACTTTTCAATTACCAAATACAGAAGTAAAGAAGTACATGTAAAGAGAAAAAGACTCCAAGAAAGCTTAACGCCAGTAGCCACTAGCTCCATTTGCTTTGTTTGTGTCACATTCTCACTGATAATTGAAATGTACTTGAGGCATTTATAGTCTATTACTGGAAGGACATTAGTATTTTTCAGCCCTTTTATCTCCATTTAATGATTATCACTAGCTTAAGTACAAATGGGAAAAATGTGGTTTGTGGAAAGCACATTTCCAAGATATCTTCCTTTGTAATGAATTACATGTCTATGATTAATAACAATCTTTAAATAAAATACAAATTAGTTTTAGTCTCATTTCACAAATATGGACTGAGGCTTTGTTGGTTGTTTACCTCAAAAACACTGCCTTCATGGGAGACTTCCAAACAAGTCTTTGCTACAAAGACTGTCCTTGTGCCTCAGTTACACACCAATCAGTCACAACATTAAAACCAGCTCGCTAATAATGTTTAGGTCAATGTCATCCTGCTAGATTAGAAGCCCTGTGGGAGTGTTGTGTGGCATGATGCAGCCACTGTGAATCAAACCTGTTCTGTGAAGCCTGAAAGAGGCTGGGTCAACAATTTGAGTAGTTTACAGTGCTCCTTGGGTCCTGAGCATCTTTTGTTGTGTGATGGGTGTTCACATGGATGATGTGTGCAGCAAAGCAGGATTCCCATGAACTCAACAACCCAAAGTTTCCCAGCAGAACATTGCACTGCATCGATTTAATCATGCTACTTACTTTGTTTGTAGTTTCTAATGTGACTGATTACTGTGGCATTGTTTGAGATTTTTCATTCTGACACACCCTAAAGCAGTGTTTTCCTCAACAGTAACAGCACTATATTTGTTATAAATGGAAGAATATTGCAAGATACACGAGAAGAGAGGTTAATGATCAAGAGGAGACAGAATGCAACACATAAAAAGCTATTAAAGCTAAAAAAAAAAAAACATAGTGAAAAAAACAATCAGACAGAGATTGTTTTGCCGACTCACCCAGACCTCCTGTCTGTTTGGACTGCATTGCTGTTGGCAAACATCAAATTAAACACTGACAACTTATCCACAATATGTTTCCTAAGTCTGACTGTATGCCATCTTTGCAACTTAAAGTGTTAAAATCACAAAAATAACCCATATGCATCAGGTGCACATAACTCTGTGTAACAACCTCCCTACTTTATATCTAGTATACATTAGAGCTTACCACTGATGAATAGTAAAGGCAGGAGCAGTGCAGTGTGGTGAGCAGAGCCCCAGTCTGTGGAAACAGGCCTCAGTGTGGATGACAGGCCTAACGAGCTAAATATAGCCTTCTGGGTTATCTCCTCTGTGGGCGCAGCGAGTCCGTTGTTGCTTCACATTATTTACGTGTCTGTGCGTGCAGCCTCTCTCTCTCTTTCATTTCACGCCCCCCCACACAAACACATCACTATCTCTTGCTCTCTGTGTTGCATACTCATTTTTTTCTCTCTATTTCATCCCTTCATTGCATCTTTTTCCCCTCCCTTCATCTCTTCTCTCTGTCCCCTGGCATCCTTTTGTCATTTCCTCTCTCATTCCTATTCTGCTTTTTTCACTCTCCTCCTTTTCCTCTGCATATCTCTCCTCTCTCCATCAGTCTCTCCCACTCCTCTTTCATTCTCTTTATCTCTGCTTCCCTTTGTATCCCTCCCTCTCTCAGCAGCTCCCTCTTTTTTTTGTCTGACACTCTCTGAGCCTTTTTTTCACTATAGCTATCTTTCCCTTTGAGCCTCTGTTTCTCTCCTCTCTCTCTCATTTTCTCTCCCCCATTCCCTCCCTCTCATTTCTGAGCCATGCCTATGAAGTTGCAGAGCAGTGTGTTAGCCATCCACTACAGCACAGCGAGCCCTTGTTCAAATAATACAGCTGGAGGTGCTAAATGTCTGCCATGCTAACCTACATGGATGTGTCATCAGCATCTGCAGATCCCTGACCTCATGCCACAGGGAACTGTTAAAGCTCAGTGTTGAACCTAAACATACAGCAAAGATACACCACCATTTCTTCCACAGCTCTAGTTTACCACTGCTGCAGTGATAACAAAGGTTGTGACATTTAATATGCAAAAAGTTCAATTAAATGCCACCCATTGCCCCCATCTATGTAAAGACAGAAAAATGCATCTTCGTTGGCACATCAACTCTCCTATTAGATAAGAAGGGCTGGAGGAGATTTGCAGCAGAGAAGGTGGATGTTACTTGCTACTTGCTCCATACAGTAATTCTGTCAAACCGCAGCTAAAATGGGGAGTGCCTTAGATCAGGGAAGTGGGTGTTTTTAAAAAATCTGTGGTTTTCTTTTTTTGTTTGTGTTTTCTGTGACATTACTTTTTCCTTCAATGAGATAAACTGTGAGGACACACAAGAAGCTCCATCTTTGATTTACAATTTCCCTCTGGGATAAATAAATAATTTTTCATTTAATCTAAAGCGGTATGGGAAGAAAAGGACCATTAACAATGCCTCAAGTCTGTTATGTAGTATGTCATTTATTCAAAGTTTTAGGAACATGCAAAAAATTCAAAACGCAGGAGATGGTGAAAATATATTGAAATGAATGCTGAAATTATGTTGAAACTCAGCTGTAAATTTGAAAGACTGAATAAGTAATGGCTTTAAAGTCACTTTTACTGATCAGTCACTGCTTTGATCAAAAGTGAGAACTTAAGGCTAGTGGCATGTTGAATTTCTATATTTAAATTGTTTTTTTAAACTATATGACTAAATCATTTGCCTAGGAAAAAGTAAGGTCAGTTACAGATCTACAGTACATGAAGTGTGTTGACCCTGAGTGTACTGAAGCAAACCAGGATGTGTTTTCATTCTTAGAAATTCATCTTTTCATATTTAATTGAGAGGGGAAAAAAGTGCTTAAGTTCCTGTTGGTCACAGACTGAAAACAACAGCACACTCCAGTGTTTTCATTATGTCATCAGTTTCATTGCAGTTATCCTGTTAAAAAAATATGAATGCAACATTTTCTCCAGGTTTGATCCTTTTTACACTGTCATGGCCCTCATGTGGACAGAATGCCAAGTGTAAATGAATGAATGAATATGATGTGTATTTGTGTGTTTTATGTGTTGATCTCCTGCTTGTCCGTGTGCTTCTACATCGATTTGTCTAACTGCCAGATCACCTGTCTGCTTGCTTTTCTCTCACACTCTCTGTTTGTCTATCTGGCTGTCTGCTTCTCCCTCTTTCTGTCTATCCATCTGTGTGTCTATCTAGCTTACGACCCTGATCCCGCCTGCTCTCCCAGGTTTATGAAATGCGAGCAGCTTAGCAGATGGTGCATATCGTATTCTGGTTGGTTCTGTGTGGGTTTTGTACCACAGATGAAGGCTTACAATACATGTGAGCCTTTAGTCGCGCAGACGCACCGACACAGGGAGCTCAGGCTGTTAGCGCATGAGAAGAAAATAAAAAAAAAGAAAAAGCCAAAGAAACACACTAAAAAATATAGAAGGTCTGAAGGGGGAATATACTGTGGTGAGGAATAAGAAAAGCACGTTATGGATAGAGGAATTAAGGGAGCAAGATAAACGGTGCAAAAGAAAAACTCACGATTACAAAGGCTTCCACAGTTACACAGAGGGAATTTGTAACTTTGTTCTATTATCATTTATATTAAAGAGCCTTCCATCTGCATACAAGATGTTTTTCAGAGTAAACAATTACCAGATATTAGCCAAAATGCATGTCGTCATTTCAGCATGATTTAAATGTGTCAACTTTTTGTGAGCTCAGGAGATTTACTCCAGTTTTATTGCTTGCTAATCTATGATGAGTGAGAATGTAATTTCAAACAACTAAACAAAAGAGACAGAGCAAAATCCATCTCTGTTTGACACAGATATCTTCCACTGATATAAATATTAAACAACAATCCAGCTAGCAAGAAAAAAAAAGTCCCTAGACTGTAATTCTTCTGGAGGAGTCCATCAGACTGTTCTCAGATGAACTAATAGAATACAGCTCGGTTAAAGGTGTGCTAAGACTCACCATGATGTAGTGTCTCTGCATCTCTGTCTTCTCACTGGCCAGTTTCTCACACTCCAGCTTCAGGCTGCATAAAGATGAAAACAGATAAAAATACTATTTGTATCCAACAGAAATTAAGTAGTACACATAAATCAGACATTGCACTGATCACTTATAGTATAAGGCCATGTGAGGTTACCGGAAATTATTTCTATCCACATGGCTCAGAGTGACACTGAGAAAAATTCCCCTTTATGGCAGAAACAGCCAGCAGGGTCTGTGTTATTCTGCACTGCGATTCATCCTGTACAAGTGTGTGTGAGGCTGTGCATTTTAGAATCAAAAGATTTGCCTGGTTTACTTTCAAATATGTTTAAAATTTGCTGTGTAAGTTAGTAATGGATTAAATAAGAGAACAATGATGCAGATGAAGCTTCTCAAAATTGCATTCTTATCCAGGAGGGGTTAATTACAGTTGCATTAACATGGATCTGTTCATGATCGTTTGGATTGTTTTCAAGAAGAGTTTCACAACCCAAATTTAGAAATGTCAGATTTTTGTGATGAAAAACATGAAACCATGAAAAACAGCTCCTTATCTTTTTGTCTCTGAGATTCACCAGCACAACCAGTTGAAATATAAAGGAGGGTTGCTATATCACAGCAGGCTGTTAAACTCACTCACAAAAGTAAGATGAGCAAGATGGTGGATGTTTTAAACAGTAAGTTAGTCAGAATCCCTCCCGTCAGCTACATGATAACATGATCATCAGGGAACTCCAGTCAGAAAACCAGCATTTGTTGCATCTTATTAATCATGAAGAGGTTGCTAACCCAATTACACAAGAAAGAATGATATAGTGTAAAAATCAAATAATACAGCTAGCTGAGTGCTATCAAAGGCTGTCCATTTTTTCAAAGGACCAAATCTGCCCTGATTTGTCAGCTTTACAGATCTGAACAGGCATCGCCAACCATTCCACATCAGCACTGCTGATATCTGAAATTTAAGAACGGGTTTGCCCAAAATCAGCATACAAACTCAGGAAAATCATTTAAGCTTATAAAGCCAAATGTATCATATTTGATACATAATGTTTCTGAGACATTTTGCATCACTTTATGGTAATAACTTTGCTCAAAAACCATGCATATACAATATGATACTTGGCTTCTGCTCTCTAATGGATACCAGAAAGCAAAAGACTACACTACAATAATTTTGACATGTCACACGGTAATAAGTGATAAATATACCAAATTAAAAAATGTCTTAAATTTTTTCTACATTTTGTTATAGGGCCAAATAAAGACTTCAGATTAAAAGAATTGGACTTTTCTCCCTTGTTTTTCTTAGGTTAGGCTTTAAAGGGTTAATTACACAGAATTAAATCACAATGTTTTTCTTCCATCATGACAAATATGGTAGGGTATCATTTGTTTAAAAAAAACAAAACAAAAAAAAACAACCACTGACATTAATTAGATAAATGTGTACTTAGACAAACAGAAGATTTGATTGTATCTATGCATGTTTATTGTCATGTGTGTGTTTACCTGTGATATTGAGCCTGGAGGAACTGGAATTCTTCCTTGATTCGATCTAAAGTTTCCAGGACTGTGAACTTGAAAGACTGGCCGGGCTGCAAGGGGACCTGCACAATTAAAGAGAGGAAGAATGGATGGATAAGAATAATACTGATGTAAGGCAAAGCAAGTTTATTTGTATAGCACATTTCATGTACATGACCATTTAAAGTGTTTTACATACAAACATTAGACACATTACAGCGGGGTGCAGAAAGCATTAAGAAGAATTTAAAAACCAAATGAATTAACAAAAATAGAAAATAAAATGAATAAAGAAAGAAAACCCTCAGAAAAAATATCACTTGTTATCATAAAAGGCTGCAAATAATTTAAAACCGCTGAGAGCTTCAGCAGACCTGCAGGTTTCTGGGAGTTTGTTCCACATGTGAGGAGCATAAAAACTGAACGCTGCCTCTCCGTGTT
>JBBBVU010000015.1:18785943-18803905 GCA_037177055.1 Atherinosoma microstoma | reverse complement strand
ACATCAGTCCTTTAATACTCGATATGTTCTTTAAGTGATAGTAGGCTGACTTCACAACTGTCTTAATGTGACTACTGTAGTTCAGGTCTGAGTCCATGACTACACCCAGGTTTCTGGCTCTGTTGGTGGTTTCTAACTTAGCTGTCTGTCTGGTGAGATGGTCATGTAGATCTGTGTCATCAGCATAGCTATGGTAACATATTTTGTTTTTTATAATGTGAGCAAGTGGGAGCATGTAGATATTGAACAGCAGTGGCCCCAGGATGGAGCCTTGGGGAACTCCGCAGGTTATTTTAGTTTTCTCAGATTTATAGTCCCTGTCTTTTAGATAGGACTCAAACCAGTTAATTGTAGTTCCAGAAAGTCCTACCCAGTTTTTCAGCCGGTCTAGTAAGATGTTATGGTCGATCGTGTCAAATGCAGCACTGAGATCCAGTAGTGCACGCAGGCCAGGTAGGCCTGTGTGTGAATGCTTGTGCCTGATCAAGAAGAAACTGTAGGTACTGTCCCATTGCTGTGTGCGTGCAGGTGCATGTGAACCACCCATGAGTGTACACGGGTGAGCACAGTTGTGAATGTGTGTGCTTGTGTTTGTGCATTTTTGCGTCAGGGAGCAAAGCAAGGGAGGAGCGGGGGGCAAGATGAAAGCGAGATGGAAGGTCACTTCCCCTTCCCACACATCATAAAGCTGTGTCCTCTGCTTCTCTGTTCTCCTCCTCTTCTAATGACTCTGCCTCCTTCTCTCCACTGACTCCATCCTTTTCTTCCTCTCCTCTATTCTCCTCTCCCTCTCTTCCACATTAGCATCCTCTCCACTCTGCCAGGTTGCTAATGTATTCAAGCCTACAAAGAGCTGAGAAGGGAGGAAACATCAAATGAATAACTTATAGGGAATCACGGCACCGTCTCTCACCTGCTAAAAGCTAAAGAAAGGCCCAACAAAACAAGCAACTCCCAGGGGGTCCAGCACCACCGCCAGCCCTCCATGTCTGTCTAAAGCGCTTTCGACAGCAGCCCGCCTCCTCCATAGTCTCCATGAAGTTGGAGAAACAAGGGCACTGTTGATGTTTTTGATGCTGTGGTTGTTTTCTTTAGGGATGGGGCTGGAGTACGCAGAAGAGGCTGTCAGTTCTCAGGGGATATCTTTATGTAGGAAATCTCTCTCTTTGTTTTCTTTTGCATTTGTCTCCTTTTCCTCTCAATTTAGACTGGTTAACTTTTTGTCTACCCCATGGGATTCCCAATATCCACCTGCTATGTTTCTCTACCAGTTAATTCACTTTACATCATCTCTTATACCCTATTTACTTCTCTCTCTTTTTAGCATATTTATGCTTTTTTTTGCTTCATTTTCTTAAAGATAACTCACTTTGGTTAAATAAACATTTCAGTGACTGCTGCTGTGGACAAACTTGCAGACCACTGCAACAGTAAGGGATATTTTGGGCTACTACAGACTGTGGATAACCACATTTTCTGGTAAACACTGAAAACATTATATTATATTGGTTTGTTATTTCGGTTTGGACCATGATAGGTGAGCTATCATTCGCAGCGGGCAGTGTAAGCTGCAAACTGCTGGGCTGACTGATACAGTAGACTGTTGCGACACTTTGGCCACAAGCTGCAGCTCCTCCATGCTATGATGGGTAAAAATGTGGTTTGAAAACTTATTTTGGGTCAGTAATCACTCTTACAGCTCCACTAATCTAACTAGTATGCCCAATGGGATGTTATATACCGTCACTGTTAGTCAGAGCTGTATTCTTTCCCACCAGGATTAAGTGTTTTATTTTCAAGGGTGAAGTTTCAGTAAGCAGAGGACTGAGTTTCACACTGCTGCCTGAGATATCATGATAATATGTGAGACTACCAAAAATGCTGACTGATAACCACATGATGCTGCAAACTTATCAGTTTCCACTTTGCAAATCTGAGAGCATCCAACCAAACCAAGGGCATCTACTTATGTCTGCCCCCCCCCCCCCTGAGAAAACTGAGCTAACTCAACCCAGGTAAAGGTTACTGAAGTTATTTTCATGTCATGAGTTTACAGTGATCTTTTCATTTAACTACCCACCCGTTCATCTTTTGTTCACCTGTTCACTTATCCATGCATGCATTCATTTACTCATCCATCCATCCAAACTGTTTGTTACATTGCAGCTGGGTGGCAATCCGTGCACGGCTAAGGCTAAAAGATTGGCGGTTTCAGTGGCGGGGCTTCATTAGTCTAGACAAGCACAATTCAATTAGATTTCAATTAGTCTGACGGCGGAGGTCAGAGACACGGTGGGTTCCCCAGTAATTAATCTGCAGAGCCGAGCTGAGCCCGAGCTAAACTGAGCTGAGGCAGGCATAGTGGGGACATCTAGATGGCTAGATGGGCACAATACACACAAACCCTGAGGGTGTGTGTGTGTTTGTGTGTATGTGTGAGGGGTGGAGGGGGTGTCTGCCAGCAGATCCCCACTGACCTTGATTCACACAACACACACACACATACACAGTGGGGAAGGTGTGGGGGGAGGGATGGGAGGATAGATAGCAATCTGGCACACACAGACACACGCGCACACACAAACACAACCATAAGCGCATTGAGAAACACATCAACAAACAAAAACACGCCACTGCGCATGCACACTAACGCTTTAGGTACACATAGAACACAGAAACCCAAAGAGGGAGGGAGGGATGGATGGATGGATTGACGGGGAGAAAAAAGTCAGAGGAGAGATGGATATCCATCTGACAGATGGAGGGATGGATGAAGGGAGTGATAGACTAGTCTGACATTCTTACAGAAGAATGAAATGAGCGGGGACGCAGATGATGAAAAAGTGCTGTGGCCATTGACTGAGAGAGATAGCCAGCCATTCATCCGTCTGACACAGAGGGGTAGGGAAGAGGATGAGGGGATGAAGAGCGCGAAAGAGAGACAGACAAAGAGTGTCTTTGCTGTAGTCAACAGAGCCTGGTCGCTCTACCTCGTGCACTGTCCATTGGCCTGTGGTAATACGCTCCCACCATCTGCTGCCATCCACACATGAACACAGTGCACACAGACAAAGTGCTGCTGGCAGGTTACATCAGCAGCACTAAGTCATATAACAAAGCCCATAGTCACAGATCAGGATTATACAAGAGATTTGCGAGTTGCAACCATTGGTGTCAACATGACAGCCTGTGTTATGCGCTGATGGAGAGATTTTCATTTCTTTCATCTTTTGGACAAAAACTCCAAAAAGGCTTCACTTTTGATTTTCCATTTGCACCTTTCTGAATGAGTTTCATAGACCCTGGCTAGATGAAGCTTGTTAAAGGAAATGAAAAACACCAAAAATTGAGTTAGAAGGACCTTAGGCAGAAGAAAAAAAACATTCCCTGCTTGTGCTCTGAGTTTTGTCTGTCAGGATAAAGTAAGGACTTTTAAGGAAGCAAGGATCAAATTAGCTCATCCTTAACAGGAAAAAAGACTTCTCACGGACACTTAAACCAGCAATAACAAAACTGAGCTTTAAGCAACATTAGCTAAATATGTGTAGCTCTGCAGTGTTTACAAAGACCGAGGCATAAGCAAGTCATGCCATATGTACACCACAACAAACATTTGTTGTTGGATTTTTTTGTGTGTTTCATCTCTCCTGTATTGGGGCAGATGGCAGTCCAGACTGTTAGGGGTGCAGTAAGCACGTCACAAAGGGCCAAAAAACCCGCCTACAGCCTCCTGTATTTTCATATGTTGTATATATGTGCATGTGTAAATGTGAGCACCCTGTCATCCAGTATAGGGGATCTGGTTCATCTAAAAGGAGAAGGAAGAGGAGTAGAGGGTAGAAAAGGGCGGGAAAGGTGAATTGTGCACAAATGCACACATATATTCTACACTACATGTGGGACAGCAGTCAATCACAATTTGGAAAAGCTGGCACAGGCAAGCAGAGAATTAGGAGAGCTTATCTATGGGGGGAGGAGAGGTGGCTGAAGCCTCTTTTAATGTATCACATACCAGGTCAGAGGTGAGGCTTAGTTGCCTTAACAATCACCTGTATTTGTGTGTCTGTGCATGTGTTCGATCGTTTGTCAGTCAGTCTGTCATGGCTCTGATTATAAGACTTGGTTAATTAGCCATCAAAGCAACGTAATGACATGTGAGCCCGTCTGACAAAATGACAGTTTTGGCACAATGGTGGCCACAATTAGTGGCATGAAGAAAGAAATATATGGACAATGTGAAGTAAAGCTGTCCTGCTCGGCTGTAGCCACTACAAAAGGAAAATTTACTGATGATTGATGATCAGATGAAAAGTGTGAACCCAACTGCAAGATACATAAATCACCACAGACAAAAGCTTGGTGAGTCCTGTACTACTTTTTAAGAAAAGCTTATGTGAAACTTTTTGTGCTCTACTTTTCTTGTCTTTCGTCTGCAATGTATTTAACCCTTTTTTTGGCTTTTTTTTCTATTGGCTTTATTCTATAGTTAAACATCTTCACAGTGTGCCTTTAAATCCATAAGTTTAGCATTTTGTGCCTCTTGCAGTATGTGAAATTGCAGCACCATAAGATCTTGTTAAAATTTTAAAACTAAGATGCAACAAATTAGTTGCAGACATTTTTTTAATAGTTAAGTTATTCTACAAAGGTGGGAATTGATGAAACCGTGCCTCTACAGTCTTTTTTGAAACGCTTTAAAGATAAAAACCTTTATCAAAACTGCCACAAATAACCATTTAACTTCTTTCAGTCTTGTAATAGTCTTGCTTACAGCCACACTCATTTTTAGTCACAACTTTGTGCTTTTGTCACCTTCTTTCTGAAGGTCAATCTACTTATGTCTGTCTCTGTGTCTGTCTGACTGTCACATGGAAGTTTTTTGTTCAAGCAGCAGCCTGTTTTTCCACCGCTGGCAGTTACTGCACAAGAGAGGCAGCAACTGTGAGACAGATGCACATCTGGGAGTTATTGGGAAAGACATGAGTTGTATCTGTGTGTTTGTCTTCTCTGTCTATCTGTTTAGCCCCTGGCACATTTTCAACCAACACATGAGTATTCACACGGTATAAGCAGGCATGTCTATGCATGAATGCATTCATTCGAACAAAACTCCCAAACATTTTCTCTATCTAATGCCCTTTCTCTTATGCCTCCACCTCCTTTTTTCTCTTCTTTCACACTTTGCTTCTTCTTACTCCCTTTGTTCTTCCTGCATTTCTCTTAGACAAGCAGAGACACATTCAGATTCAGCACATTAAATAATAAGTGGCTGGTGAAATATTTAGGGAAAAAAGACACATGAATAGATGAGAAATGCCAAGTGTGGGAGAAGAGTGTCAGTGCCCCATGTGTACATGCCTGTGTGTGCTTGAGTCTGCTGAAGTGTGCAGCAATGAGCATAAGCAACACCCCATTGGTTCAGAGTGTAATAGACTGAATAAAGGTTGAGGGAAACGCACCTAACATATCAGCCATTGTTTTATGACCTCTTCGTACAGCTTTTCCTGCATTTCCACAAACCGGTGAAAAGGTCTTGATAACGAAGAGAAAGCCACCTTGTCAGCTTACAAACAATGTTATCCTATTTACAGTTGGTGGTGTGTTCATTGTGCAGAAAAACAAGCAAATATATTTGCCACTCACTTTTTTCCAGCCAGTCATTCAGATTGTAAGCCAGTCGACAACCAAAAATCAGACAGTCATTCAAAAAGCCCGTCAGTTTACCAGTTAACCAGTCAGCCATCAATCAGTCACACAGCTAGCCAGTTGACACTGCAGCTTACCACTCAGCCAGTCAGATAGTAAGCCAGCGGTTACAAATCAGGGAAAGACTGGCTGCCACATCAGTGTCTGGACTCTGTCCAAGCCCTGGCACTGATAATTTATTTTAATGGCAAAGAAAAGAACACAAAAGACGGGATTTGAGAGCAGAAAATGGCCTGCTTTTATTCAAAGGGAAGAGTTAATCTGGGTGGCTACTGATGTCTGATCACAAGTTGTGGGTTGTTTGTATGACTTTTGCTCCTTCTGTGGGTTGCCTCATTGCAGCTGAATTGTTTTTACTTGGCTTTTTACTCTCTTTTTTTTTTTTTTTAAAGAAAAGGCTGCCTTTGAAATGCTTGGTGAAATTGAATGTAAACAAGACAAGGGCAATGGAAGGGATGGGAGAAAGTCATCTGTGGGAGGTGACAGTGATCTGTCATGCTGTTTACCATTCATGGTTTTCATTATATACACAAATGCTGGGGAAAAACAAACCGCTTGACACAGCAGTGCGCAAAAAAGAAACAGGTCTAATGAGTGTGAAAGCAAGCACTGCAGACCTACATGTCTCAAAGAAACTATATTACATCAGCAAGCACTAATAAATATATTCAACTCACTAATAATAAGTTAAGTGCTGTCACTGTAACAACAAAGTAACATCCTATATCAAATATGTATTTCAGGTACATCAAAATCCAACTTTACTTACTTTGATTTTTATGGCCACATATTTGGAATCAGCTTGTTTTTTTGGTCATGAATTGTTACCCTTTTCACGGTCAAAGGACAGGGAAACTCTCCCTGCACACTCGCAGATGATTACATTTTTCATTTGCCACAATTGTCCAATACTTCCATTAATTTTAACCTCACACAGACTGACATACTTGCTACTTTGGTATTCCCTTGTGTTTTATTTCTCCTTATCTCTTTTACTTTTATTCAAATGAGATGTTTTATTGCCTTTACTTACATTACCAAAGTAGTATCTAACTAAGTGATAGACAAGGACAAATGTCATAATGAACCCTACAGCAGGTTTGGTAAGTTGTCATGGGTGAAGACGCTATTGATGCTGCAGCTCTGGAACATCCAACTCCTTCAGCAACTACGCTGATGGCCAAAGTCCGTTCATTCCTTTTGTCTCTTTGTTTTCTGTGCAGCAGATTATTTTGTGTTTTTGCAGAATAATCACTGTCTTGATCTTCATCCTGCAGACTACAGCTGCTAGGACTGGGGGGAAATTTGTTGTATACACAAAAAAGTACAGTGCGACAGCTTAAAGCAAACCTTTTACAATCTGCAGCTTTAAGTAAATGTGCAGATAAAATAACAAACCTGCTGTGCTTGTTTATGATGCTGCTGAATATATATATATATATATATATATATATATAGTTGTGGGTAATGTAAAATCCATGCTGTTTATGCATTTTAAGTCCGAGTCAGAATCCATCTACTAACATACACACACACACTCCTGTAACTGGGATGTAGCAGCCAGTACATTCATAACAACAGTCGAAGTCGAACTGGGACATAATTATTCATTGTTATTGTTGTTGGGGTACAGTGAACACACATATACACAAATTACCTCTACTCTCCTTTTCCCCTTTCTCTCCTACATACTGACACATACTGTACACAACCAGCTGCATGCACATACCCAAGCTCTCTTACAGGAACTCAAAGATACGTCAAGCATGTGCAAAAGTTTTGGAATCTCGCATGTTTAGATTCTTATCCATCTCGCAACAATAACAGGGAAGTGTCAGTCATATAGGTCGCACATTCATTCAAGCACCCTGGGTATACATCCAGAGGAACAAACAACAAGGTAAGGAGTCCTGCAACAGATCGTACGGCTGCAAAAGAGTACAGATTTCACCATCATGGTGTGGGATAACATGACTAGACAAAGCTTAAACTTAATCCACAGAAAAGGAAAGGCAAGTCCTCTTTGATGTTTAGAACAAGTCACCTGCCAAGTACCATTAAAAACTGTGTACCTTAAAAAGCAGTGCTGATTTCTTCTGTTTGGATAAAGATGACTGATAAACATCAATTATTAACGGCATAACTTTTCAAATCAACATGTTCACTTCCTAAAACATTTACACAAACACACACATAAATGCATACAGTTAGACAAAAAGAAAAATTCCAATGAAATGCACAAATAAAGCCAAACTGAACCTCACAAAACACACATTCACACCTTTTTAAGTCAACACACATTGCAAATACAAATATGTATTCGCTCACAAAGCATTAAGGGGACATGGACACACACACATTAAACACAAACACACCTCACACAATCCTCGCAAATTCACATGCACGTACCACACACAGTTCTGATAAGGCTTGCCACAAAAATCCAGTGGAACCAATTACAGCTCCGCTCGCCTGGCAAATCAGCCCTTAGCTTTAACCCTTTCCCACCAGAGAGCGAGAACAACAAAGTCTTGGTTCTCTGACAAAAATAATAAGAATACACAATAATGCTAATCTATCTTTGGGTGAACTTTTTATTTATTCATACTGATGACATATAGGGAGGACAGAGCGGTGGTCAAGGCACGATGTTGGGAATTGGACCATCATGTTTGACTGACACCAACAAGGTTATACAGTATGATACCTACTGACTGAACATACATCATTTCTACAGTCTTTGGCAACAAATAAAAATCATTTCAATTAATAAACTGCAGTTTACTCTTGCAGATTTCGTCCTGACTCATGTTTCATTATGTAAATTCATGCAACTTATCAAAAAGTAAATATCTGCACTGTGTATGTGTTCTGTAGCTCAGACCCACCTTACCCATAAAAGCTCAAGCTTAGACACACAGAGCAGAGGAGACTTTTTTTAACGAGCTAGGTGACTAATCTATCTAACATTTTAATCAAACATTTCTAACATTTTAGGTACATATCTAACATTTTAAGTACCTGGGGAAAAGTCTTTAGGGCACAAAGTCACAACATTTTAGGGTCGAAAAACAACTTTTGACCATTTTTTTTGTTTTATCAAGCCACATACTCTGACACAGGCTACATGCAAGGTGTCCTTTAGCATCTCTTCTTAAGACTCTCTGCTTTTAAAGAAACCAGCAAATATCAGCATAGGGATACAGGTGTGGTGGTAGATGGCATAGGTCAAGAGCAGGCAAGTTCGATCCTCGAGAGCCACAGTTCTGCAGGTTTTAGCCGTTTCCCAGCTCTAACGCAGCTGATTCAAATTAGATGGATGCAACAGGTGATTAACTTCATTTGAATCAGGTCTGATGATACAGGGAAACATCTAAAACTTGCAGGACTGCAGCTCTCAAGGACCAAACTTGCCAACCCCTGGCATTGGAGAAAGAACTGTCATGTCCTGTATAATGTTTTTTCACTTAGCTGCATCCTTGAGATCAAGGTTTGGCTCCTTTTTGCTAGTCCCATGTAAGATCTTTATTTTATCATTAAATTTCAATGGGGCTTTTGGTTAGAACTGGAAACCAACACAACAGTAGCCACACAGAAAAGGGTAGAGTGCGTTCAAATGTGACGCCAGTGGATCCTGTGAGGCCACCTTCCTACATATGTTCATTTTAAAAGATCTAAGCGATAAACTGGTAAAGAGAAGAACAAGAGAAAATCATATTGCAGCAACAATATTCCAACTGAACTCAGAAACGCGTACACAGTCTGTAACCACATGCACTCAGAAGTAGGGAAAAGCAAACACACATGCAGGCACACTCAAGCTTTCTCTGCACCTTCACACCTCTCTGCAGATCACATTTCATAGCAACACCAGAAATAAAGTTCCGCTGGCAGAGGACGGCCACAGAGGAAAAAGGAGAGGGAAGAAAAACAGAAGGGGGAAAAAAAAGAAGAGAGACAGAAAGAGCGAGATAGGGGATATCGATCTGTTGGAGTTGGCTCAATCTGACGCTGAACTTTATCACAAACGCGGAACATCACAGCAGGAAGCTCTCTGATACGCCTCTAAAGGAGAGAACAGAGGAATGTTCTCATTCACATCTCTCATTCATTTTCATTTCTCTTTCCACCCCCGGCAGCAGCTTTTTTAAGGAATTATTTCTGTCTCCTTTATTTCTTTCTGGGCTCTTACATCTTTCACTTTCTCCCTTTGTTTTTCACCTCTCCCTGTTCCTCTGCATCTTTTCCAGCGGCTGGCTTATTAGCATTCTCTCTGTACATATAATTGATTCCTCATGCCTTCCTCTTGTGAAGATGTCATTCATAATTCTATGTGATAGCTGTCTGGCTTGCTGGCTGAGTGTTTGCCTGGCTGGTTTGGATGGCTGACTGTGAGGCAAAGTGGCCACTGACCCATTTGTAGCAGATACAAAGAGACTGACAACCAAATCTGATTATAGCAACCAGATCAGGGCCCTTGTGAAGTGAATGGCATAAGCCAGACTCAGCCTTAGCTGTCATTCATCCCTCTGTGCTCTTTAGTCTGTGTAACCTTTATTTTACCCTGCCATGTAAATTAACTGCAAATTCTCACTGCTGATGGAGGGTGAAGCTGAAGGAGGTGAGGGACTTTAAAGAGGTATTAAAGGGGAAGTACTTGGGCACTCATGGCCTTCTTTAGTGGTAATGGAAATGAATTAAGTAGAACTCAGCCATCAATTAAACGGTCTGCCTGTGTGTGTGTCTGAGTTTTTATTCAGCAAAAGAAATGAGTAAATGGACAGCTAACGGCCACGTCCAGTCTTCACATGCACACACACATCAATGCAGTTGCATGAATCTGTTCGTACAAAAACACTAAACAAAAATGAACACATGCAAGCTGAGAAAAGCAGTTTCAGTTATATTCCACCTACACAGTCAATCATCAACAAGATCTCAACGGCACCTGGTTGCAGCTGACAGAAAAGGGTGTGTGTGCATGTGTGTGTGTATGTGTACATAACAGGGAGTATCTTAGCCCAAACACCCCAGTCCCCTCCTATCATGCCTCCCTACTCGTGTTACAGCACAGTTCATTTAAACTAAACAAGAGAGGGACAAGTGAGACAGCCGGAGACAAACTGAGACTAGGTGAAGCAGGAAGCAGAGACGGGAAGAAGTTTGAGAAATGAGGGCGTAAAATTACAGAAGTGGAGAAGCAAGAAAACATGGGGTAAAATCTGAGAAATAAAAAGCAAGACACAGATTGGAGTTGAAATACAGTCATAGAAAACGATGAGGAACTTACCGGATGCCTGCCCTGAGGGTACATGATCCCAGGAGAGGAGAGGCTTCCAGTCCGTTTGATGGCCAGGTTAGTCCCCTGGCCCTCCACTCCTCTGCCCTCCACTGGTTACACTCCAACACACACTCCTGCGCACACAAACCCACGCACACACAGAGACTCTCTCACACTTAAGTCCAGTCCCTGCTCCTTAGCTGGGTTGAGCAGAGCAGTTTTCACTCTCCTCTCCGTCGTTCTCCGTCTTTATCACAAATTCCTGTTGACACACAACCGAGGAACACTCAGTCTGTCGACTCGTTTATCCAGCAATGTCATGAGACAACGGAGCACCAGACTTTACCTCCTTCTCCTCCTTCGTCTTTCCCCACTGAAACCCAAGTCACAGCTTCTCTTCGTCGTCCCTCAGAGTATCTGTCCCCCCCCCCCTTCTCCACCAGCTTGATCAGTAGAGGTCCATACACAGTGACATGACAGAGAATGTCTTCCAGGCACGCTCCCCTCTTCTACTTCTCCTCCTCCTCCTCTTCTTCCCACTCTTCTCCCCTCTTTTCCTTGCGCCCTTTCACCCAGCGGTCCAATGGCGAAACATACAAACATAAACACTCACTCAGCTCAACCAAATAGTCCTCTTCTCTGCTTTTTCCTCCTCTGACACACTGAAGCCTTGACTGCTGCAGCAGGAAAAAAGAAGGAGAGGAAGAAGAAGAAGGAGGGAGGGGAGAGGAGAGGAGAGAGTGAGAGCTTTGTTTTTAATCTAAATGTGGAAAAAAAAAAACGCAAGAGGAAAGCAGGAAAGAACAGCAGGTCAGTGGAGGATCCAGCGGGCTTTTCAGCAGCAAGCCCTAGACTGTAATATATTGTGCCTGTTGGCTTCAACACAAACACGACAGGCTGCTAAAGCTCCTCTTAAGGTGGAACTGAGTAGATAGAGACACCCGCTCACACACAGAGGGAGAGAGAAAGGCAAGAGATGGATCCATTTTCAATTGTGGTCAGACACACAAAGCAATCAGTCACGCACAAAGGCTCAGGCTCAAGCTGATATGAATCGAGATGCAAACACACAAACACCCAGACTCTCATACGCAAATTCATGACAGCTATGTGGACACACTCAAAAGGCAGCACACGTGCATACACACGTATTAGTCACTCAGAGTGATAAGTTTATTAGCCAGTTTACACCTTGCTTTAAAATGTATCTGAGATCTATCTATGATGATTCAATCCTGCTTTATCGAATACTAATCTAGCTTTAAATACATATTTGTTGCACAAAGGCTGATCTGATTCCTCAAACCACCACCAGAGACGGTCTGAGAGGCATCCGGATGTTTGGGAAGTGTAATACATCATGTCACGACACATACATCCACTCCCAACTCTTCTCAATTTAACTCAAAGTTCATCAAAACAAACTGAACCAAAACCAAAACCCTTTTTTCAAGCTCTTCAGCAGCTCTTGTCCACACCTCAAAAAACACTGAGCAGAGTTGTTTACGGTCTTTTCCCTTTTTTATAGGAGTTTTTCTTTTAATTCATTTATTCAGCCAAAGACTGGTTTGTTTCAATATGGGGAAAATCTGGATGACTAAATTCTTTCTAAGTTTGGTGAGGACATTTATTCTACATCTTTACATAGCAAATAGTTATTTGATGTTATTTCAAGTTTAAAACATATAAATTTTCAAGCCACCATTAAAATGGAGCTGTAAAGTTCTTTCTTCTGTCTTGTGGCGCTGCTAGTGCAATGTTTATTCAAAGTCCAAATCATCACCTCTCGACCGCTGTGCTTGACATATGTAAAGGGATTTTAGTTGTATTAGTTATGTTGGTGTGTTGTATGGCTAAATATCAATAATTTGGTCCCATCAGTCCAGAAGACATTGCTCCAGAAACTTGAGGTTTGCTCAGACATCTGCCATGTTCTTTTTAGAGAAAAGAGATTCTCTCCTGCAACCCTTCCAGATGAGCCGAACTTCTTCAATCTACATGTACTGTCATGAACTTCAGTATTTGGTATGCAGACTGAGGCTTGTAAAGATGTTGCCCTTGGTGTTTTTGTAGTTTCTCTGAACATTGCACCGTCTATCCTTGGTGTGAACTTGCTGGGACATCCATTCTGGGGAAAACTGGAAATTGTTTTGAACCTTTGGAATAATTTTTTCTCAATGAAGAATAATGGTCTCCAAATAATTTTGAAATGGCCTTATAACCCTCCCTAGATTGATTGGTAGCAACAAAGATTTCTCTATAATCAGGTTTTATATTGGTGCTCACACTAACTGATGATGAAATAACCACTTTCATTCGATAAGCATCACCTGGCTGCTACATACCTTGTTAATTCCAGTGAAAGCAACAAGCATTTACCTTGGTTTTGACACATTAAGTCTGTTATTTGACACAGATGTTCTTTTTTTTCTAAAGTGTTAATGACAGTGTAATATGTAATGTGTTGTTGCTTATCGAGTTTTAGCTAATTCTAAGACATGGTTAGGACCAGATCATCTACAGATACAAAAAAATGATCATATAAATAATATTTAGGTCATGCATTGTAAAGCGCTGTTTGTTAAAAGGACGTGAACAGCTCAAGAAGAACGTCCACTTACCGCCAAGAATGTAATCAAAATCAGTAAGTCGAGTATCTGGAGGATTACCACTGTAACACCCCAGAAATATCTCTGCCGCAGCAGGATATAAATGTTGGCCTGCCTACTTTTAAGTGCTGGCTCAAGAGCAAATGTTATTTACAGGAGTACCAAGAATGGACCCAGACCTATGAATACCTGTTATTTAAAGACTTTCCTAGTACAGTACACCAGGCTGGCTCAGACATCTTTTGGAGCTGTTTATAATGAGTTTATCCAGGATAGGTTTACCTTTGAACTTGATCAAACAGCCATTAATCCGACACAGTAGACTCCGACACAGTCAGTCCTGGCATCAGTGGAGGATTTCCAGTAAGATAGAAACTGCATTTGATAACTAGAGGGTTAGCCAGAGAGCAGCTCCAAAGCTTCAATTAAGGACACAAACAGACATCCTATTATACCAAACACTGCAGATCCTATTGGGAAAGCCAAATGCTTTTTATGTTAATCTTTCCTGAAAGTCACTATCAAGTTTGCTTAACATGGTAAGCCGGGACAACGGTATAAGTATTGGTTTTCTGAATGTTATTTTGATTAGCAAACTATTTGTGGAAAAATGGTTTGTTTATTTGAAAAAACCTTAAAACTATTTCAATTTTAAATGGGTCAGATGGGTGGAGCGTTAAGTTGATTCATGCATTTAATGTTGCTGTGGTATTCAATTTATGTCAAGAAGGTAGTTGTATTCCTTTACATAACATCAGTTTTAATTATCTTAGTGCCCTGACATTTTTCTTTACTTCAGGCAGGGCTATGAAAGTTAAAAAACAAACCAAAAAAAACAAAAACAATTAACAGCTCCCTTTTTTTAAATGGCAATCAATTGGAAAAAGGATCAAATGTAAGTTAGACATGTGACGTGATACATCTGATGCTATCTGGAAAAGTGATTGGAAAAGGGCAGCCGCTTTCAAAAAATTACTTAGCCCATGTCACAAATACTGATTGAAGTTCAGTCAGGAGGATGAGGAATTTCATATAAAACCCACAGACTTTCCTACGGAGTTAAATGGTGATGTGGACACGTTTGTACGTAGGCTAACTGGTGTGATCGAAGAGGTATATCATGTTTAGTTTGTCAGATTTAACAATTTGCTCTTTGACTATCTTCTGGATTCATTGGCAGCTGGAAACTCCTTTCTAATCTCAGATTGAACCAGAATAAGTACTGTACAGTTAATAATTGCATAGCACAAACAATGGATTGGAAGATTTATAGCCAGGGTGCAACCCATACAAAAACTAGAAGCACTCAGAGAGCACTGACCTATGCAAAGCTATAAGGTCAGTCACCTGAGAAAAACCCCCAAAGGCCAAACAGCCCACCCAGTAGCTCCCTATATTTTTGATCTTCTGGATCACCAAATCCAGAATATTAACATGATGCGGGTCAAACACTGTAATATCTACCTGTAACTAAGATGGGTTGTTGCACTTGTCTGGACATGGCTGCGCTGAATGCATGTGTCCTCTACCAGAGCTGCATTTATGCCAGAATGACCCACCGTGCTTTCAATATTGAAATATCAACGTGCGATACAATAGATCAATATCAGCTGACATCCAGCTGACGGTTTGTTTCCTTACTTTAGCATTATATGATGCTTTTTTTCTAATTGTTCCTCCTGGAATAATTAATTAAAAAAATATATAAATACATTTTTTAAAAAGATTTAATATAGTTATATGTTACCTATCTAAGCTAGTAAGTATTTGACATTTTTCTATTTGAAATACAAGCCCAACAAGTAGGCTAATCCAACATGCTAATCAATTCATATTCATTTATTCATTGAAGCTTTGTCTACTTCTGAATGATTAAAGAAAATTCAAAGGAGAAAAAATTGGCCTTTATATACACCCCATTTATCATTTTTTAAATGCTTCATAGGCAGGGTGTTAAAATGACCCTCTCTGGTGGTTATTGGGGATATTGGAATGTTGGTGGTTCTATTGTTAAAAAAAATCCTGGATCCATAGCCTATAGTGATCCAGATCACCCCCAAAATCTAATCAGTAATTCTTCATACCATTTCGGAGATTTCCTGAAAATTTTATCAAAATCCGTCCATTACTTTTTGAGTTTGCTAACAGACGGACAGACAGATGGACAGACAAACATAACCTCTGCGCCTTCTTGGTGGTGACAAGAAAGGTAAATAATCTACAGGGGACTAACAAGAGCGCTCATTGGAAATTAAGTGTGGAATCAGAAGACAGCAGCAGCCCAAATATGCGATTATCCACTAACAGAACCGTCTTCTCACTAAAATGTCCATGCCTAAACATCCATCTGTCTGAATTACTCACCTCCAAGCCAAGTAGCCTTTTTTGGTCGTAGCCTACAGGCCTGTAGGTTAGACACTGAACAGGTCAGCAGAGTAAACCTGGCCGGCTTTCAAACTGAGGGACTTTAGGGTGTAAGGCAACTGTGATGCTTAAAAGAAACACTACCGACCACTTGGCAGGTTGCCATAAAACTTAGTGAGGAAATTTGTTGCCTACCTCATAGCAGAGACCTGCAACAGGCAGGAATTCCCGCGGGTCCCACGGAATGCGCCACAAATCTTGCGGGATCGGCCGGGGTTCATGCAGCCTCGGGCGGGAGCGGGCGGTAAGACCAAAACACGTCGGGTCCAGCCTCCCGCACACGTCCTGGATGACTCACAGACAACAGCATGTGAGACAGAGAGGAGAGGATGATGAGTTTTTTCTACACAGCAGTCTGAACAAATGACTGCTGCTTGATTGATGTTTTGTGAAGTTTGTATAAATACAGACCAGTTTTTTGGTCGTAACTTTAAGCTATAATTGATTAACACATATTAGTTCGGTAAATCTAATTTTTAATGTTATAGGCCTATAAACTTATGTAGGTAATCAGCATTATTTAAGAATCCAGTAATTAATTAACGCTGTTGCAAAATGCTTTATAAGTCCTACAAAACTGCGTAATTGACAAAAAAAAAGCTTTTTAAAAAGAAGTTAAATAAAAAAATAAAAAAACTGCGCTGTGTGCGCAGCGGCCTGCTGTTATAGCGCAGGTCATATGACCCAGGGGTGGCCTGTGTGCGGGTTGTCAATCAAAGCCTCTCTCAGTGGCACTCTGGAAAAATCCCTCATTAATTGTAATGAGAAGATCGTCTTCAGAATCCATTGCAGATTTCTACCTCAGTGGTTCCCAGTCTTCTACAGTCACTGTTCCCAACCCATTTTCCTTGAGGACCCCCTTCATGCAAATACTAAAATGCCCACTACAGACCCCCTGCTCCAGCCCATTCCGAGACCATGCTTGGTTTTATGCTTTCAAAAGTGAGATTCTATACTGTATTCTGGCTGAGTCCTGCCCTTCGATAAAGCCAAAGCTAAATTAATTAAACATAGCCGTAATTTAAAAAAGAATAAGACAATTTGTGGACATCAATCACAATGGCTCTGATTGTTCAAAGCTTTGGGGACCCCTTGTGCTCTTTTGGGGGACCCCCTTAGGTTGGGAACTACTATGTAGATGAGGAATGCTTTCCATGTCTTTTTTCTTCTTCTTTTTTTTCTCTTTTTTAACACCCCAAATTTCTTTGCAGACTTTCATCGGCCTTTCCTCTTCCTCTCTTCACACACACTCAGTCATACAGTAATGCCCTATAAAACCACCAACAACACCACCATTCCCCATGTATCGTACTAATCAGCATTATCTAATTACCTAGAATGGATTATACAGGTAATTATTCCCCTGACTCCTTATGCTGAGTTTCAAAGAGACAGATGGGCAAGGATGTAAACACAGAGACACAATCCTGAGGTGACACAGGTTCAAAGCTCACAGTTAAATTTACCAAAGCACTTATAATACCGCCTTAATCTACACCTCAAATTCCAAGTGACACAGTTTGTCAGGTCAAAGGTTTAAATCAGTCATTTACTTTCATCCAACAGACTTTAAGTGAATAATTACTTCTTCTTTTTTTTCAAACAGAAAGAAAATCCCCATTGGGAAATGTTATATAGTTTCTCTGTTGACTTTAAATAGAAAGCAGTGTTTTGACTGACCTTGTGGATGAGGTACGGCAAGGATAAAGCCTGGAAGGAACCAGTCAGCTGTCAGACTGATAGTCAACATCCAAAAACACAGAGGAGCAGAATCAGCTGCAAGTGCAAGGCAGACGCGGTGATGATGCAGATGATGAAGGCCAACGACTAAAATCATGGAAGCAGCGGTGTGAGTGGGACATCAACACAAGGTGGGGGGGGGAACAGGAATAGAAGATCTTTGTTGCTATTGTTTGCAAACAATGAGAGTTTAGCAGCTCTT
>JBBBVU010000015.1:18711130-18724228 GCA_037177055.1 Atherinosoma microstoma | reverse complement strand
TGTGTGTGTGTGTGTGTGTGTGTGTGTGTGTGTGTGTGTGTGTGTGTGTGTGTGTGTGTGTGTGTGTGTCAGGGTTTCTGTTTGCACCTGTGGTACTGTGCTTGAAGAAACTGGAACTCATCCTTGATCCTGTCACAGGAGTCAGAGGTTGTGAATTTCAGCTGCTGCGATGAGGCCTGCCAAAAAGAAAAAAGAACAAGAGATGAAACACTGACAACCAAATGGAGAGCAAATGAAGAAAACATGGGGTGAAAAACAGAGGAAAAAATGCCGGGTGAGAGAATTAATTAAAAACATGAAATCAAGCAGTTTTCGATTTGCCATAGTCCAACGACTACAGTATTACAGAGTAAATGATTGCAAAGTATGTTTCCACATACATGAGGCCAAGTGCACAGAACTCTGAGCAGATTCAAGTTTAAAACTGTGTGCATGCAAAAAATCCCAATATGCATACCCTATGTTCCAGCCAGATTTTAATACTTTACTATGCAATGATCTGTTATATATCTCAATAACTGTAAAATCATACGCCTGCACGCAAGTTCAACCAACACACAGCCATAACAATCCACAGATATATTTCAGAACACCCCTAGTTAATCCTCTATTGGCAGCCGAAACCTGCCCATGCTATGGCACTAACAGCATCTTTACAGTGCTGAAACAGCCACATGAGTTATTACTCAGGGCCATAACAAACAATAACTCGTGCTGTAAACCTCAACAGAATATTGACTGATGACTATTGACTGAATCAAACCTATAATCTAATGTGTATTATTGTTTCAACATTCTTTATAGTCCCCGTCATTCAGTTTGGGTGATAATACATAAACCTACTGGCCTGCTAGAATAAATCTGTCTTGTATTTTTTAACAATGATAGTAACGTATTTTATGAACTTTGTTGTAAGGAACTTGTATGAGACTGTTAAATCCTTTGAAGTGAAGAGGTTCAGCTCTAAATCAAATCTTTCTGATGTAATCTTTTACAAAAACATGCAAACATACAGAAACATGTTATATAGAAAGCATTATATGACCTCTTAACTGAACACACCCTCAACATTACAGCTTTTAACACAATAAATAAGTATCAAAGGTGTCTAATGGTAAGACAATAGAAGCCATTTTTAAGAAAACATTAACATACTAAATATATCTTAATTGATTTTTACTCACATCAGTACTACGATTCCCTATGTAGTTCTATGTCCAGCATTAGTGTGGTAAGTAAGTCTTTAAAATGAAAAGCCCTTTTTATGCCAAGTCTGGAGGTTATTATTAGTCCTTATTATAATTATGTTCAGACTACTTTCCCCAGGCAGGAGTGGACAGGCTACTTGTGTGTAGAATAAAGTGAGCATCAACTCCAAATAAGTGTAAAATCTCATTACTACTCAGCAGGCTACATAATGGGTCAGGTGGCAGTTAAAAAATTAGGGGGAAAAAACAAAATTGGAAATCTGATTGTAAGATGCTAGCCGCTGCCGTTTGCACTGACCCGCTCCTTTGTGCCCTGCTCTCCATGACGTGTCACTCATGCAGATTTTCAGCTACAAATACGTTGCTTTACATTTGCACAACCTTTCCCAGAAGCTACATGAAGCAACGAAACTGCTTCAGATTTTAAGAATGAACCTGCTTCCATCAAGCACAGAAGTGTTTGAGGAAAATACTGCTAAGAATAAAAAGAAGGGGAAGAAAAACTATTGCAAGGTTGTGGCAAATAGTAACCTCGGCCATTTCACTTTCAAATGTCATGAAAAGTGTTGACATTATCATGCTGCTACCACACACAGAAACCTCCAGTCCACAGGCCGTTGCTCGGAGACAGACTTCCTCCTGTAAAGCAGAATAACCTTCTCAATTATCTCTTCAGCCAGTATGGCATGTACCAAACTCAGGAAAACAATGCCTGGGCTGTATTAGCCTGTGCCACAGAGTGTGTGTCAGCACAAGGCACTTGGCAACAAGAAGGCGTGCAACTGACACCACAATGTGTGTGCATGTTTTGTGAGTGTGTCCAGATTGCCCTCTTTGCCAGAGGGTAGAGTTGTTGCTTCAGTTCAGATTCCCTCCCTGTGAAGGCAGTATGCATATGTTTAAAATACCAAAGTTTGAGTCAACTGCCTGAGGGAGTTGGGCAAAGAAGTGTAGGTGGATGAAGATGAAACAAAAGAAGACAAATGGAAAGGCTAAAGAAAAAAAACTGAAGAAAGTAAGGAAAAAGAACATGAGGTTTCTACAGACCCCAATATACTAAACATCAAAGCCACAAGATATTAGAATATGACTCTCTCTTTTTCTTTTTCTTTTTTAAAAGGGCACTCGTGTATCAAATTGACCTAAATCATACCCTGGAAACCTTGCAGTAAAATAAGCAAATATTGTTAACCAAGTTGCAACAAAAGGGGAGGAAAAAGCATGCTAAGCTGTCCAAAGAGGATAATGAGCAAACAAAATAATTTAAGAACTCAAGTTTGGATGCAGTCTGGAATTTACAACATAACGACAAGGCCATTCTAATTACTTTAAGGAAAGAAGCTGTCTTATTCTAAAACAACAAATCTGCAGGACCCCCTGACGCTGTCCACCCAGTGAGGCAGCAGAAAGGACCACATATAAATATGTCTGACTGCCTGCTGCCCAGCATAGTCAGCTACGGCACATCTCTTACTAGAGCCTTGTAAAATGCCATCGCTCATAACGTACCAACATTTATATGTAAAGATGGCAACACTAAAATGTTCTCAAGAGTTGTTTATTTATTTCAAGTTCATTCTAACTTGGACCTGTGATTATAATCGGACCCACAAAATAAATGCTAAAAGAAAACTTATTTTACTTTTTTTCCTGTCTTTGCTACTCAGACACTAAGCAAAAATACAAAGGACATTTCTTTGTAATACTGAAGTTCTTTGCCAACTTCAAACCAAAACGTTTGATGATATGCCCAAAAGGTTGTTTTTTGATTTAGTTGATTGCTAGGTTCACCACAGACAGAGCTGATGCTTATCGGTTACCATCTAGTCTTTCGACCCTTTATTTTATTACCACGTACTTGGTACTTTTGATTGAGTAAGTCCCTTGCTCCTCAGGACAAGAGATACGGGTTACTTTTGCATGAGTGTTTAGAGGGAATGGAGGTTACCAGTGGGGGTCCACAAGATCAAAGAAAGTGGCAGGCAGTGTTCAACATCTGGTTGGGGAAACTAGATAAATGTTACACTTGACCTTCAACCTGAAAGTATTTAGCAAATTTAAACAGATCAGAGCTCTATAGCAAAAAGGTTACATTTCCTGACCCAACCTCAACAATAACCTTATTCAGATGTCAGCTGCTATTCATTTGCAAGATTGGCTGAAGGTAATGTTAAAAAACACAATCTAGCCTACAGTATTGCAAACAGGATGGAAAAAGAACAGGGCCAATTTAACTTGTATTTTTTTCAAATGTAGATAACCTCCACATTGGGCAAAAGGACAGAATCCAAGCCCACTGTGACAAACACAAAACTCCTGACAAACATATGAATAAAAAACTTTTTTGTATAACCCAACAATAATTATGAATATCAACAAAAATAGCCTAAATCTTGGACAAGATTTCCAGTGCAAGAGTCTGAAGGACAACTCTCACTGTGCTGCATGCTTTTCCCACCATGCAAACAGAGAATGTAGTCCTAGCCAAACCCCATCCAATATACAGCACTAACAATGTTTATTATCTCCTTCTCTGTCAGTGACCAAAACAAGGTGCTCTATGGGGCCCAGAGAGCACACAACAGATGGATGCCCATAATGTTAATGAAATACTGCCGTAATATTGTGACACATGCCATCTGCTGTGACAAAAAAAAGGTGGCTGCACGCTGTGTGAATGAATATGTGTGTGCAAAAGAGAGGCTAGGTTGATATTCATATATGTGTGTGGGTGTGGGTGTGTGAATGCTTTTGTTTGAGTTACAGCTGAGACAAGTTGAATGGGTTAGGGGGAAATAAGTGTGTATAAGAGCAAAGAGAGATTTTGAATTGGTATGTGAGGAACATATTTATGTGCAAGCATCTGTGTGTGGATGTGTTGGAAAGCTGTGTATGATGCCTGGCTGGAAATGGAAAAACTATTCACTGCAATGAATCACACACAAGGAAGCAGCATCCCACACACACACTTCCTCACATGCAGAATTTGCATAGCACACATGCACACACACTTACACACACACAAATTTGTGCGCACAGCACCTAAATGTAGGACAATCTCTAATTTGATTCTGCCCTGCTCCTTTGAGACGTAATTAAAGCATTAAAAAGCTTTGTGGGCTGCTGAGGCAATTGAGACAGTCTTCAGCGAATAAATGGGATTCATCGTTTCAGGAAATTGCTGCCCCACCCCCACCACCACCCACCAACCTTAAGCCCACTCCTCGTCATCCCCCCCAAACACACATGCACACACCCTTCCTGGCCTCATCATCTGGTTCAATCCATGTGAAATCTTCTGTGAACCATTATGTCTATTCTAAATAAGAATCAGACTAAGGCTGTTTCTGCTCTGTAGATCAGTTGACAAAGGCAACGGGAAGGGATGGAGATTACAGGAGGGGCTTAGCTTTACACACACATATACAGATCACAGTACAGTGATTAGACACACTAACAATAAATGAATACAGTAGAGCATTTAGACACACAAGCTGAGTACATACACAAATGCAGAGGGAGGCATACACACACATGCACACAACAACAGCAGGATACATTGGAAAACATCCTCCTCAGTATAAATCCTGCCTGAGGGTAGCTGCAATGAGGGGATTGTATTTCCTGGAGCACTGCCTGACTGTTTACATCTCAGTTGGAGTGTGTTTGTGTGTGGTATACGTGCGTTTGTCTGTGTTGGGGGGTGGGGGGGATGGAGCCTTGGCATTGTAATCACTCACTAATGATTGGATGTTATCTCACTCCCACTTTTAAATAAATGCAGAAGATCCACAATGACAAACAGTTGGCCTATTTCTCACCGCCAGGTTGTCTGTTCCACCGCAGCAGTCGCAAGGATGCCATTTAAGCAACACACTTCTTCTGTCCATCACACATTCCTACTGCTCAGTTTGGGTGTAAAGAGCAGACGCAAACAAATTACTATTCAAGGACACTGTTTTTCCAAAATGAGAAAAGTGCTTTTGTTTAAAGCAAATTAATTATTAGCCCTTTTCAGCTGACCGATAGTGAGATTACAGAGTTGAGATGTGTGCAGTATGTATATTGCTTAGATACAAACAAAGAACACAAGTTCCCTTCCTGACATCACTTTTCCTGAATATGGAGGTCAGCACAATAATGAAAATAATGCAATGTAATACGTCTAAACCGCTGACACTCCGAATTCCCCTTCCTGTTCTGCCACTGAATTTAACTACACTTTTGTACTGGATCAACTGGATCTGACAATTTTTATGACTGAGCAAAGTTCACGAGCAAAATGATATCAGGCCTGATACCCAAAGCTGGTACTGGTGGATCCATCATAAATACACTTACACAGAGTGCAGAGAGCAGGTCGATAAAGTGGAAATTTGATGTGAAGGCATTCTGGAATACATTAAAGCAATTCAACATGACACAGCAGAGAGAGATGACCAAAAACAGGTCTTATTTTCTTGGGAGTATAGAATTCTTCATGCACAATTCACACCATCATATAGTCTCTGTTTGGGGGAACAGAACACATGGAGTGTCCATTTAACATCTGGGCAGACCTTAAGGCAAAAATCCATTGTGACATGATTCACTGAGCCAGACGAAGGCTTAAGCCTTTTGCTAATACACCAGTGCCAAACAGGATAGCATCCTCCATCTAAGAATAGCTCCAACCAAACAATTCCATCTAAATATCCCAGATTAGTGTTTGGACTAAAGCATATGAGCCCTGTGATCTGAGAGAGGGGCAGAGCTAACTGGCACATATCCAAGCTAACCCAGGCCAACACTGTTTAGGCAAAAAGAAAGCCTTGCTATGCTAGCTGCTCAGTGTTTATATGTGCACGAGAGCAGAGGCTGAAGAATCGGATTGTGTTCTGGACAGGGGCTTTAGCGCGTGGGGAGAGCCTAATCCTGTTTCGGCCAGGAATTTGATTTTGATTATTATCTCTCACAAACCAAGCGGAGGCTTACCCCCATTTCTGCAGCATTATCCCCACAACACACATACACACACCTCCCTCTTGCAGCCTAACAGATTTGACCTCGTTAAGACGCTTTAAAAGGGGATTATTCTACTTTTATCACTTCGAGTGAAGTGCCCTTGCAAACACAGGATTGGCATGGCTTGCCTCCCTTCCTCACTCTGCAGAACTATCTTGACCCCCTGTGCAAGGCCAGCCAAGCGTTCATTTCAAACACACACAAACATGGCAATTCAAATACACTGCCTCTGCAAACAGTAATGAAATTATGCAAAAGAAATGCACTAGACTACACATAAACACACAAGTACACAAACATAAGATAGGGAGGAGGCATGTTATAACACGCACCACAGGGACAGAGAGCAGAGATTGCGAAGCCAAGGGAAATGGGCAATTTGTCAAAAGTGGGGAAAGTGGTGAGGCTGACAGTACTGTGGGTTTGGAGACCATGGCTGAGATTAAAGCCAGGCTTGCAGAAGGAGGGATTTAAGATTACACCCAGAATGGTTGCGCAGATGATTGATGCCTGCTTGTAAAAAAAAGTATGGTTATTTCTTACAAAAGCTAAAGGAGGAAAAAAGACAGGGAGGAAAAGAAGATTAGACCAAAGTTTGTAACAAGTAAGCAGACAACAAAAGCATTGCCGGCATGTGGCCGACAACAGGGAGCTGCCAGCACTAATGCTTCTGTATCAAATGTTCATAAAGCTTCGATCATGTCAACAGTTTCCTTCAAATCTAATGCAAATAGCTCCATTTAAGGTTCATGCAACTGTTTAAAGTGACGTGATAGGGTGGCTAAATGCAAACAAACAAGATTGCAGTTGTGACCCATTATGGAAAGCCCCTTGGTTTTTGGTAGATCATTCTTACATGAAGTCGACTTGTTCAGTTGTCAGATTAAGTAAATTAGAGCATGTGTTAAAGGGGCTTATGAAAGGGGAATTTCCAGTATATATGTGTGAAGTAGACTTCCATATTTACCTGCACCATACTATCTGTTCTCAGAGTAAGCCAACACTGGAACGTTAGATAAAGTAACTCAAAGTATGTCATCTGAACAGAAATATAAGAATTTTGAAGGACTCCCTCATTACTGTTAAGGCTCGCTTCTGTGTTCTGTATGTGCATATTTTGGTCTGAGTTTGCAAATGCGCACGATGTGTAAAAAACGGACTGGTACCACCGGAAAACGCAGGGCAGTGTTGTGCAGTATAGCTGCTGTGCAATCTGGAGGAAGGAACAAAGAAGAAGAAGCTGTGATGTATTCAATAGCCACACAGACACCCACCAGCCACAGTGCTGCTTTTTTTTTTTTTAGGTCTCTTATTGTAGTTTCCTCCAATGTTGCCATGTTTGGTTTTGTCTGAAACTGCTGTAGGAACTCAGTCAGGGCTGAATAATGAATTAATTTTACAGTAAAATCATGATTTAAAACATTGTAATTAGCAACTCATTTTAATGTTGCACTCCTTGTGATTTTGGTGTCATCTCATGTGGTAATCCTTCATTTTAGGCCAGGTTTCACACCTGCAGCGTCCACGGTTTTACAAATCCACTCGCTTCAGTCATAATTCCTGTCATCTATCTTGTGCGACAGTCTTTCAAACATCATGACAGGTACTCTCAGCTGTGAAGTCACGTTGCGTTTTCAAACCTCATTGTGGATTAATTTTCCATAAATGACTGAAATGATGTGACAAAAAACACCAAGGACATTAACAGTCCAACTTCTGAAATGTCCTGAAAAAATGAATAAAGACACTTTTACTGATCTCAGATAACATATTGACGTTAGTAAATCCTACAAAAAATATTAGATCAAAGATTGTACTTGTAGTTAGTTATTAGTTAGTACATCGTTTTTAATAAAAGGAAAAAGTATAATCCTGTTCTTTTATAGAGGAAAAGTAACCTGAAATGACCAGTCTTCAGTGTTTTGGCCACAGGTTGCAAGTTGCCCTTCATATCTTTTTTACTTTGCCATGGTGCGGTCATGTTTTTGCTTGTGTACGTTTGTCTGTCTGTCCGTTAGCACCATAACTCAAAAAGTAATGAACGGATTTTGATTACATTTTCCAGGAAATCTCCAAAATGGTAGAAAGGAACAACTAATCAGATTTTACGTTTTGTTTTTGTTTTTTTTTAACACTAAGAACCGCCAATATTCCAATACCCCCTAGAACCACCAGAGGGGGTCATTTTGACACCCTGCCGACACAGCTTAAAAAAAAATTTTTTTTAAAGATAAAAGGTTGCGTTTAGGGAGGCCAATTTTTTCTGCCCTTTGAATCTTATTCTGAAGTAGACAAAGCTTCAATAAATAATTAATTGATTAGCATGCAGGGTTATTTCAGGCTTGCACTTCAAATAATTTAGAAAATGCCAAATACTTCTCAGCTTATAACATTCACTTTTCAGCTAACATAACTCAATTACAATTTTTTTAAATGTATTTATATATTTTTTATCAATTATTTGAGGGGGCACAATTAGGAAAAAAACCATCATATAATGCTAAAGTAAATAAACACAACGCTGGATGTCAGCTGATGAATTTATTGTACCGCATGTGGAGAACTCAATAATAAACGTACAGCGGGTCATTCTGGCATGGATCTAGCTCCAGTGGAGGACACATACATTCAGTGCAGCCATGTCCAAAACATTATAAAACAATGCAACAGGCCATGTTCTGGTTACAGCTAGATGTTAAAATCCCACATTGTTTGACCAGGATCATGTTGATAATCTGGATCTGTTGATCCAGAAGGTTCAAAATATAGGGGGTACTGGGTGGGCTGTTTCGTCTTTTTCACAGGTGAGTCACCCTATGGCTTGGTGGAGGTGGAGTGCTTCTAGTGTTAGAAATAAATTTCTGTGTGAAAACGGAATGGATGGAATTTAAGATTAAATCGCAAATCAAACAAATCGCAATATTTGTCACGTAAATCACAACTTGATTTTTTCTCAAAATCGTTCAGCGCTGCTCTGGGGTAAACTCTGGAACTATGCACACATAAAAGGAAGAATGAGTGTATGTGGACAGAGACGTTTGACAACATTTGACAAGGACATATCTATTTACGTACATAAAGGGAGTATAAATGGGTCTTTAGGGGTATGTCTGATCATAGCTACAAGTGACATTCATGTAAAAGCTTGGAGGACACGATGATGTCACTGAAAGATTCATGAAGCCATTTATCAGTACTTTTACGTGTTTTAAAAAATCTAATTATGGCATTAGACTAAAACTTGACTTCTGAAATACATGTTAAGATGTCAGTCTGACTGAAATATCCCTGTATATCTGCACATGCCCCACAGTTCCCATCCCAGACTTTGACCTAGAAGCAAAAAAAAGAAAAAAAGAAAGAAAATGAAGTAGAGGAAGAAGAGGTTGGTAAGAATGGAGAATAATCATGAGGAACAAAATGCATCTTATTAGAGAACAAAAGAAGGGGGGGCTTAAAACATTTATGAAATACAGAGATACAAAGCTTTCCATCTTTCTGCTTGGCATGGTACCAATTTCCCACCTGGTTAGTAATTTCTAGTGTCCCTTCCTGATGTAAAAGGTCAACCAATAAAAACAAGCTGAAAGTGTTACATATTGAACATGACTTTTGTCTTTTTTCACCCAGCCTCAAGTGCCAGCCCGTGGATAAAACTATTTAAAACTTTAGCTGTTGGGCTAATCTGTTATGAGAATACCTTTAGCAGCAGGCTCATCAGTCAGTACCTATAGAAATGCTGAGGGCTTAAGTAGTTTTAGAAATATAACAATGGAACTCCTTTGGATTTTATGAAACAAATTCTGAAAACATTTCATTAACCTGAGTGACAAAAACATCAGGATGTCCTGCTGAAACAATCAAGCATGAAATATCATTCATGTCTACAAACAACAGAAATACTGAGCCTCAGTGTGCAAATAGCAGGACGCAAACCCTGTCAAAGTCAGGTGGTGGCGTTACCTGCCAGCATATATTTTGTAAACAACAGGACACAAACCGGTGACATCTGTCCCCACTGGTTTTCATTACCTTACTGTGAATCGTCGAAATGAAAAGGCATTTTGGTGGGGGGTGAGAGAGGACATGTTCTTTCAGTGGAGGGGGGGCGGGCTTTACTGCTCTTTGGCACACAAACACAGCACCTACTTCTCTTTCTTAACCGGTGCAGAGTCTTGCGTTCTGGCAGGTCTATTGGCTTTGGCCAGGCTGGTCCAATCAAGCCACCTCCTGTCGAGCTGCTTTGTTCCAGCCCATCGCACCGTTCTGCTCTGGGGAGGGCTTAACCCATCCACCGGCACCCTCCTTTCTTCCCACCTCCCACATCCCCCCTTCTAGGAATCCATTACTGAATACTGATGCAGTTCTCTACTCTGCACACCCTCATTCCCTCCCACACAAACACACACAATCTAGCTCTGGATTGTGTTTGAACGTGCACGCAAACGCACATAACGGCAACTAATTACAACCCTATTTTTCTCTTCATAAACGAAAAGACAGACACATACACACATGCTAAGGAAGCATAATGCATGCAAGGAACAAAAGATCTCCCCGCACAAATAAAGCTGTCAGTTTCTTATGAATTTGTAAAATGACAGCCTATACTAAATTCCACCTCCACGTTGACATGCAGCTATTGTCCATAGAAGCAGCAGAAACACATGCATACAGATTTAAGTTGGCGTCTCTGCAGACTTGGGAAAAACCATGACACAAGTCAGCTGACATTTGTTTTTATTTATATTAGTGTTCTTTCTGGTAAATCTGCAGCAGGGTTTTGTGTAAAGCCAAGTTGTCCGAGCTATGAAAGAGGTGCAGCTGTAAATCAACTTGGATATCAGTACATTTAGAAAGTAATCCAGCTCAATTTTGAATATTTATTTTGTTCAAATGGATGACATTTTGTATGAATGCTTGCATTTGTCTGTCCAAAATAATCCCTTTATAGCAAAGTGAAATTTGGATTCAATTATGATTGTGTAAATCGAGTACAACTTCATAGTACAACTAACCATATGCATAATAAGCGGTCTTGTAAATCCCTAGCCTTGCTTTTACTACACATGAATGCATAAATATGCCTTTGTTTATGTTTTTTACTAAGGGAATTTCTGAATAAATCATGTAAATTCATACTTGTTTGTCTTTCTAAAATAACCACAAGGTTAAAGTTCTTCAACTGATTGGCCCAGCAGGGTGCTGCGTCATTCATAGAACAGTGTCATGCTTTCTAACACCTAGATTTCCCTCGAGCCAAAGGCTCTTCTGGTTAATGCTGTGAACTCCAGCTGCATTTCATTCAAAAACAGAGAAATGTTCATTGTATCGTTAAGTGCTCTCTCAACTGAATGCCTATATTGTTGTTGTGGTAATACCTGCAGATGTAAGGCCACGACAATTCAAAGAGGGGAAACTGGATAATGGAAATTAAGAGATGGAGCCATGCACTGAGATTATATGAGATGTACCAGCAGCATACAGTGTGTTCCATCAGATACTGCTCAAGTCTCTGATGTGAAGGGATAAAGTATTGCATCAAATAATGGCTAAATGTACTTGATACATTCCTCAGCCAAGATTCCAAGACAATTGCTCACAACACTAATAGAAAAAGAGACAAACGCTCACAAAGTGTTTTACAATCTATACTTGCATTTAAAAAATGATAGTATGCAGATATACAAATATGAAATATGCTCACATATTGATTTGATTATGAAAATATGTACAAATAGTTTAGGATAGTTTCACTTTTCAAACATTGTCTTAGCGTGAGCACCAGCCTTTTTTTAGCAGTCAGTGTGCAATATTAGTATTATTATCCACTATTATTTGTTACAAACAGCTATTCAGCTAAAGAGCAAAAGTTAAAAGCTAGCGAGATATTGTTCCCTATGTTTCTAAATTCTCTACTGAGGTTCAAAAGACATGTTAAAAAACAATTTTGCAGTGAAGTTTACAGAAAGAAGCCCCCTTACTTTAACTAGAGGTCCTATAATCTTTCATCTGTTTGTTCTAAGAGAAATACAGAGTTAATATGTAGTATTTGTATATTATCTTATATCATTTTGTTAGGTTGGCATAATAAAAAAAAAAATAGAATCCTACCAAACAAATCTATAAATGTGACATTCCTATAGCAATAACCCTGGCTTTATCTAATTTAATGTGTATTTATATGGAGCAATAAAGAGATTTTATTTATTCAATGACAGAAAAACTGAAAAGCAGACAACATGCCAAATCATCCATAGTGTTAAAACTATCAGATCCCTCACCAAAAGTTTAAAAGAAAATTCACATGTACCTTCTGTGGCAAATTGAATCCAAATCTGTGTGTTTGTGTTCAACAAGAGGGGCTGCACCAGTTTACACCCCTCTCTTTTACCCAGCACCAAAGCATTTTTACAATAACGCACTGTGGCCCTTCACAAAAATCAACATCACCTGTGACCCCCTGGCCTCATCTCAACCACTCTCAAGCATTGCCTCCTGGTGGGTCGGGGGGGGGGGGCTTGCAGGGCTGTGTTTGTCATGCTAATCAGCTGGCCTAACCTCAACGACCCAGACATCTGCTGGCCTGCGTGTGTCAAGCCCCACATTCAATTTGTTCCCCAGATACAAAAAGCAGATAAGACCCTTGAGGCTGGTAAGAATGTCTGTGTCTGTGTGCTCTCCGTTATTGATGTAAGGGAAAGGGGGGGGGGGGGTTCCTTTTATTCTTATGCATGTACAAGAGCAATAATTACCAGCAGAGAAGAGGGCAACAGTATTCATTTTAGTATTCTGTTGTTTTGTGGTGCTTTCTTCTGTGTGTGTGTGTGTGTGTGTGTGTGTGTGTGTGTGTGTGTGTGTGTGTGTGTGTGTGTGTGTGTGTGTG
>JBBBVU010000015.1:18679598-18711030 GCA_037177055.1 Atherinosoma microstoma | reverse complement strand
GTGTGTGTGTGTGTGTGTGTGTGTGTGTGTGTGTGTGTGTGTGTGTGTGTGTGTGTGTGTGTGTGTACGCGCATGCACTAATGTCCAGTACCTTCAATTAACAGGAACACTGCCAGGTTGTTACTAACACACAAACACACACACACACACACACAGAAAAATGTGTGTATATGTGTGCAGCAGAGCGATGGAGCAGGGGCGGGGGGAGTTTGTTTAATGGGCGAGACAGGGGACCATGGGGATTAAGCTCCCCCCCAGCTGGAGGCTTTAGAGGAAAGGCTGGGGGCTGTTCTGTTAATTCAAGTGGGCTTAATAATGCCTGTGCACCCTCTGCCCCTGACCCTCCCAACACCGCATCAGATCTGGGAGGAAGCACATGATAAAGGGAGACAAGGAGGAGGAGGGGTATGTGTGTGTGCGGTGTGTGTGCGTGCAACCTGTGGCCATCTCTGCTGTCGAGCATGAGCTCAAGGGACTTGAGAGATTTCCCCTCCACATTACTCGTGCTAGACTCCAGCTCTGGCACCGAACCTTTCTGTTGTTCCACTTTCACGCCGCAGCCAGCTTTGTTGGAGCTGTATTAGGATTAATCAACACCCAAACAATATGGCAAATGCTGTCAACTGGGTCAGGCACTGTGCCACGATCAAATGAGGCTTTTTTCCCTCTTAAACCAATGAACTGTGCCCACGACATGCAGGAGGAGATTAAAATGTGCCCAATGAGATAAAAAAAAAAAAAAAAGGCACACAAATCCCTGCAAAAGCTTGCAAAGCTAAGTTGTCTAAACTATCTGACAGATAAATAACTGCAACTTTTGTTTTTCAGATATGACATGGGTTTGTTTTGTAAGAAAATAAATACTGCGAATTAAAAAAAAAAAAAAAAAACAACTTATGGAGGGACTGTATGTGCAAACACAAATGTCAGAAGCATTTGGTTCATACTTATTGTTGAGTTTTTACCCAGCCAGCTCCTTAGTAAAAAATGGGGGAAATGACAGAGCGAGCTGATAACATTTGCTACAAAGTACTCTTTTCTTCCTTCCAATTGCTCGTACATATTAGCCTTATGTCCAAATACATGTAAAACATGTAAAACATGTATTTCTTGTAAAACAATCTTCTAATATCCTGGAAATGTAAGGGGCCTCATCCAGCAAAATGCCTTTAAATAAAAATTGCATGTTCCAAGGTTTACAGATGCACAGCCCTAATACTTAGATCTTTTCTGCCTCTTGCACCAGGGTGCAACTTCACCTTCAAGAGATTTCATCAAAAGGCATCAATTTTAACACTAATACCCCATAAAAACCTAAGTTAATCAGATCTGGGAAACCAAAACCCAGACAACAACAACATCAACAATGTTCAGCCTCTAAAGCAAATTCTCCATCATCAGTTGTGATTTTTGAGAAAACAGGAGTGCTTTCTCTCGTTACCAACCGGCTTCAACTTTTTTAAATCGGAATTTTTCAGAGTTTTAAAAGGACACCAAACAATCTTGAATAAATGGCATCAGTTATTTAGGATCTGACAACTACGTACCGTGGAAAAGATACTTTTTCTTTACTAAAAACTATCCTGAAAGAGTCTGTATAATTCAGTTGATGTTATCAGAACACCATCTGTCACCTGAAGATGTCCTGATAGTTTGGCCAGAAAAAAATAAGGCTGCATGACAATGAGAAAGATTATATTGCAACAGTCTCCTTTTCTGTAATATGCAATATTTATTGAGAAAAAGAAAAAGGCGTTGTCACAAAGTCTTATAAACAAATGGAAGGAATAAATGTTGCTTGAATAACTGGAGCCATAGGCTCATTAACCTGAATAGAATTTTTGAAAAAGAAAGAAAATGCTGACCATGATGGAAGACTTTCCACATCACTTATATAAATACAAAACAGCTAAAATCAGATTATCCTGACATTAAGGCTCTTCTCTTCCATGGAAGAGATTTAGAAAAGGCAGCAGCATATGAGAGTCATATAGAAGAGGCTTTTACCTAATTTTATATAAAACATGAACACAGATCACCACCATCAACTCAGCTTCCTCCAAGAGTCCACAGCTGCTGTAAAGAGACGACTCTTTACGTTTGTATATCCATTGTGTAAATGTAGTGTAGAGAGAAACTTTAATGCTAAAGCTCCCTAAATTGTGAGCAAAGGAATATAAATAGGAACACTGATTCAGTGGGGACTGAGTGAGCTTGAGAGATCCATCATCTGTCATTATGAGGCAGTGCCGTTACTCTCTCATCCTCCAGCTCCTTATCTGTGACTCTCGCATCTGTATGGGTGTCACACTTTCTTCCCATCACTGGACCCCCATGACAGCAGCAGTGGGTAGGGATTTGAAGATGAAAGATATGCATGTCTGTATAGTATATTTAAGTGTAAAGCCACAGTGAAGGTGAAAGGGGGTTAGAACCCAGGCGTATTTGTGAGGGCTGTGATGTGACTGGTTGTTGTCAGTCGAGACTGAAGCAGCTCCTAAACCCCATTTTTAATCCTGTGCTCTGGCGTCTTAATAGTCAAATCAAGCAGTACAACAGTGCTCAATTGGATTTTAACAAGAAAATTCAGGCAGGAGTGCCCAGCTGCTCTCCCCATGGAAAAGGTGGCTGAAGTCGCTCCCCATTAGGTGATGCCACCACCATTTCAACCCAAAGAAACAAGGCTGGTCTGGAAACGGGACTAAGGCCTAGTTTACGCAATTTTTTCCCTTTGCGGGATCGAAAAAAAAACGGCATTTTTACGACAGCGGAATTAATCCAATTGCCGTTGACACGACTGCAAACTGAGTGAATACGATGTAGTACGCATGCCAGGCCTTTAGATGGCAGTGAAAATTAAGTTGCAACAATACACCCCATGTTTAGTTTTTACTACGTCATTAAACTGGAAGACAACATCTTCGCTGGCGACATACATGCTGAATGATGAGTAAGTTTTGTTTTAAGAGACCAAATAATTTGGAAAGATGTTGCATCACAAGAAGAACGAGGGGACCCACCATTGTTGTTGCTTTGTTCACGTGGCTTGCAGAGTGCACAGTGGGCAGTGACGCCCTCCTATTCCACCTTGGCTTTACACATCTCCGCTCCACCCCGCGTAGCAAGAAAATTCCACCCTGGACCCCGTCCTCAAAACTTTGCAACACACTGACTCACATGTGATGTGTAGTTTTTTTGGGGGAAATATGGTTCCTGATTAAATTTTTTCACATGTTCAGGGGTTAAAAAAGCAAATTATTTTTTATTTTTTTTAAATCACAAAAATCTGCAATATCGAAAAATCGCAATTTAAATCGAATCGGCACCCAAAAAAATTGTCAAACAATCAAATCGGGAGGAAAGCATACCGTCCCAGCCCTACTACTCATCACATTGCTGATCAGTCTCTTCATTTGTAATGCTTTGATAGGCAAATCAGATACATAACAAAAGCAAACATAAGTGTACTTTGCACTATTTATGCATTCAGTTTCAAAAATAAATCACTGACTTTATCCTGATAAAATTGAAACTCTTGCAACATATTTATATCAACAAAAATCTGAATCAAGAAATCCTGAATCCTTAGTGTACTTCTAAACAAACCAATACCACATTTCTTTTCAAACTAAGTACAAGTGTGGATCAGAATGCCAGATGCGACAACTGAGTGGTCAATTGTGTTATATCTCAAATTGGTCACCCTATGCCCATCCAATGAGGATACAGTGGTTTTTGGTGGATTCAGTTTACTGCTGTAAGGTTTTGGGAAAAGTTTTGCGTTGAAATGCTGTGATGTAAACAGGGCCTCAGACCACTTGTGCTAAAGTCTTTTCCAGCAGATCTAAAAGATTCTCAATGGGGTTAAATGACTGGAACAACTAGTCCATGTATAGAAATAGCATTTCATGCTTCTTGAACCACGATTTCTCAGTGAATCCTGGAGCTGTCATCTTAGAGTATGCCTGTGCTTCTATTGATGGAAAAACCTGTTCATTCAGAACATTCGGATAGTCATCCCACATAATCATTTTGGGCACAGAATGTAACTGGACCCCAACCTGACAAACTCAAGCAAGTTTGGATCATTTGCTCAGTTTTTGGTCAGGTAATGTACATTTGTTTCTACCTGGCTGAAACAAAAGTGTAACAAGATGTTTCCAAACGCTCTCAAGTCTTTTTTTCCTCATCTGAAAACCAAAATCTACAACAGCAGTACCGAGCAGCTCAATCATGCTGTCGCACATACGGACTGCCAAAGGGCAAAGCATTCCTGTCACAAGACATTTAAGTTCTAGCCTCAGCAAGCAACCCTACTCCTTGTACTGTAATAGAACCAATGATGGGAACAAAATGTAAATCAGAAAGAGAGGGTGCAATTCACAAAATGTTAATTAATCTTGCCATCATGTTTTTAGTCTGTGCCGTCTGCACAAATACTTCTTTATGTATTGTTTTTCTTCCCACGTTTCACAGCGATCAAGCAGAATAATAATGAAGAAAGAAAATCATTGTGGTGGTTAAAACACAAAACAAGTAACAAATCTAAGATGAGGGTAGGTTTCTTCATAGATGGGGAAAGGCTACCATTGTCATTTTAAGCTGGGATACTAGCCAAAACCAACAATTAAATCAACTTTAGTCTGATTGATAGAATCGCTGTTCTGACACAACTGGATAGTTCTCCTGTGACAAGTGACACAGTTCTGCCAGTCTTTAAACAGGAGTGTCTGGCCAATGGTCTCGGAGCCCACATCACTGATGAATGCATGCCCTGGACTGAGTTTCTGTTACCATGGAAACTTGAGATTTAGGGGAACAGAAATGTGCACATTTTCCAGTCATAAAAACACCCACTTGCATGTAACCGTGCATAGTTCATTTCGTGTGGACACCACTGTATTTCTTCATTTTCTCTTTGGTAAATATTTGCTTTTGGAAATTAAACCAAAAGTAATTGACTAACAGAAGGATGTCAAAACATATGGAAGGGAAATGTGAGAACATTCATTACAGGGGGTTTATTTGGCTTTATACTTTAATACCATGATCTTGCAGAAGGTTAAACAGTTTTGAACAAAATACAAATCTTTTCATAATACTCATAAGTCCTAATCACACAAATTCTGTAGAATTTACCAGAAATAAACAAAGCAAATGTAAAGCAGCATTCCTACTATGCACATCTATATCTACATCAAACAATTTGCTTGCATAATTTCCCTGTTCAACTTCTGTGCTTAGGTAAGCGTTTACTACACCTAACTGCTGAACAAATGTCAAATTAAAAACTACTTACTGAGTGTCTTGATTGTGGAAACATCATGTCAATTCCTTGTTTGTTGCTGTCCTTCCCCAGACACGATAAACTATTGCCCAGTGTTTATATTCCCCCCTTATGCTGCTCCTTTGTCCAAAGCTAGCCCTGCCTTGCACAGGAGCTGTCCAGGGTTAGCAGGATGACAAGCTAACGGAAGTCCCCGTCTCCCCCCACCAAAAAAAAAAAAGAAAAGAAAGAAAAAAAAAGGAGAGACGAATATAAGTGATGCACTTTGCGGCCGTTAGAGACAAACAAGACAGCGTGTTATCTGGGTGATACAAGACCATTCAGCTACCTGTTCCGAACTCGTATTTACTGTGTCTGGAAGATGGGAACCAGCATCGGTGCTGGTTTGTCTCTGGCTAAGCTAGCTAATTCTTCAAAAGCTGTCAGTCAAAATGATTCATCGTCGTTGCGAGCTTTCCGACTGAACGCTCAAGCGGCGGCAGCGCGAGCTCAACGCACGTAAATTAATAACGTTATGTTCACACAGAGACGCCTGGATGCAGCCAACAAGCGGGGGGAAATGTTTCAACTCTCTCCTTGTGTTGGTCCTTCAAAGCGCCAGTTGTCTCTGCTAGACCACTTACGACCGCTCTGTTGAAGAAACAGGGATAATACCATGTAATACTGAGAAATAACAAAATGTCTGCGGGTTCGTTTAAGTTGAATCCAGTTTCGCCCAACGGCAACAAATTATCCGTAAAACATAAATCACGATTTCGCCGAGACGACGGATCAATTTAAAAACCTCTACGTTCGCTGGCTTGAGTTAAAATCTCGGTGTTTATCCCCTTGAACCGAGCGGTGCTGGATAATAATCAGAGGATTTAGCGGTGGTGGTGAAGCCAGAAAGTCAGTCCTTTCTTGGAGCTGGTGGGTAGACGCGAAGCCGCTGCGCTGAACGCCCCACATAGAAACACAGCGGCTAGATTAGCGGTGAGCAGATCTACACACCACGGATCTAGCACATCGTCAGCAGGCTGATATCTGAGCAAACAGCGCCCCGCGTGGACAAGTCAGCACACAGGTTCAGCGTAATGATAGACAGTCTAGTCATATCCATTATAACCTGTTGCTTTTTACAGTCTATGACTGTAAAAACCAGGTAATCTGTCAAAAGGACTTTAGTTTAACTTAAGACAGGGGTGTACAACTCTGGTCCTTGAGGGCTACTATCCTGCAGGCTTTTGTTGTTTCCCTGCTCCAACATGTCTGATTCCAATCAAATGGATTAAATTGCTTCTTGTGAGATTCTTCACAATGACCCATTCATTTCAGTCAGGTATTTTGGAGCAGGGGGAAACCCCACAAACCTCGAGGACTGGAGTTTGATACCTGGGACTCAAGAGCAATCAGATTACTAATTAGCAGTACTGATCTAAACCCGTATTCAGCCTTTAGCATTTTAAATGACACCAACAAAAAAGCACATACAGGCTTCTTGACCTAATTTCTCTGTTTAAAAATGTTCAAATAGGCCATATTCAAACGTGATAACTCGACCAAGAGCAGCTTTAAATAGAATGCAGAATGCTTTATTTATCACCTGAGGGGGAAGAAAATTTATAAACAAGTATGTTTATATAGATAAATACTTTTATTGATCCCCTAAGGGAAATTGTAATATATATATAACAATTATATACCTAATATACAATTGTAATATAACATGATATACTTTAAACCTTGATACAATGCTGTAGAACTATTGTTTTTTCTTTAATAAATAATATATATATATATATATATGGTGGGACGTGCCCGATATACCTCCTCAGGCGTCACTGCAGACGCTGCACCGATCCGCCTATCGATCTCCCGCTCCATCTTTCACCCATTCGTGAACAAGACCCAGAGATACTTGTCTTCCACCTGGGGCAGGACCTCACTCCCAACCCGGAGAGAACACTCCACCTTTTTCCAGCTGAGGATCATTGTCTCATATTTGGAGGTGTTGATTCTCATCCCGACCTCTTCACTTTTGGCTGTGAATCTTTCCAGCGAGAGCTAGAGATCACGACCTGACGAAGCCAACAGAAACACATCATCTGCAAAGAGCAGAGACCCAATCCTGAGGTCACCAAACCGGATCCCCTCAACAACTCGGCTGCACCTAGAAATTCTGTCCATAAATGTTATGAACAGAATCAGTGACAAAGGGCAACCTAAGGGCATAAATAATGATTCTTTAATGACAAAATGTTTCCCCTGTTAACACAATGTTAGATTACTCCTCTTTATGTAATGTTTTAATCTGCATGACTTTTTCCTTAAATGTCATCCTGTAACTGGAGTGCTGTTATAGGTCGTGATTACTCTTACGTCTGTGCCTACATACATTCATGAAGAGGAAACAATCAGTGTCTTCCTCAGAAACTGCAGAAAGAAAGTATAAAAACCAGGGACTTCTCATTACCCATGAATCCTATCCTGATGGACCATTTATATTGGAGTACATTTTATACATCAATGCATTCACTAAGTGTATATTGCAGCTGCCTGCCTCTTTGCATTATTTTCTCATTTTCTCTTCTTCCAAAGAGAATATCTCAACTACAGCCACAAACCTGTCTGACCATAAAACTCTGTGCTTCTGACTCGTTTTGATAGAAAACTGACAATCATTATGTATATTCCAAGATCCATCATTGCCCTGCAGCGTCCCGGGGCTGAAAAAACTGCATTTCACAACTTTCTTTTCTAGCCTGGGGCATCATGTGACCTCTATGTTCTGTTTTACAAAACAAAAACGGGATAATCAACACACTGGCTGCTTTGGATGTGCATCATCTTTGCATCAGAACATAAATCCATGAAGATAATATGAGGAAGCAAGGCGAAAAGAGAAAGTGAAAGAGCAAGAGATCATTTATTCTATTTATTTAACCTTTATTTTACCAGGCAAAACATGGAGAACACATTATTTACAATGTCCGCCTGTCAAGTGCCAGAAAGCACTTGTAGGACAGAATAATACAAAAATAAATTAATGCACATAAATTTCAATAAATCATTTCATGAAATTTATTATAAGACAAAAGACAATACTGAAGTGTTTTTTTGTAGGCTGGAGAGAGCTCTGTGAAGAGCCAGGGTGCAAGACCGATGCTGAATTAGCCTTCATTAGGGGTTACCAAAGAGCAAAAATCTACCAAAGTTGAGTAGTGCTGCCTTAAATTTCTGCATAGCTAATGTTGATCAAGCCCAGAAAGACAGCTCGCATTACAATAACCTTGCATAAGCTACCCGTCAGCTTTAGAATCATTTTAAGGTGTATTTACACTGGCATTGTTTGGATCCACTTCAATACATATACAGAACGGTTCGTTTGGAGTAGCGTGAACGCGCATTCGCACTCTGGTCGGCTTGAAAACTGGGGGGCTCAGCTAACTTGTAATATTTATCAGAACTGCTTTCACTGCATGGACCCTCAAAAATTCAGGGGTCCTCTGGAAGAAATGTTTTGATAGCTAAAATAAGCACAAGAACTTTTGGCGAGGCATCCTTTTCTTTCTCATGGTTCACATCTGTAGATCAGCCATCATGAAGACCTGAGAGCGATAGTTTTAATGATTTCAGAACCAGATTAAGAATCTACCTTTTTAAATGTGGCTTTTAACCAAACTTTAATGAATGATTATTTTATTCATGCTATGTTTTTAATCCAGAATCTTTTAGATGTTATTCCAATTCTGAAATTGAAATAATTTTATTGTACATTCAGTCTGATTTTACTTCCACAAGATGGTCTTAATTCACTTTTTTTCCATCTATCCATTTTCTTCCAGCTATCCTAGGTCGGGTTGCAGAGGCAACAGATTCAGGAGGAAGACAGAGGCCCCTGTCCTCAGCAAGTCTCCAGCTTCTCCAAGGTGATCCTGAGACATTCCCAGGCCAAAGTGGATATACAGTATAATCCCCCCAGCCAGTCCTGGGTCTGCCCTCGTCTCTTCTCCCAGCAGGATGTGTCCAGAAAATTCCAAGATTAAGCAACCAGGAGACATCCAATTTATTCATTAACCCGATAACATTATCTGGAACTTTTAATGACATAATGATCTTGAAACTTTAAACCTGCCTCCTCACATAAATATGAGATTTTTTGATGATCTTTTGCCCAATTTGAGATGGCATTTCTTCAGTTTGTTTTTTTTAAGTCTGCAAAATCATGACAGGAATTATTATACATAACCTTGAAAACTGCAATGGTCGGAAGAAAACCATTTCACACAAAAATAAAACAACAAGGATGCAAGAGGAGAGTATAGGAACATATTTTATTCCAATTTAAAACATTTAAAGGAGAAGGCTATGTAAAAATCATTTTCATGTTTGAATGAGGTTCAGGCAACAGTGGTTGAAATGAAACATACAAAAAGAGAAATATGGCTAAAATACTTTAAATCAATAACCATTAGGACCCTTCTATTGAGGGCGTTGCATGAATAGAGTATCTCACCCACCCACTCCCTCCCCAACCTGACAAACACATGCAATTAAAATGACACTTACCTTAAAAACAGCAGTTCATCATTAATCTTAAATATAGAATAAAATTGTAATTTTTTTGTTTTTAAATCACATACTTAGTGTTTGTTTTAAAAAGTGGACCATGGAACTCACTGGTCCTCTGATTTTTCACAACATTGGCACTTGTTAAGAGTCTGGTTTTACAAAGAAAGGGGATTGGCACACTCATGTACAGAATTTACATTTTGGTATATTATAATAAAAAATAAAAAAAAGGAAAAAAAATACATTACTTTCAGTTTGTACACCACTACACAATGTTTAACTCCTTAAAAAAAAAAAAAAAAAGTGTCATCTTAAGTGGTCCTAAATACATGTGTTAAGGTATGTCAACCTGACAAAAGGAAACCAAACAAGAAGCAAAGATAGCTTTTAATTATAATCACCATATGTCCATCCCTATAACCAGAATGGATCTCAAGCTTGAGCAATAGTGTACAAATAGAGTACCAACAACACTTTAATGGACATCTATGTTGCATGAATGCAGGCCCATAAAGTGGTGCAGTTTCAGTGCTGTCAACCTACAAGTCCACAGTCCAATAAAAAAAAAAAAGGAAAAAAGAAAAAAGTGGAGAATGGTGGAGGTGAATATGCACCATATTCATTCACTCCCATCACTTGCTGTTCTAATCCCCAAAATACGGTTGTTTCTGTACCTTTACTTGGCAAGTCTTTCTGTAAATACAATAATACTGAGGAATCTCCTGCAAGCTTTGTTTGCAAAATCATTATGAGCACATTTATCAAACATTGCAAGAAACTACCACAGAGTGCTGGGTCAAGTTGGAACGCAACTCCTCTGCAGACTGATTTCACTTGGCACAGGATTCAGCTGTATACACACTATTTAAAATGTATTCAAAATGTAAAGGAAGTACAATAGAAATCAATGGGAAGGATGAAAATAACTTGACCCTGCTCCTCTGACGGTGCTCATCACTGGTAGTGACTTTAGCTGTTGAACTTACTGAAAATCAAGTGAAAACTGATGTAAATGTTTTTTGTTTTTTTTGTTTTAAAAGATAAACAGCCTCATCCTGACACTGGTCCCCAATTTTGTTATCCTCACTGATGGAAGCCCACCCAAGTCCATTTGCAAGACAACTTTTCTATAAAAAAAAAGAAAAAAAAAAAAGGAAGAAATGAAGCGCAAGAGGCCACACACATGGCCTTTAAGTGGTCAGCCATAATTCTTGAGCAGAATGTGCTTCATGAAAGCCAAACAGAGTCTTACATAATTTTTTTTTAACTGTTTTATCCCTGCAGTGCAACACAACACTTCTTTCTAAACAAAGCTAAAATCTATCAGTTTATTAATGTTTGCATTAATATCCACAACTGTAGCAGCCAAAAAATAACTTGCAAGTATGAAAAGCATCACAAGGATAAAACTCAAAAGAAAAAAACAGAAAAAAAAAAAAGGCATTTACATTTGACTGAAGCACCAAAGATGAACCCTTCAATAAAACAAGCTGGAAACATATCATCACAACTCTGCAACATCTTTAATGTCAACAAAATGTGGCACTTTGCAAAAAATATATATCCTACCTTCATTAAATCTTTCAGGGTGCGGACGATGAAAACATCATGGCTTTGACGACAATGTGCACATCTGCACTACAAAGCATGAAGGTTGACCACACTGTGTAAATGCAACTAAAAACAAAGTGAATAATACACAGCAGATTCCCCTAAAACTGAGCTGATCATGAAGCCTCACTGGAGAAAATTTGACATGTAAACCATTTATAAAAAAAAAGAGCAGAAAGTACCGCAGGATGGGAAGAAATCGTGTATTTAATCCAAGCACGACCACTCTTATAACGTGCACGTAAAGGTCAAAATGTCCCAGCCAAGCATGGAAACACTACCAATGAAGAAGCCAATATGTGCACAGTGGAAAACATCAGCAAACAGCTCATCAGAAGAGCAACAGCTAGAACAATAAATGTACCCCTGCACCTTGGGGAAACCCCTCCACTTCTAACATTAGCCAACCGTTCTCCTCCTCTAAAGGCAAAAAGAAAGTGAACAAAGAGCCAGACTGACCAGACTTCCCACAGGAACGTCACTTGGTCATTGTGGACTGCTGCATTCCTCCACCCTTCACTGAATCTGCAACAATCACCCTAAACAGAATGTCAACACAGTCAATTAAGACCCTCCCTTGCCACCTCCCACCCATCCTAGAAATTAATTGCACCTTTTGCTCTATGCCATCCATAGAGTCCTTTCATTTCTACTGAAGCTGCTAAGAGTAGCCCTTGTGATGAAGTTATGAAAACTTACCTGAATTACATTGTGAAGACAAAAATGGCAATCAACTCTCAGCTTAATGAAATAGTTAAACGGCTATCAGGCAAGACGCACGATATGGGATTGGTACCAAGAGCCAATGCATATCCTTAAAATTTTCCAAAAACGCGAGCATCCTTAAACAGTAAATATTTAACTGCAAAGTATTTTAGTTTTCTTTTTCCTATTTGCATAAAGCACAAACCTGACACGGAAACTTATTTCCTTTGTCAAGCACGTTGAAACTGAACTGCAACAACTAAATATATGAAGTATCATTAGAAAGATAGAACACTTGTCCATAAAATAGTTTTGATATTTTACAGCAGTACAAAATCTCCTCCCATCACAGAGATCTGAAAAACTGAGCTGAAACTAGGGAGGAAGTCTCATTTACTGAATCAACGACACGAAAATCTGACTGATAAATTAGACATTTAAAAAAAAAAAAAGGACCGCTTTGCTCCTAATCTGACCAATTACTAAATGTTGGCTGATAATATGGTGAAGTAAAGGCGAATGCAGAGAAAAGCCAAATGAATGATCATGACTAACTTGTGACTGAAGCTGAAACTGGCAGCGTAGAAAGTTTTATTTTAGCTACAGCGGTCTACCACGTTGTGCACAGGGAAATTTATCTCACCGAAAGAAACTTTATATAAAAAAAAAAAAAATAACAAAAAAAAAAAATCACAGTACTATCACACATGTGATTCAGACATCTGTCGACATGTAGAAATGCCACACAATGTGAATTAAGTCAACATCTGAATGATCCAACATGAGAAACGTTTCACTAAATTTGACAATACCGATTCCCAAATATGTTTTCTTAATATCTGAACCACTTCAAGGATGAACATGATACTGGCAACAGAATATTTACAGATAAAAAAAGAACACAGGTGGCTTAAATTTGGCAATGTGACACATTGATGTACAGTATGAATACTGCTAGTGTTATATCAATTTTTGCTAAATAACGCATGCTAACATTTTAAAATAAGGGGCGGTTCAAGAAAAATAACGTGATGCTTCCTTTGCACTCCTTTGAGTAGTCATGTTCAGTTTTAATACACAAACAATAGTAGTAATAATATAACCATGAAGTTGCTGAAAATATCTAAAGTGAACAGAGAATACTTAATCGTCTCTGTAAAGCCCTCACTCTGTGTGGGCAGCATTAAAACTTTATTTACATTCAATAGAGCTCCTGTGCTCTGATCTGGGGCAGGATTAATTAAAAAAAAGACACATACACAATTCAAGTCCCAGGGGAACCAAGTACCTCACTGTACCCCAGCATTGCCTGATTAGAAATCTTCATAATTAGTTACCTTTTGCAGGTGAGCCGAGTCCAGGAGTCTGCAGCCTGGCCTCACCTCATACTGTAGTGTTGAGCATGCGGGGTCACATGAGTACGGGAGAGAGCCCTTTGTCCATAAAATCTTGGTCTACCCAAAAAAAAGGCCCTCTACCCACCTTAAAACACATAAGCACAAGTGATAATGTAGTGTAGAAGAAAAGAGCCCCAACATGGGCCAAAACCGGAGTACGAGGAACACTGGAGCCAAACAAAACCTCCAAAAAAAGGACAACAAATCAGTGTTAGATTTCTAATGTGATCCATGGGGAGCAGTTAGTAATATCACAAAACAGATAACCATTCTTTAAAACTTGAGCCAACCAACAAACTGAGGAAGTGCATGGACAGAAGTGGCAGAAGATGGATAGTGTTGGTCTGGTAAAGTATGAAGCAATGCTCGTCTTGTCGTGTGGTTGCCGGTGTTTGGCTTGCTCTCTCCATCACACCAAGTTGTACTCTTTGAGGTTAAGCTGCAGGATGGTGTCTTTGACGGCAGCGAAGACAAAGCGGATGTTCTCCGTGTCGGTGGCGCAGGTGAAATGCGAGTAGATTATCTTGTCACTGTCTGGGTTCAAGTCCACAAACATCTTCAGGATGAACTCCCGACCTGCCTGAGCATCCCGCTGGGGACCTGGAAAAGAGTTGTTTTCTCTTCATTATCTGCTGTCGGTATTTCTCAGATTAGGTTAAAGTACACTGCAATGATGTCCTGCAACAAGTCTAAAACTAACAACAACAAAAAAGTCTCCTTGGATAAAGCATAGCTATTCAACATAGTAGGAAGGATGAGCAGGTGTCATTTAATTCTACAGGACTGATAAATTCCATTTATATTGTGATGCAGCGTTCCAACCACAAGGTGTCACTCTAAAACCAAATTCAACTATAAATACAAGGTTCTATAATAAAGTTTAAAACTAGCAAGGACAGAAAATGATGATGAGGACAGTTTTGGGCTCAATCCATCCGCTGGGCTGATGACTTTAACTACATTGTTTTAAAAGTGACCAGAATTAACATTAAATATGGGCAAAAATTACCATCAAACTCTGGAAAATAGTCAACCAGGTGAGAATACATGATCTTCTCCTCCAGCAGGTCCTTCTTGTTGAGGAACAGGATTACAGAGGAGTTTTGGAACCATGGATATGTGATGATGGTCCTGAACAGAGCTTTACTCTCCTCCATACGATTCTACCAAGGATCAGGATTAGAGAAGAAACACCCAAACACCCACCCACACACACACACACACACACACACACACAAAAGATTAAATTTTTTTTTAGCATAAATTAATTTAATTACACTCAAACCTTTTTAGGCTTTCTTAACAAAAACTACACTAAATATCTGGATGATTATGGCGACCATGCAACCATCACATGATTGATTGCCAGTTGTGACAGACCTAGTAATGAATCACTCAGCTTCTAAAACATGCAGCTACTTAAAACATATTTTGCGTACATTAGTTTCTCTTATTTTGGCATTGACCTTTACACAAAGGGATTTTTATGACAAAATATCAGCTTGTTAGTAGTGGAGGACAGCATCACGAAAGCAAGACAACAAGGTTCAACAATCCAGGCTGACCAAAAAAAGAAAAAAATTTGGAAAAGAGGGGAAAAAAAAAAAAAGAGAAATTCAACATTTCCAGTTTTGTTATTTGAATATTTACATCTTCTAACAAGCCATGCCGAAGAAGAAAAGAAACTACTTTAACTGAAAGCTGCTATCAGATGTCTTCGTCCTCACAGTCTAGTGTTGATTAATCATTATATAATCTTGGCCCAAAGTGTCTTGATGAAATTATAGATGTTTGGTAACAATCTCGCCAAGCTCTGACTGGTCCAAAGAGTCAACTCATCCTTCAGCCTGTCATCACAGCAGGATCATCTCTGCACAGCATGAAACCTAAATTCAGGCTGGCTCAGAGTTGGCTGGTAACCATTTAGAAAGAGTTAGATTATAGATAATAACTTTAAATAAGATAAATCTGTTGTACTTGTCAAGTCAACTGCAGACTGGCTCCATGTAGCTGTTGATAAACATTTGACCATAGAGGTTTAGTGATGCACAACAGATGTAATGAGTCAAGCTGGTAACTGGGTCTGGTTTATGAAACCCAGTCATCATATGATCAGGTCAGAGAAAGGGTTTGTTGTCAACAAGGAGCAGAGGGCATGGAGGGGCTGATCACATTAGCTTTATTAGCTAGAATTCTTCTGGAACAGTTAGAGCAGACAAAGTTAACAATATAGACAAAAATCTATGAAACAAGCAGATGGAAGAACTGCATTCATCCAACAGAGCAACAAGGATTAAGCCCTGCACATATGAGGGTACTCGAAAACATTTTGCCACAACTACAAAACTGGATTTCATAACTCTGCATGTGCATTGTTACTACATAACTGGTGCCGTTATCAACCGGATGCTAACTTAGTCAGTCTTGAAGCGTTCAATAAAGTTGATGCTGCAGGCTGTGAAACCAAAACCTTGAGCCGAAAGATAAGTAATCTGCTCTTATACAGCACAATATCTATGCTTTGCAATGCACTTTAAAATTCCCCAACACACATGGAGCGTCCACATGTGGACTGCCAGCCTTTACACTCCTTCACAATGAGCCACAGTTTTCTTATGAAAAAGTCCTGCACATCAATCTGATTGCCAATTTAAGATATAAAAAGATTTATTACCATTATAACCACTAAGATCCCTTGCTTGCTATGATACTTTGCTGTCCAGTTACCTATATTATTTCTTAGATGTTATTTGTTTAATTTCAATAATACAAATTCTTGCTAAAATCACGAGAATTTTCTTGGCGCCCTTATGCTATTAGCACGGACATCATGTGGCTATATTTCATGTATTTGCCAATTCTAGATTAAAAACTCGACAGGAGTCCAGAAACAGGAGTGAGTAGAATTCCCTGGTTAATTCATTTATTAATGTAGATATTATTGATATTAAACTGTACTGGTAACTTGATTGAAATTATCTTAGTTGATAAGATTTTATCAATGACCAATGCCCATTTTAAATACTAACATATGTGTTACTAGATTCAGTTAGAAAAAAAAAGAAGATAAAAGTTCAAGTTGAATTTGGGCAAATGGCACACAAGTATTTAATTGTATACTTACTTACATAAAATGGAATTAAATTAAGTGTAATATTAAAATCATAATTAAATTTAGACACTTCATCTATCAGGCTCCTGTCCCAGAACCAAGTCTGGATTCTGGAGGTACCAACTCTGCTTTTGTAGCATACAGTGGAAGCCGCCTCAGGTGACCCTGAACCATCATTTAGATATGCAGCTTCAGGCTCTGAGCATTTCTCTTCGCTCTAAATGCATCTATAAACGAACAGAGCAAATAATGGACTTTAAGATTCTCATTGCACACCCCAGTTCTGACTGTTAGCTCTTCCTTTTAAAGTATTTTTCCTTATTACTTTACCAATGTGCTTGCTCAAGAAGAAATTAAACTGTTAAGTCCCTATTTCACAAAGTGTCCTACAATGGTATGTGCTGTGATTGCACGCCATGCAAATAAAACTTAACTCAATCAAATATTTAAGGAAGGAATTCATGTATGCCATTACTGCTGCAGGACACAATCTGACCCTCAGAAACGACTAAAAGTCAAGTCCCACCTCATTGTCCGATTCCACCAGGACCTGGTCGTACTCGCTGAGCGCCACCAGAAACATTATGGAGGTGACGTTCTCAAAGCAGTGGATCCACTTCCTCCTTTCTGACCTCTGACCCCCTACATCCACCATCCTAGCGGGAACATGATGGGATGAGAAAAAGGTCAGAGGGAGTTGCATACAGACAAAAAAGAAAGATATTTCAATTAGCTCTAAATTGAGTTTTGAATATCAACGTTATTAAAAGATTAGATAATCACCCGTTTCAATCTCAGAAATTTAACTTCTTTTACTCAAGTGTTAATTGAATAAAACTTGAACTCCAGAAATCAGGATAAACATGTCCCAGATCAAATAAGTTACTGTAATAACATTTATTACAGTTTATTCAAATTATTAAAAGATTTTTGAGATAGCAACTGCAGAGAAAACACTGAACTGATTCAGCAAAGGATCTGTGTCAAGTCAGGACAGGAGTATGACTTCTCAACAAGAAATTTTAGTCATACTTGCTTTTCCACTTGGTGATAGTTAATCTATTTCGGAGTGGAATATATAGTTATCTATTTAATGAACAGAATTGTCTGACAAAAAACTACCTTAAATCATTTGTGCTGTTTAGGTTATACACACGAACATAAAGACATGAGAAAACACACCGTAAATTATAGCACAGAGTGTAAATATTTGCTCAAGTGAAGCTATAAAAAGTGTGAATGTGCACATAACTGCCTTCTCCACAAAACAGATGAAAACGCACATGCAGAGGACAAAGAAAAATCCCATTTAGAAATGCCAATAAGGTGCAAAAAGCAAGAACCAACATTCTGAGAGAAGAGAACAAGATGAACGTCAACAAGAAACATTTTACACTGGGTGGAGAAAATCTAAGGGACTGCAAAGCATGTTATGGGTTTTTTAATTCTCAGGCAGCACACCTGGATCATGGCGCTTTATTTTTTGATCAATCGTAATCTCTTTTTTTTGTTTTTAGAAGTTTTCTAAAACTAAGTAAACACTATTTAAACAGACTGACAAACTGTAGATGTTAAACAAGATGGGAAGAAAATCAAGCTGTCGATAAATTACATTTCCATTTAATTAGTTCTGACAGTTTAAGTCTCAGTCTTCCTGCAACAATCTTAAACTAATACTCTGTATGATTTGACTACTTCACAGTTAAACTTCCATGAACTAAAAGGTGAACTCAGTGATTCTGCCAGATGAAGGGATGCCATTGATAAATACAAGTCCTCCAGAAGCTAGCCGAAAATAAAAGTCCTTCACATAAGACACCCTTCCTTTTTGCCCCTCTAGCAAGGATGAGTGACCTACTTAGTTCCATAAGCTCTCCTATGTTGGATAAACCAAATGAAATTACATTTTCTGTGACATCAAAAGCCAATTAAAAGAGAAGGAAGCTAGCCTAATGGAGATGTTTGTCTATGAGAGGCTTCCTTGTCGCTGTTGCATCCCAGTCAGAGGCTGCACAGCCCCACATGTGGAGCGCTACCATCCACATATTAAGCTGGGATACACCATTGTGCATCCAATCTGTTCCATATGCAATTACAGGAATGTGACAAAAACATTTTGATTAATTACTAAACTGAGACCTCAAATATCACGCCCTTCTCCCATTTAAAACACACCTCACATTCATTGACACTTCATATTAATCCTTTCAGCCTAACGGTGCAAAACTGATGTCATTGAAAGTATTCAGTGATTCACCATAAGCAGCACAATCAAGCAGAGTAGAGCCTATCAGCTCACTGCACCAGGGCTGCTGGGAACCTCTTCAACACAGCCTCATTGCAAGTGGAGTTATTTCTAGCCTTGCCAAGCGTAGGAGGAGGCTGACATGATGGCTTCCTATCGATTTGCACTCTTCTGTAATCACTCTTGTTCCCTGGGTCCATCTTTATCGCCTCATCGTTTTTCAAGAGAAGGAAGGAAGGAAAGCTGCTTTACAGATAGCTGGCTGGTCCCTAAGACAGTCGCTGTGACATGTCCTGCATCTTCTGCAGCTTCTCTGGGCTACACAGATAAACCAGGAGGGAATACCATGTAAAAATACTGTCTTTATGAATGCTTAAAACATTTTTGAAACAGAGACTGAGAATAGTCATGAAGCATCAATATACATTTAAATGTATTAATTTCATAATGACTAACTCATGTCAACTTGTTTATATTACACTACATTTGACACCAATTAGGTGGAAGCGGATCTATGAATTATGCACTGCATATCAATTATCCTGTAGCAATGTGATATCCAAAGGGTTAGGATGTATGACCAGGGAACAACTGGTCAAACATGAGGTGGATTTTATATGGAGAGGTTACTTGACGGCCAACATATTTGTCTTAGAGGTTTGCTTAATATAAAAGTTTAAAATACGTTCCAAAAAGAATACTATGGGGATCTTGGGGATTTGTTCCTCAGTAAATGATGATTAACTTTTCAAAAGAGTAACCGAACAAGACAAAGCAGCTACAGGCTAATAAGCTGCGTCTTGCTACAATGTGGAAAACCAAATGCACCACACGTAGCATGAAATTTGATTGTGGTTGATAATGGCATGACTGACTTAAAATAAAAAGCAAGAAAGAAAAAATTTAATTAATTTGGCTGCTTCATAATCACATACATAAGTGGCTTTTCTGTCATATTCCAGACAACGTAGCAGCTCTGTCAGTTGAAGTGCTGCACTTGCTGTTACTATGGTAACCCAAGAAACTGCCAAATAAAGCAAGACTGGACTCTTTGGAACTGAAGTTTAAATTATTGATGAAAATAATTATAGATAATCAATTTATCTCCTTTTTGACCATTTAAAATTCATTTTAGAAAATCTGCAATGCAAACTAAACACACTGCATGCAACAGAACGGATCAGCGGTATAATCAGACACAGAGTTTATATGCACAAATAGGGTCAATAGACATGTTATCAATCAGGTTAACACACTTTTGAAAGAATATGATATACAGTTGGGGTAAAGTCAAAGTAGAGCATTTTGTTCTTCTACCTGAAAATGATGCTTTGCAAGTCGAAAGGGTATTCTATGATCCCAGTGGTTGGGATTCGAACCCTGAGCACATCCTGCTGGGTTGGTAGATAGGACGATTCAGCAATACGATCCAGATCACTTAGATAGCTAGAGACAGGAAGGAGAGAAAAAAAAAGAGAGAGAGAGAGGGAGGAAATCGAAAGTGAAGCTTAACGGCAGATAAAGCATAACCCCTCCAAAAGCAAGTGCATCAGTCCAGACGTAACCACAAAAGATCATTTCCAAGAGTTATGAGGGTTTTACGTGACAACGCATACCTCTACCCCTCAAGTGTTCCCTTACAAATACAACTTCAACCCTGATGGCAGCTCCCAAAGACAAAGTACTAAATGCTTGTAAGTTTAAGGAGAGGACTCAAAAAAATGAATTAGCATCTGCCCGAGTTCAAATAAAGATTAGGGCTGTTGTAGTTTATCTTGACAGAAGGTTTAGAGCCTGTCCTTGAAGCCAGTCTTTGAGATTATACCATCAGGGACCTGGTAAAGTGCTGAGCCTGCTGTGCAGCAGAGTAGATGAGATAGCGGCGTCGACGGTTTCCAACTGGCTGACCAACTGTTTCTCAGCTAGCCAACCAGTCACATCAGCAGAGGCACTTGGCACCAGTACCTGAAGATAATATTCTCTAGGTCAAATGGGTACTCAATGATGCCGGTGGTGGGCACTCGAACCCGCAGCACGTCCTGCTGAGTGGGCATGTACCCTGGTGAAGCTATTCGTTCTAAACTGTTAAGGTAACTGCGAGGAGGGAGGGAAAATATCACACAGATGCACATGTAGACAAAACCAAACAACATAAGACCACATGCACAGGAGGGTACCAAAGACAGAGGAAGTACCTTTTGTCATAACACTCACAATATGAATTATTTCAAATGCATAACTTTTTAAATGGCGATACATCAGTCTGAAATAATTTAGACCCCGAATCTTAATTAAAGTAATTTCATAAAGCTGCCAACATCTGTTTGATCTCTCACATGTTTCCTCAGACAAATGCATTTTAACACTAGGAGAAAACAACTGAAAAAAAGTGGAGTCTGCTTCATCACCAAAACAAATCACACAGAGATAATCAGTCAGAGTGGATTAACAAATCATAAACATACTATTTGGTTGAGTCGGAGAGCTGGTACTCTCTCCTGCGATCGTATGCCTCCTGGATGCCAGGGTCAGCCCACAGCATCTTTATCGCATTAATGTACGGCTGCTCGAATGACGACACCTTTTCGACATCCACCTCCCGCACCACCAGGGCATTAGCCTGTAAGAACAAAATACAAAGCAAAAGGGGGGAAAAAAAGCACACATTTTACTATTAGTAATGCTATTTAAGCCCCTTTCTTTCCCCCACTGAGATTAAATTCAAAGTAATGGTCTGTGAATTTGTCAGGATCTTAAATTAACCTATAGATTTTCTTAGAGGTTGAGACTGCTGCCACATTTTTGTAAAACTCTCAAATGCAAAATGTTTACATGTCATGTATAGTCTTAGGGATATGCCTCCCTTGGCTTACATCTTTTGCAAGTATAATATCTCTTTCATCCCTGTGCAGATGAATGCTAGCAGCCAAAGAGATTTACATTATCGGGATTAATGGGTAACATTGACACTGGAACTGCATTCAATTTGTTCAAGTGTATTCTTCCACTTATGTCACTTAGTAACATCTAGCAGTGAAGTTGCAGATTGCAACCAACCCCTTGCCACACATTGCTTTTGAGGATGTAGGCATTGCAGTTTGTGTTGTAAATTTGAGTGAAGTCCTCATGGTCAACGCTGGTAAAGGGGGGTAAAATTATGGAACAGTAAATTTAAGCAAACATTTATCAGTTCAATAGAAAGTTCAAAATGCTAATTTTAAATAATCATAAGACCAGCAGTTTGATCCAGTGAAAACAGTTTACAGACAGATATGCTGTAGAGTTCTTTTCAGGGTGGTGTGTTATAGAAACTGGGTAGGGACATTTCATTTTATGCCACTGATTTCTCCTCTTCAAACATGTCAGGAGAATGATATGTGAAGGTGTAAATATTGTAAATGTCAGAACATGTTTGAAATAAAATCTATTATAATTATTATGCTTAACAACAAGACTAGCCAGCTGGTCAGCCATGTCATTGTTTTCCAAAATCAGTAAATATCTTTAAGTCAGAGCATGCACTGTTATCTGAAACCTGAAGTTTCAAAATGAATGACAAATGATAGAATAAAGAAGTGTAGTTCTCTCTGCATCCTGTAGTATTCAGAGGATGTGGCACCAAAGGACTACAACTTGTTTTGTAAACATATTACAATTTTTGCTCAAGTGGGGAAAAAAATTGAAATAAACTAGTCTGGCAGAAAATGCTGCGTTCTAATCAGCTCCAATTACTCAAAGCAATTAAGTTTGAGTTATAGAAAATTGTATGAAGCGTTGTTAAATCATCTCAGTGGCTGCACAGCAAAACATTCACATAAGATAAACTGGCTATTGTAGCACGTCTGATAGTACACAAACTGCATTAATTTTTCCTGCCTTGTTGAATCCTCAAAGCACTTTGTGGGCCAGCCAACATTCAGCCAGTTAGACACATACATCCTTTCTTTAATACCCACATCCTCTTAATAGTACATACCTTGTTCTGCTCATACTTAAAGGGGATTTTGAGGGTCTCAGTAGCACGGATCATAGCCTGCATTGAGGTGAAAATGTTCTGGTAAACCAGTTTAGTGAAGCCCTTCTTATCCTCATCTGTATATCCGGACCCATGGATTATTCTCATCTGCTTGATGAAAGTGCTCTTGCCACTTTCTCCAGTACCTGAAACAAACACAAGACACAGGCAGTTAGCCAACCACTGAAGGGTCATAAGCAGTTGTATGAAAATACTGACACAAGCAATCTTTTTCACTGTGCTGTCAATGACCCAGGAGCAAAATAGAAAGTTTTTGTGGCCTGCGCCGTTTGTTTACAACTAGAAATAACTCAAAAAGATGGATTTTAATCTTTCTCTGCACATAAAAATGTGAGCAATGTGAAACCTATGAATAAAGTAAACAATTATCAGTAATGCAAAATTTGTTTGTTTTTTTAAAGAGAGAGAAAAAAAACACCACACCAGTGACCAGGTCAAAAGTATCCTACGTTACATGACTGTTCTGTGAAAAATGAATGGGTGTGTCTTTGCAACCAGCTGACCTCGGCTGTCCACCCACATCCTGATGCTGCTTATATACAAAGCTGTGGGGAAATCTGCCCCCATGACAGTGATGCAGACCTCAATGCCAAAGCAGTCTCGGTATGCAGTTCTGGTGATCAAGAAATGAGAGCTACCAAATTCGGCAAGTAACTCTCAAGAAGAGTTTAAACACAAACCTAAAAATACATGGACAGAAGTTCCTGGATTTAATTATGGTCAAGCTATTGTCTCATCATTGAGGTTCTTGTGCCCTGAGATGGGCAATGGAACAATGGATGTTTTGGCAGTGTTCACCACAGAGGCCTGACTGACCACATGAGGACTGAAAGGTTCACTCAGCTTAACAAAGACTTGGGTGCACAGAGTTCACTTTCCCTACTATGTTTCAGTTATCATGCATATGCACACGTGCATAAACACACAAAAGGACCTAGTCATAGGGCAGAAAACTTGCTAGTGCACAGATTGAGAACTTCACATAAGTCTACAGAGCCGTCTCTCACTTTGGCCTCTACATGATAAGAGTCCACCACAGGTTCAGCATCTCTATATGGACATTTTCTGTGAGCAAACTACCACTCTAGGCTTCGGAGAAGTCAGTCTGGATGAAAGTGTCCAAACTGTGTATATTGTCCCCTTCAGCTAAAGAGGAACATTGAAAAGACAAGTCTGGTAGAAGCCAAACTCAACCAGTACTTTCACCATGCAGTTCGCTCTCTTCAGAGCAATTGTCCTGTCTTCCACCACCTCTGCATCTATTTTTCTTCCTCTACAACCCTGCTCAAAACTCTTCACCACTTATCTCTCAATCTCTCCTCTCCAATCACTGACATCCGAGTCACTGCAGTTTCAACAACACACACTCTTCATTACAACACATATTATTTTCAATCAATTTTCTTTAATATGGCTGCAACTGATAATTTCCATCAAAAATCAATCAGATTTTATTTTATTTCTAATTAAAATTAATCAGACTTCAATTAATGAGGCAGTTTACAGGCAGAGTTTGTGCAACTATTTCTCTATATTCTTTGTTACTGCATACACAGTCAGGCACTATAGCCATTTTCACATATGAACAGAGATTTTCAGAGGCAACTGCAGGCAATTTGGTCCGGTCTTTTTCCGCAGTTGCTGTTCATATTAGCCCATCACAGCAAGAGGCTTTCAGCTGGATATGTGATCTCCCAACTGGAAATGCACAGACGAAGGTACAGGGCAACAGCAGTCTAGAGCATACAGAACGCAGCACATGATGCAGAAGGTAGACTGTGGAAATTGTGGGGTTTTTTTTTTAGCATAGCTCATATGGCTCCTTATTATGTTGACCCAAGTCAGAGTTTCCGCTACATGTAAATGATCGTGGCGCACCGCCACAGCAAAATAAAAGCTGCAATGTCTTCAGAATGATCTTTTTTTTTAGATGTTACAAATGTAAATTATATTGTATGAATTGATCCATATAAAGTCTATATTTGCGCACATTTACGGAGCATAATAATAGTGTGAAATTGTGTTCAGGAAATGCAACTCTGCTCTGAAAATATTTTAATCTGAAAAACGAACACTGAAGTCTTAACTTCCTTTCCAGTTGTACTGCGGTTCACTCAAGAGTGGCGGCGGCAAAGAGGCAACATTAGGCTACGGGACGTCGGCCACAGGCGTCCCATTGATGCTGAGTAGCGTGCATGCTGTAGCCAGATGGTCCCCCTGCAGCCTGGTCCTCAGGTCTGTCTTCCCCCGAGTTATTACAGCAAACTACCCGACATCATTCTGTTTATCCAAATGTAACTGTAACGTAGTCTGAAACAACATTTGAAGGCAAAACGTTCAACCATTCATGTTAAATGTTACTGTCGCTAACACTTCGTTATTAACATTGACGTTAACCCCTCGGTCCCACTGAACGTGGAAACAGAGCGGGAGCGCCGTGGAGTGGCTGCGCTGCACTTCCCGCCCGGTACCCTATTCCACCAGGAGGCTTCAGAGCAGAGCATCTCTGCCGCGGCTGGATTCTCCAGTTCACTCAATTACCGGAGGATTGAAACATCCCGCTGTAGTTTGTGCATTAAACACTGGAATTAGCAGGGTTTTCAGCCTCCCCTGGAGTCCCCCCTCCCTACATCTATTCATTTAATCGCCTCACTAAATGACCTGTTGTGACACTTAGCCAAGGCTTCTGACTCTACACCTCACAAAAATTGTCATTTTTTATTCTACCTTCAGTTCAAATCTGTAGTGATGAATATATCTTTGTGGTTTTGTAAACTGGCTGCAAACTGTGCCATTAGACAGCTACATTATGTTGTTCTTGAATAAATGATTTACCTATTTACTTTAAGTCGTTTTAATGTTCTTTTCAGTGATAATGTGTGCTGAATGAGGTGCTCATCTATTCTGCAGTAAACAAATGTTTTAAAAATGGCAAATCAGCCAACCATTAACAGTAGGACATATTTAAAAGCAATGCTGCACTTCCATCAATACAATTTAGTTCAGCCCTCTATTTTTAACCCACTGTTAAGTTTATTCCAAGGCGCTAAAAATGGCACTATTTTACTTGCTACACTAGAGTTATTTGGAGAACTGCGATAGAGTTCGTGTTAATTCTACTCAAAACACGAAGAGATCTTTCTGCCAGATTGCAAGCTACTAGGTGGCCATAGCACAAATTAAAACTGGAACCAATGAAAATCTCAAGTTATTGGTTGTAAAACAGTAAGTAGGAATAAGACAGGACAGAGTGAACTTATTTTTTAAAAAACCACAATGGTCCGTCCAACAGTGGCAGTACAGGAAAAGTTTGTTGCCAAAGCCAGTGAGATTCATTTCCAAGGGGCTATCAGTGTTGGAGCAAAATTTCCCACACTCTAAATCTTTGAGGATGTTTCATTCTGGGAAAAAGCAGAACACCGAAATGATGGGAAGAGATATAATGCCATTTATAGAGCCATGATGCCAGCGTGGCCAAAAACACTTGTGTAGTTAAGAGCCACATGGTAGTCAACGGCCTTTTTGTGAGAAGAAACTTAAATTAGTGCGCACACAAATAGGAATCTACAGAACTCTGACAAGAATCACAGTTTTCAGCTTAACTGTTCATTACTGTATATATAATGATTATTACAGGGATTCATCCTGTAATTGTCTGCATCATGAACACAACACAGCCAACCTCACATTTCATAGGTGTGAAAGTTCTTAATGATGAGTTAGGAATAATCAAGTCTCACAATTTGCTCCTACATTTTGATTAGGTCATGAAGGATGAAGAAGCCAGCAAAACAGAGCAGAGAATGGTGTACAACATTAACTATCTGCATTAATTACTGGGTAAAAAATGCTTAGTTTGTGTTTTTCATCAGCTTACATTTCAAAACACAGTGTGATAGACAGCCAGTTACAAATTCGTACTCATCCAAACAAGACATCCTATTTACTTGTGCAGCTGGCTGTGAAAGTAGAGCAGACTGAAAAGAGAAGAAGCCTCAGTCTTCTCATTAAATTTCGATTGGATTTATTTGATAACCTGGAGCAGTTGATTTGGAGTATAAAGTTGTGTAAATTCTGTGTAAATAAATGATCATTTGTAAAAGCACAGCTGAATTTACCATTAAATTAAAATGACTAAACTGGGTGTATAAAATGGAATCAGCAAAAGAAAAGTGCCATCAGTCCATCGCATCACACACTAAAACACTTGTGACACTGACAGTGTCTTTACAGCCAATTTATTGAAGCCGAACTTCACTGATTTGATAGATAATAGAATACATGCTGTGCTAAGTAGTAAAGTTGGCATATCCAAGACCAACCAGGGTGAACAGAGCCAGATTCGACTGAGGAACACAGTTGAGTGTACAGTGAGGGAGTGCCCTGAACACTGCCTGGCCTCTAACCAGACAGGATCTTTCACTGTGGAAAGCAGGTCAGGCAACATTGAAGTTTCTCCCTCAGACAGAGTGCGTCTTTGAGAAGAGGACGTAAATAGCAATTGTCAAGACCAGACACCACTGGAGAGCTCACTTTCTCATTGACTGAAGAGCTGAACAGAATGGTGGGTGTTACTGGACATGAAGGACTGATTTCTACTAATCAAATAAATCACTTACAAGCATTTTGTGTCAGATATACATTAGTTCAGTATATGTCACCATGACAACAAAGTATCATTCTTGATCTTTACTTGATTAGCTGCACCTAAGGATGCCATGAAAATAAATTAGGTTTTGCGAATCTGTTTGATGCCTTCTTATTCTATCAGCTAATAATCCAATCAAATGTGGACTTTAGATCATTTATACACTTTTGCAAACATCCTTTACTTCAGTCCATAAGTCCCTTCAGAAAAGTGTTTCACACTGACCAGTGTTACTTGTTCGGCTAGGTTAAGGGTTTGACGTTTGGTTAGTCAAAAGGATGAGCAAGGAACGATCTTTACAGAACACCCGTGTGGGGAAGGGAAAAAAATGTATAGATAACATGCTTGTGTGTCAAAGTTGACAGAAAACCAAAGACAAAAGCAGCACAGCTGAAAATTACACAACCACATGGTTGGGATTCTCTCTAAAAAACAAATCCCGCCAAATGCTGGAAGTAGACTGCGGTTGAATTTTGTGCCTGTTGGATGTAATTGTGAAGAGAATCAGGTCATTTTCTTTGCTAAGTCAAGGAAATCTGGGACAATTTCAGCTGTCCTTGGTTTCTCTAACAGCAGTGGAAAACTTCAGTTGTGGGAAAAAAGTAAGTGCGAAGAACACAGACCTTTTTATTTCATGAAGGTTGACCCTGTCTGAGACCTCTCGGTTTATACAGATTCCGTGCAGAACACAGGGACGTACAACAGAAGTGGGTTAAGGATTTTAACAGAAATTTTCTATTTCCAACTATAACATCATCACGGTAAGATTCAGTGAGAAGTTGTCAATCTGACACTAAATTCTGCATTTCTATGTTGCTGTCAAGCTTAACACGGTGCAACAATCCATGTTTATTATGCTAGTTATTGCAAATGGACTAATCGTACGTTGCAACTGTCCTCGGAACTCGGAATTCTGAGGAATTTTTGGTGAAATGGCGAAGAAATCTTGTTTTTCGGAACAGAGAACTCTTAAGTTGCAGAGGACTCCAAGATTCCAGATTTAAAGATGGATGCCTCCAGTACCACCTGTAGCCCATTATTGGATTTAGTCCAATGTAGTCCAATTCTTATATATTGTGTCTGTAAAGTTTCTAGTGTAAACAGCAGGTGATTGTTATCGATAATTATGTTGTAACGGCAAGCTTGCTCGTGAAAAATCCCATCAATATGTGTGGTAAATTAATCATTATCAGCTAGACTGCCTGCTGTTCTCATGGAACACGTTTCAATGGATTTGTGATTTTCTAGTTTTATATCTCGATGCTCACAAATTGGCTTTTTGGAGGCGTCCTTTTTTCTGAGTTTGCGCATCTGGAACGCCAACTATTTGGTAATGACGTCACCAACTCTCTGCCACTCGGAATTCTGAGACAACTGGAATGCTTGATAAGAGACACAGGGCTGCCCCGATGCTGACAGTAAATAACTACTTTGGGAGATATTGTGAAGTGTTACAAAGCGTAGACCTGCCAACGCAAGGGGAAAAAAAACATTTGGACTTTAGTTCTAGCTTCATAGACAATTGTTGCAGCTTAAAATTTGTGTGATACTTTTTTTATTATTGGAAGCTGTAGCCTACTTCATGCTGGGCTGAGACATGGAGAGATTCAGCATCCACACTTTGGATGATCATGTTGATGTTGGACCCTTAAATGAGACACGTCGGTAACTTTATTCTCCCCATGGCTCATATAATTAATTTTATTCTAGTTTTTAGAAGATCACTATGAAACTGGCGTAACCGCTGGTGTGTTAATCCAAAGCAACATACATGAACGGACCGTTTCATTGTTGCCGGCAGGTGACGTCAAAGCCGCTCATTCTCTCCCTGAATAAATATCTTATTCATTAGGATCATTGGTCTGTAGTGAATGACCTCAACTAAACAATTTACATGTACAAGTATTATAACACTGAGATGGGGGCAATGTCGAGTGGGTTTTTTTCTTCTTGTGTGTTTCTATTCTGGTTATTGTCGTAAGAGATGCCTAACTAACACAAAAAACTAAATAACTTCAAGACTGGCAGATAAAGATACCTTCATAAGTAACTGTGCGCCGCTGTCTAACGTCGTCAGTCCAGATATCCTTTCTGCTGTCAGTGACAGTAGCATATACCAGGTTACCACTGCAAAAATGGCGGCGCTGCAAGACGGCGCAACACACAAATCGGCCTTCAAATTTTTCTAGATTCTTTTTAATGAAGTAACAAAACTGCACTAATTAATGTGGCCAACCGTCCACTCAAGTTTTTGGTACATTGACACTTGGTGAGTTCTTTTTGATGCCTGCATAAATACATGAGCTTTGATGGTTAACTAGGTTTGTGTAGATTTGAACTTACCAGAGAAAAAAGGGCCAGTTTTTTGTAGGCATAATCATTGAAACTACTCCAATGAGTGTACAGTTTCCATGGCAACTCCTTTACTGAACTTCTAAAACTGAGCAGAAAGCAACAGTTGAGTGTGTTTCAGTGTGTACCCAGAGAGCCCAGACAAACATGCAACTTTTTACAGCAATGTCTTTCAGGCTGTAAAGCATTCTCAGCCACTCTTGTCCTTAAAAGCTGTGGAAACTAAGTTGAGGAAGACTACAGTGCTGGAAGTCTGACTGTAGATAAACTAGAGGATTGTCTACTGTTATATTTGCCTGTGGAATTTTTTCCATTAATAATTGTAGGAACTTGAACTACATTCTGCTAAAAACAAACCCTGATGTGACACAGAGTGGCAGTTTGTTAAATCTACTCATTTACGTCTCAGTGGTAAGTGTGTTTCACTCGAAAAATTATTACTGTTACACAGTATGCTTAAACTACATCTGTAGCAGATGTGATCTAATACAGCAATGAGCAAAATTAGAGGAAAAGACAAAAGATCATCAAAATCTGTGACCGTCTGAAACAAAGGACAAGCAAAAATACTGCACAGTACTGTTTGTCTATTCTAAAACAGTTTTGCCTAACCACAATAGCACATCAATAATTCAGCATCTCAGCAGTGAGGACCAGTCTACGTACCCAGTCCACAAAGCTGAACCAGCAGCACAAGGTAGTGTTTCACATTAGTATGCTCCTCGCATCAGTAAGACTGATAGACACAGATAAGATGGACACTAAATGCAGAGAGCTTGACAGTATCAGTACAATTTTTTCAAACATACAAAAGACCAGGCAGTACTGTTCCAGGGTTTCAAACTACTTTTTGGGGCACCGTACTTTTTCATTTGGGTGCACCAGCAAAAAATGTAGGTGCACCCCAATTTTCACAGTGTGTCCGCTCATTTTATAGATCGTCTTTTGATCATTTCACATAGACATTGATGGTTATTTAAGTTATTGTGAACAATAATGAGGTTTGGAAAAATGCTTTTCTTTATTTGAAGCATGAATGTTAAGTAGGCCTAGGGGGAAAAAACATGGAAAAAAAATAAACAAAGTTAGCTTCATTGAACTGAATGAAACTAAACATGTTAAACTCTGGATGGATGGATCATGAGGTTGTTCTGCTTCTGGCAAATTTCAAATTTATGTTTAATCTTTTTCATGATAATTATCTACTTGGACTTGAATGTTGTGAAAGGCAGCTCCTATTTGGCTATATTATATCCCACGTTTTTGGCTGCGTAGACAACCAGACAGATCTGGGGTTTTTGTTATTCTATTTTTTGTTTTAAATTCACGGCAGCCTCTTACACTAAAGTGTTTCTCCCCCTACCATAATATTTGGGGGTGCCCCCCACTAAAAGGTCACGTTTTGATCTGATTTTCTAAACAGCACCAAGTTACAACAGAAGTCATTTCAGATCCCATTTCCTCTAGAACAGGTTTATACTGAGTTCT
>JBBBVU010000015.1:18663865-18679498 GCA_037177055.1 Atherinosoma microstoma | reverse complement strand
CTGATGCTGTCTGGCTCCCTTGTAAAGCTGTGCCACATTGAGCACACCTTTACACTAGTGAAACCTAAGCAAGCCTCTCCAACTCTCCTGTCCAGCAACAAGCCAATCTGTACTTGCTTATAACTTCTGATTGCTACCTAGCATTTACTGAGTAGAACAAATTTGGTTAAATTCAACAGAACTGCTCGATGAGTCCAAGTACTCATTTCCTCCTTTACTTCTGTTACGCAACATCAGTCATTTCTTTTTACATGGAAATACAACAGAAACCAAACACAGCATGTCAGAGATGAGAGACAATAATGCATTTGTAAAATCAGTGACTGCTGGCTAACTGATGTGCTTTCAGAAAGCATTTCTGACTCGCTGTCAGGGTCTGAAATTAACCCTCGCCAGGCGCCAAATGCAAGTAAATTTTCCACTTGGCGAGTAAATCTCAGAGGGCTATCTGCCACATGCCGAGCAAATGTTTAGTCATGTTTTTCAGTCTTCATTTTGGTGGATTTCTTCTTCATGCTCCTCTGTTGTAAGCACATGAACGTACAAATATACACTAATGCGAGCGCACATGACGAGACCACCACCAAGTACATCACTTCTTCTATTTAGCGTTTAGCTCAGGCAGCAGTAATATGGGGAGATTTTTAGCAGGAGCCAGCCAGCCTTCTAAAAGAAAACACAGTGAAGTGAATAAACCAGCAGGACTTACAGCCCAAACCAGAAACTTCAGTGATAAGTGGCGGTTTGGAGATTGCGCTGTCAGACTGGCTACAGTGCCATTCCGATGCCATGCTAATGAGCTGTTCTGTGTGTCGCAGAAGAACAAAAGCAACTCAATTGTGATAGGCAATAAAACCCTCCCTCCCTCCACTGCTGAAAGTGATTGAGGTTTCAACACAATGAAACAAGTCAAAACAGACTGGCTGTCCAATCTAAGAGATACAGTCAGATCTCCTCATGGTCCAGCTGTGTTCTCCAGAGATCATGGAATGTGGAATGATCCCACTAAGGCTGTAATACTGCAGCACAAGAACAGGGTCAGGAGCAGGAGGCCAGACTTCACACCGCTTGTAAGTCCAGCTTATTATTGGCCATCTAAGTTACAGAATGTACAATTACAACAAATGACCATAATTTTATTTACGTGCCTTTGGAAAAGAAGTAAAGGAAAGAGAGGGAGGGATAAGTCTCTGCTGTATTACATTTAGAGGTCTAAAATGTGTGTGCATGGAGCAAATAGATTGTAAGGGCACATCAAAATCTTTGCTTAGAGAGAAAGGGGGGGGGGTTTCAAGAAAATTCCAGGCATACTTTTCCCTCTTAAGGACTAAGATGTCAATTTAATCATTCTGCCTATTTTGGTCCCCATTTAATCAAAATGTTTGCTGGACAAGGGTTATGTTGGCTTACAATCCCTCAAGTGACTGATCAAGTCTTTAACTCCATTTTCTATAATTCCACAACTTTAGAACTTGCCCAAAGATTAAGCATTGATCTGTAAACTTGATGATAGTGTGATAAAGAGGACTGTTTAAATACAAGTTTTCACTGAACCGGAATATCTAGTGAACGTTTCAAGGTTCAGACACCTTTTGGGATTTTTCTTTTTTTTGGTTATTCACCTTGTTGACAACAGCATGTTGTACAATAAGTACTTAAACAATGAACGGTAATTTGTGCATTCAAAAGCATGAAGACAGTGAAATTAAGTTCACAAATAAAGGTTATAGTGCATTTTAGGTTCATTCTGACATATAAAAAGGCAAATATTCCTAACTTGTTGTGAGTAGTGTACATGTGCATTCACACAAATACAAAAAAGGCACATGAATAGCGGTGCAACGGATCAATAACTCACGGTTTGGATCGGATTACGGATTTTGAGTCACGGATCGGATACATTTTCAGATCAGCAAAAAGAGAAAAAGAACAAGCCTAATTTAACTCTCCATCCATTTATTTATTTAAGTATTTTTGCCAATTAAAACCTTCAACTCAAGACTCATGCCACTCAATTATACAAAAACAAATTAAGGTGCATTAAAGGGCATGAAAAACAACTTGATACGCAATTTAAGGTCTCACTGCTTCTCACTGACCATACAGAGAAATAAAAACTAGCTTACAGTATTGTTCACGTCACAAAAAAAAGAAAGAAAAAGAAATGTTTCAAATGAGTGGCCATGGCTGACGTGTTCCCCGTGTTTCCCTATTGCGGTTCTGAAGCTTTAAGCTGGTCACACACTACACAACTTTTTGTGAGATTTTCCCCTCGATTTCCAGTTGTGCGTAGTCGACACTAGTTGGCGGCATGCATGTTGCTGCAGAAAGCTGTTAGTGTGTGATGGGTTTCAGACTCAAATTGGCAAATGTGTGAGGCAAACAGACCGCGCCCGACTGCAGTCGCAGTATTTCAAATGTGTTTGGATTTTTCGAGATAAATCTAGTGTGTGCGGTTTACAGACTCAACAAAAATACACACATCACCAACAGCCAATGAGAAAGAGGAGCTGGAGCACAGGAGATAGCGTTAGTCGGAGAAGACAACAGGAAACAGCTGAGTAGATAGCTTGCTAGTCAACAACTGATGAACCGCGTTTCCCAAAAAGTATTTAATTCGCCCACTTTCAACTCCTATTGCAGTGTAAAATGTCCACACTGCAGACGTCATCGTCTCCATGACTTGATCCACATGCGGTTTTTCTTTTTGGTGGATTTCTCAGAGCAAATAGCTGCGCAAATAACAGCAGAAGCGAGCAGTCTGCCGGCCATGGTTGTTTGTTTACTCTGTGAGTCCCGCAAGAGTTTGCACGAGTTATTTTTAGACTGACTAGGAACCGTGGAGAGGGTTCCGTTGCACCACTACACATACACTTAAAAAAAATTCAAATGCTACTTACAGGCATTTATATCAAATTATTTGAAGTTGTTAGGCGTCTTGGGTCGAGGACTTTCAGCTTCTGTACATGGGATGCCTGCTCACCCACTATCAATTTTTAACAAGCCAAATCAGCCATTTATTTGGCCACTTGTCAGACTGACAGTTTATCAGTGCGCTGGAAAATAACAGTGGTAGCAATGTCCCAATCATGCAATAAAAATTAAAGTCAACAGAAAGCCCTTTTCACTACACATGTGACACATACATACATACACACACACACACACACACACACACACACACACACACACACACACACACACACATTTATGCTCAAATAATTATTTAATCGTTATTCACGCAGCACTTATAGCGATGCTAAAACATAATGCACTTTTTGTTTTTTTATTTCTGACCAATTAAACTGTGCATTAAAAAATATTCAATATCTTTCTTACTTTATAAGTATAAAGTGTCAGTTTATATGGAATTAGAGCATTATTTTGAAATTATAATACCAAATATTTTCTCCATGTGGCACACAGTCCAAGCCTTCTGTCAAATGGCAAGTGTTATCTCTGGTTGGTCATTTCCCATCTCCTGAGGGAAAGCCCTGGAGACCTAACCCAGTAAATAATGGTGGGTTTCTTCATTTTTTAAATCCAACATATATTGATATATGCAAGCATATACTGAATGCCTCTCTACCCGAGTTACAGACAACCCAGGGAGACAGAGACATCAGATGTAGTGGTTAAAGTATAAGTGACAGTATTGCTGAACAACAAAGGTGAGATGTTCAGTATAATCCTGAACATGCCACTGTAAAAGAGGATCCATGCCCTGGATATTTAATGGTTAGATGTGAGTTTCCATTAGGCTATAAATTTCATATCTTGAATTATTTATTTTTTTTACCTGAATCATGATATAGATAGAATATATATCTCAATATAATTTTTTTGTCAAGTAACCAAAGAGACAGTTCTAATTTACAGCCTTGGGGGCTAAATGCACTTTTATTAAGGATCAGCAGCACATGTGCATTAAAACAGTTGACTTATATTTAAGTAGCTGTATATTAAATTAAACACTCCTAAAACTAAATGAATGAAAAATACTTTTCAATGACCATATCAAAAATACAGCTGTGAAAACAAGCTCTCTCAATATAAACGATATTCCCTTATTCTATATTACGTGTGAAAAAGTCTCGATATATTTGAAAATTAGGGGTTGATTGATTATCAGCCCCAATATCTGGCATTTGACATTCATTGTATCAGCCTTTTAATGTTTCAGATGGCCGGCATGACAGATCCACTTAAAACGGGGTTATTTTGGCTTTGATGCAGCAGACTGTATTTCCTCCAGCTTGCTCTCTCTTCTCTGTGGCTTGAGCAGTGCCCCTCCTACAGGGAGGGTTACACTGCCATTAACAGCCAATCAGCAGTGGAAGCTGCACCTGCACAGTGTATGTGTGTGTGAAAATGCCAGGGGGAAAACAGGCACTGAGGATCTGCTCCAAGTAGGCTAATAAGGTGCTAGGTTCAGACAGCACCGCAGCAGAATAAGTGGAAATTTAATTAAATATCACAATCTTCTACAACCCATGACAAGTAATGGTGTTACTGAAAGGACCGATATATTAACGTAACAAGTAAAAGCACTGTGAAGGGAGCGCTTAGCGATTAGTTGTTAGAGATTAGCTTCCTTGAGTCCCCCTCTTCTTCTGTCTCTTGCATTCCGAGACTACTCATTGATCAAAACAATTAGACTGTTGTAATAAGAGTGGTGTGTGTGTGAGAGAGAACAGCATTTGACAATCAAAACCAATCATTTCAGGTTAGTTTTAATGCAGTGCTGTGCTGATTAGCCTACCATTTCCTGTGCTGGAGTGTGCTGTCTGTCACCTGCATGGCTTTGTGTATGCCAGTGTTCCCGGTCACTGAAAATAAAGTGACAGGGAACAGCGCCTCCTCTTCAAATAGTAAGCGAGTGATCGCAGTGCATCGAGTTCTGAGCAACATGTCTCCCGTGTCTATGTATTTCAGTGCTAAGCAAGTCAACCTAGTTTATGTGTGAGGGATGTTTACATCCGCTGAGACGTCGGGAGAGAGCCCCCGAACTGCAAGTTACTGTGTTACTAACTAAATTATTTTTATTTTCTGGTCACAACATTGTTCTATTAAGAGCAAATAATGTTACATTTCACAGTATCTGCCAAATTAGTCAATAACTCTCAGCAAAAATACAGCCCCTTGTCTCTTAGTCCATTAGCATTAACTAGCGTGACAAACATTACCAGGTGCGTCACATTCATCTGGACGGTAACATGGATACATAGAATTTAGTGTCAGACTGACAACTGTTCACCAAAATTTACTGTTAATGGGAAAAAAACCCATTTTGTCCAATGCCATGACAGCATATCATTTCTCCTCTGCTCTCTGTATGTCCGGTGTTTTGCCCCAATGTAAACACACCGTCATCAGTGCACAGTGACAACCACTGCCCCCCTCTGTGTCACACAGACATAGAGGGGGGGGCAATCTTCATGAAGTAAAGGTCCATGTTCTTCACATTCACTTATTTAGCACAATTTAAGTTTTCGGCTGCTGTCTAAACAACCAAAAAATGCACAAGTCTTTCCAGATTTCCTTGACATTATTAAGGAATAGTACGATTCTCATCTGTTCTGGTCCTAAATGCTCAGAAATGCCACCTCAGCAATGGCAGAGGGTCTACTGCTTCTGGTGTTTGCCTGTGATCTATATCCCACCGTGCGCCACTGCAGTCACTGATGGGATGTCAAACTCAGTTCTTGCCAAGGTAACATAACACCCCATTGTATTTACAGCAATATCTGGAAACTTACAGATAACTGACACTTCCAACTTTCCATCAATTTGTCATCTGCTCCCCCAAGACAGATTTATTCTATGCAAATGTTAAAGATGCATACAGCTCCAATGTCTCTCCAAGAGACTCGAGCTACGCATCCATTGCTAGCTTGATTTTTTTCCTTTTAAATGATCACTTTCTAAAATATAACATGGAATCAACAGAGAGTTCAACTTTGCAAATGCTGGCAGAGCAGTGAAGTCTACCAACGGCAGATCAGCCAGTGCATACATTAGACCCCACTGAACTTCTACAGTAATAGCAACGCATGCATCTACCTCTATTCTGATAAACAGCTGAACCCACAGACATTAAGGGGATGTTGTAGGTAAAAGAAAGCATACTGAGTCATACTGTAACGTAACATGTAGTGGAAAATACAATAGTGCAAGTGCAGGACACAGCCACCTCAGTTCTATGATTAGCGGTACCATAGTACCAGCCAAATCTGCTACTGGAGCTGCCTAATGACAAGTCTCGTATTGATATCAATATATCCATCTCAGAAAAGTGTACACTGGAAAACTTTTCCTGTGCTTGTTATCCCCCCAATTGTTAACATGCTTTTTTAGAGGCATATGAATTTACATTTCAGATCACTTAAGTTAGGCTTCACCCCCACAACCTTGAAGAAGATAAAGTGGGTATAGAAAATGGATGGATTGACCTCATGAGCATCAAAATCACTACCAAGATCCAGATTTCTAATTGTTAAACATTATTCAACTTCATCACTCACCATAGCTCAGGTATGTCACTTACAAAAACACAGGAATTCTTTCTAAAATAATTTGTTTCAGCCTATTTTTCATTATCAGTTGCCTAAAGTCTCAAACCTGCATAGTGTTCTTTAACAGTAGATTGTAATAAGTCTGTGGTTGTCAGTAATAAGCCAGACAGGCACTAACATGAGAGACTCTGGGCAGTCTTTCACAGGTCTGACTACCACATACATAACTGCCGAAACTCTGGGTGTGTCAACATCAGTTTGCTCAACTAACAGAGCTGCCTAACAAACTACAGACACCTGCCCGTTTTACCTTCATGCCTCACTGGTTTCACAGTGAGGTATGAAGATATGACAATTCAGCTACAACCAATTAGAATAACCCATGTGCAAAGGGATACTCCTGTACAAGCACAGTTGCACCACATCAACAAGGTGGACTAAAGAAAGCTTTGAAGATGCAAATAGCACTTCAAGAACCACTCATGCTGAAATTTGTCTTGCAAATTGGACATTACACCAACAACTTGAAGAGATGAAAATGACTGAATCAACATTCAATCCGAAAAACTTTATCTATAAACAAATCCTAATGCTTCCCTCCACTGACAGTAATGTAACAGAATAAAGGAGAAGAAAAAAAAAGAAGACATTTGGACTCGAGTAGCGGATCCAAGGCCATTACATTTGCCAGTTTGACAGTGCTCCTAAAGCAACTGTCTAATATGAAATGTTTCACAGTATGACCCCCTAACTTAGGGCAGACACTAATGCTTTCAGTTCAGCGGGTAGGCAACTTTACATGAGATCTGTTTGATCATTGTCTATTTCATGGTGTTTTTACGACACTGGAGTGCAGAGCCTACTTGTATCCAGTAAGATTTCTTGTAGAAGTTCAAGATATCAAATAAATGCACTTCAGTTGTTCTGCCTGACATACAGGATGTCTGATGGTCATATAGATAACACTGTGTTAACTAAATGTGTGTGTTCCATCGCAAGTGTGATTCAACTGATAACTGTGCAGAGACCCAACTTGTTGCTGTGACATTTTATAACTGGTATGAGCAGTAGGTTTTGTGAAACATATATATGCGTCTCTTTACAAGCCCTGTGTGGGTTTGTCATTTAACATGTACAGGAGATTGTGCTACCAATCAAAAACTTTATCAAATCACCTACCTACAAGAAATGTTAAGTGCTGTGTTTCTCTGGGTAAACATCTTCTGTTTGCATTTCCCTCATTTATCATCATCTTTATTCTTTTCATTTGTATATTTGATTCGGACAGTGCAGGTTAATGAACATCGGTACTAAAAAGCATGATGTAAACATGCCAGATGTAGCAAAGAATGCCAGTTTTCTTGTCTATATGTGTTTATCTTAATGTGTTCGGGACATTTTGGGGTTGCAACCTCCAAGCAATGGGTGCGCAAACACAAACCAATTACAACATGTAGGTGTTAGGACAATAAAAATGCAGCTCAGTTCACTGTAGCCTCCCCCTCCCTGCTCTCTGTGGACAGGCCTGTGCAACACATACATTCAAGCTCGTTCACAGGGACTTTGACATCACATCCAATGATGGAGAATCTTCCAGCAGGATTGCATTGACATATATAGAAATGTAGACAAGTTTTAATTGTGATGCAGAATGTCTGATTAAGTGGATCTATGCTGTTCAATCCGAAAACCACCTTACAGGAACACAGCTGTCACCAACTTGACAGGAGTGTAGGACATTAGAAAGATTTTCACACACACACACACACACAAAATGGAATTCTATACATCTAAAGAGTAGAAATGCTTCCAGCTAATGAGGTTAAAAGGTGCTAGGTGACAAAATGTAATGTCTTGCAGAGATACATGCTCAGTATTCTGCCAGAGGCTGTGATATGCAGCCATGATCACTGGTTGAAAAGGTCTGATTGGCTTAGACATGCATTTTATTGCTTAGTGCAATAGAAATGTAAGTGCATGTGCCTTCAACATAGGGTTGTCACGATACCAAATTTCTGTTTTGATACAAATACCATTTTGTATTTCGATACTTTTTGTAATCGGTAAAACACACTAACGTTTTATCCTTTATTTTGAAAGATATTTGAGGAGTAGGTTGCTTTTGAGTGGATGGTGTCACCCTCTCTGAGCCAGTTGCACAAGACTTCAGTAATTTGGAGAGGGAGGGGGTACAGTATTTTAATTACCATGCCATTGCAATATCTTATTCATTCTCATTGTTCAAAAGGTTTGCATTTTGAACTATACATTATATGGATTGAACTAGAAAAATAAATTAGATATCTAATCTCTAATAAATGAATTAAATATTGTAGGCTAATGGAATTTTTTTTTTTTTTTAATTCTTTCAATATATTTCATTCTTTGCCATAACGGTTTATATTATATATGAAACATTAAATGTTTCATTAAACATTCAATTTAAACTTATCTAAATATATCAAGAATGTAAAATAACTTTTAAAAATATTTTTAAAAATGCATTCATAAACCGTGGACATGTCTTAGCTCTGTGTATGTTGGCTACTGTAGGTTTACTACTGGGCTGGGAGTGGGTGCAATGAACTGGTGAACAACATTATCGGCTGTCGTTACTGACTGAAGTCACGGACAAGTCCGCGTGGTTGTCCTATAAATGTCTGGACAAGTTTAAAGTGTTGCCTCGTTTTGCAAGATGCACTTTGTAGTAACGCTAGCACTGCGGTGCATCACGTTCAGCGGCTCGATTTTTTCATTCGGTTTGAATCAGAAATATTTCCAGAACGTACTTCGGGCCCCCACTTTGTCCACAAGAAGGCTACAGGCTTTTCTGTTGCTGCCTTTTTCTCTCGGTCTGTCTGTGTGCAATGCGACTCGTCGTTTTCCTCTTCCTCAGCAAGGAGTCGACGTTACAGTTCCGTCCTGGGCGACCATGTAACACTAACTGGCCCTCTTAGAGACAGGTTCAAATTTACCAATTCATTTGCATAAAAAAAAAGAGAAAAAAGTACCGTTTATTTTCAAAAGCTGGTATAGTACCGTTTTCAAAGCTCTAGTATTATACTAGTACCAGTATACTGTGCAATCCTACTTCAACATGGAACAGACCAACAGGAATTTAGCTAAAATAATCTGCTGCATGTTGACACAGTCACACCAGTGTGCCAGGTCAGGTTGTATGAGATTTCTGGGAAATAAGCTCATGTGGCTGATGATTAAAATTATCAACCTTGGCTGGCAGTCAGTCAGTACTGTTACACATACAGTTGGGGAAGTAAGGAGCAGGCACTCTTCTTCAGCACAGCTAAACCCCTATGAGGATAGTGGAGATACCAGAGAGCATCCCTATGATGGCCCACGATCCTACTATGTGCAAAGCACACTCCAGAGTTGCTTTTGGGTCATTTTACCCTACTGCATATGGGTTTTTCCATTTGTACTGGCTGCAGTTTTATTATTTCAAAAAAAGCCAACCATGTCTGTTGTCACCTTGGAAGCAGCTAACATGGAACCAAACAAATATGGCCAAAGGGCTTATCTATCTAGCTTACTGTAAGACTTGCAAAAAGAAACCATAATAGGCGTGGGCTGGCTCCATGAGTGAGACATCCTTGGGTGTCGCCAAAAAACAAATACTGATTAACCCAGATACTACTGATCTGTTAAAGCAAATCGCACATCGAGAGATGAAGTGTGTAATCAGTGTGTATATATACAGATGCAGTGTCCTGACTCCCATTTCAATTATGAGTTCAGGTAAATATCCTGCTCTGCCTGAGGCCTTAGCTCGTTCAGGTGAACTGAATGTGCTCCCGATGCAGCAGATTTGAATCTAAGCTCTATTTTACTGCGGTTGTCCCTGATATCATGTTTTGGGTTCCACGTGTTGATGTCTTTCAGATAAATGAAAGGCAAGCATCACACCTCTAACAAAAATCATCACACAAATGACCGATGTGCTGTAATTTTGGTTTTAATTATGTTGAAAACAAATAAGGCAAAAGAAGTTATTCATACAGCAAAACTGTTTATGGAAAGAAATGTGTAGTTTCAGCTTTTAGGACCAAAATCAAAGTAGGCCAGATGAAAATTTGCCATGTAGCTGAAAAATTAGGGTTCAAGCTGAAGAAAGGATCGACTGATAGATCAGCTGGCCGATATATCGGGCCGATAATTGGATTTTTACTAGTATTGGCAGATACACATGCCAATATTGTTTTATCAGCATGATTGAGATAGGATCAGCAGGCAGCTTTGTGTTGTTGGAGAAGCTGCAGTCCACGTGTAGAGCGTGCTTCCTCCCCCCCGCATTGTGGTGGGAAGCATGCAGCTTCAGCACAACAGTAAGTTTTAAACTTTCAAAATATATTTTAACTGTTTAACTTAGTTGAAATATTGCCATACACTTTGGAAACACAAACTTTGTGGGTCAAAATGGAAAGCACGAATTCGTAAAAGTGAAGTAGTATGCTAGAGACTAGCTGCTGCTTCAAAAGTAAAATACAAATCAAGCAAAAATGGTTCTTATGTCGTTTTTACATGTTGTAGTCGCAAAGAAACGAGGCAGGAAGCGGAGTTTGTTTTACCTCTGGTAGATACGTACGTCACTCCCGCCCCCCAACCAATCAGAACCGTTCCCAACCCCCGGATCTCAAGCGGAATTAAGAAAACGTGTTTTCCATGTAAACGTTAATTGGGAATAAATATTTCCACGTAAACCTGAAGGAGAATAATTTAATTCCGAAAAATTTAATTCGTAATAAATAATTCCGAATTAAAAAACATTATATAACTGTAGTGAATGTGTCATTATTATGTAAACTAAGGGAGCAACAGCATATCGGCCCAAGAAAATTCGGCATCCTGTATCAGCTATCCGCTAAGGCTAATGTAAAAAATTTTTTTAAAAAACGTATCGGCGGCATCGGCTCTAAAAAAATGCACATCGGTCGATCCCTAAGCTGAAACTTGCATTACAATTGACTGAATTCATGGCAATCATGTTCTTTCTGTTTACATCTCCTGGCACATCCCGAGTACTGTAGTCTCAAATCTTGAGCATGATTTTAATATTTAAGTTATTTAATTTAAATACACTATAGTACGCTTGCAGGTGCTCTTTTGACTTTGTCTAAAGGCAGGCTAAAAGTGTCAGTCAAATTGCTTGTGCTGTATAATATGTAGTAACTGCTCTTTAACTTATATTTCCTCTAACATTAGCTTCAGTTGCATTTTTAACCAAAAGCCCATGATTCTTCAATGACCTGGGGCTTAAAAAAAAAAAAAAAAAAAAAACTGGCATTTTCACTCCTCAGATCCAACTTTGTTTGGTTTCATACTCCACTTTATGCAAATGCACAGCACAATTTACATTACATACATAAATCATGTGGTCATTACCTATGTGATCTGTCTCCCACAACTTTATAATGGCTTAGAAGTTGGAAAAAATCTGTTTACGTGTGCTAGAGGGTACCCCAACAGTCTAAATCAGAGCTTGACTGAATTTCCTTTCCACAAAAACTAGCAGTGGTTTGTCCAGAGAGTCCCTAGATTTGACGGCAGGTGCTTTTCTTTCTTTTTTCCCCTCCGCTGGATAAATTTCTAGCAATAAAGTTATTAAGTTATCTACAATGAGGAAAAGTGGTGAGAAAGTCTCTGCAGCATGCAGACACACTGTACAGCGGGAGCAGGCCTGCACTGAAGTTAGATGACAAAAGCACATACTGGAAACAGGTCATCTAACCAGTAGGTATAATCACATTCAGCGGGAGACACTTCTACCAAAAGAAAATCCTACAGCCATTTTAACACAGTTGCAAAACCCAACAGTCAATGCCACATTAAAAAGGCCCGACTTATTGAAAAAATCTTACAAACTCTACATTTAATTAATTACTGGTGACTTGCATTGGCTACAGAGCAGGCAGAAGAGTAATTCTCTGACCCTGGTTCCTCCACCATTTATTAGCTGACCACACCAAAGAGAAGAGCCAAACTGTTTCTGATAAACAGCTGCCTTCCCTCAAAAGATCAGACAAAACCACCAGTGCTCCTTATAGGTAGCAGATGAACATTCCACTCTGCATCAAACCAAAACATCAGACAAGTAGAACCACAACACCTCATTAGAGAGCTACCTCTGTTTCCCCGAAAGCATCCAATTTGGCACAAAGTAATCCACAAATGTGTATCACAACAATCCAAGAATGGCATATTTTCAGTTTAAAAGAAGCATTTAGCAACAGCTACAATGTTTACATACAAGCACGACTGTAATTAAATAGACTGTGGTAAAGTGTTCTTAAATGCAACAGTAAATTTACAAAGTCACAAGCCATTGGAGGTCCAATACACATGCAGACAAAACCATAAAAAGCCACATCAAGTGTCAAGGTCTATAAAAACAATGAAAGGAGTCCATAATGGGTTCCAAATGAAGTGAGACAACCAGAGTGCACTGAAACTGACAAATGTGACAACAGACCCCCATTGCAATACGAAAAAAATGTCTCCGGCAATTTGTACTTTGCCATTCACTGAAAAGTTGAAACTTATAAACTCGTGAAGGGAGTGTTTTCCAAGCAATCTGTTTTAATAAGTCCTCCTCCCTTCATCTAACTTGTGAACAGGAAAAACTGGAAAAATATGTTTCTCCACCACAAACACTTTGGTATTTCTAACTAGTTTTTGGAAATAAGCTGGTCGACTGAAGCAGAAGATGACTTTTTGTGTGTAAGCAGATACATAGAAGTATTGTATCAATACTCTGTAGCATTCATTCAGACCAAATTGTCACATTATACTTGAAAACCTTTGACAGTTCAAGGCTGGACTCTCCACAAAATTAAAACTGAAAGAGGGTCAGTTCCAACTCTCCGTGGAGAAACTTCACAGGAGCAGAATGTAAGTGCTCAAAATATTATGCAGAAAATGTATATATTATAAGTGTGGACTGGTTCGTGCTAACAGCTAATAGTGAGGCGACCAGTGTTTCAGTAAGTGTGATTACTCCTGCTCTCTGCACGTTCATGCTACCGTAGCTTCGTTTCTTTTTCTTTTTTTTTTAAATTCACTGATTTGTAGTTTAACAATTGAGTCTGTGACTCAGAAAACTTGCAGCTGAAGAGGATGTTGGACTGTCTGTTGCAAAAATGCAGTGTTACCATGGGAACCGAAGCCCTTCCCCCCTCTATCCTACTCCGCCCCCTGCAAACGAAACCTAGCCTGGAGAGATGTTCTCGGTAGGTGAGAGAGAAGCGGCTGCAGTCAAACTAAGAGCCGATTCGACCAAAATTTTAATGAGATATCAGAGAATTGTTTAAGACTGGGAATAAAGTGCATATTATGGGACCTTTAAAGAACCATATTAGTTAAATAATTGCTGAAGGAAAAAAAAAAAAAAAAAAATCTAATGGTTCCATCCTCTTCGAAGTTAGTTTTTTGGGGGTTTTTTTCCCCCTTCTTTGTCAACCAGAATCATAAACATGTTAATAAAACAATGGCCACGTTTACATGAGAGTTTTAATTCTGAATAAAAGTTAAATCCGCTTTAAAGAGACGAAAAATGACCATGTAAACGCCAAATTCCAAATGAAAATGATAATTTCTTATTAAACTTAATTCCGAAGTAAGTGGCTGGTTTATTCCCGTTTTAATTCCAAATTAAGTAATTCGTCTATCATGTATACCTTCAGTCTGCTTTAAGTTAATTCCAGTCGTTCTGGCATGCTCGTTCCCTCGTCTTGTCGTCATGATGCACATATTCCTTGCTGGCCGCCCGAAGCGAGTACTAGACTCCAGCCGAGTCTATTCCCGTGAAAGTGAAGTAGTATGCTAGTGTCCAGCTGCTGCTTTAAAACTAGAATCAAAATCAAGCGAAAATGGTTCTTGCCAAGTGGTTTTCCCACGTTGTAGTCGAAAAGAAAAGAAGCAGGAAGAGTTTTTTTCTTCCGGTAGACGTAAGTACATCACTTCCGCCCCCTATCCAATCAGAACCTTTCCCAACCACCCAGATCTAAAGCGGAATTAAGAAAACTTGTTTTCCATGTAAACCTTAATTTTGAATTATTATTTCCATGTAAACCTGAAGGAGAATACTTTGATTCAGAAGTATTTAATTTGGAATAATTAATTCCGAATTAAAAAACATCATGTAACTGTAGCCAATAAGGGATGGGAAGATTATGCATTTTAGATATGGATGACTTTAAAATTATTCAACACCTGACTTTTCAACCTCTTAAAATTCAAATGACCCAAATGAAGTGAGACATAGAGACATTGTGCAGTTAAAATCTTTTCTTTTTTAAGACCTTAATTTGATGTGGAGAAGGTTACCCTACCTCTCAATGGCTACGGTCGGTTACAAGATGTTTTTAATTCGGAATTAATAATTCCGGATTAAATAATTCAGAATTAAAATATTCTCCTTCAAGTTTACATGGAAAACACGTTTTCTTAATTCTGCTTTAGATCCGGGGGTTGGGAACGGTTCTGATTGGTTTGGGGGCGGAAGTGATGTACATCAGTAAAAAAAAAAGTCAGCTTCCTGCTTCGTTTCTTTTTCGACTACAACATAGAAAAACGACATAATAAGAGCCATTTCCACTTGATTTGGATTCTACTTTTGAAGCAGCAGCTAGTCTTTAGCATACTATTTTATTTTTCATATGAACAGACTCAGTTTGAGTCCGTTTGCTTCAGGCGGTCAGCACTGTATATGGTCGTCATGGCGACAGGACAAGGGAACGAGCATGCGCAGAACGATCTGAATTAACTTAAAGCAGAATGAAGGTATACATGTTGGATGATGATAGAGGAATTATTTAATTAGAAATTAAAAGTGGAATAAACCAGCCACTTACTTCAGAATTGAGTTTAATTCAGAATGAACATTTTCAAGTGTTTACGTGGTCCTTTTTCATCTCTTTAAAGTGGAATTAACTTTAATTCCGAATTAAAAAGGAATTAAAACTCTCATGTAAACGTGGCCAATATTATTTCAACATTTATATTCTAATGCATGTCAAAAACTTCAGGTGTGCCAGTGTAAGGCAAGGCAAGTTTATTTGCATAGCACATTTCATGTACGGGACAATTCAAGGTGCTTTACATA
>JBBBVU010000015.1:18646025-18656911 GCA_037177055.1 Atherinosoma microstoma | reverse complement strand
ATATATAATCACGTGCAAGACCATACCCATCCCTTTATGCACACAGTGTACTCATCGTCTGATGGCTACTGCCAGTAAGATAATGCACCATGTCACAAAGCTCAACTCATCTCAAACTGCTTTCTTGAACATGACAATGAGTTCACTGTACTCCAATGATCTCCACAGTCACCAGATCTTAATCTAATAGAGCACCTTTGAGATATGGTGGAACGGGAGATCATGGATTGTGCAGCTGACAACTGTGCAACTGTGTGATGCTATCATGCCAATATAGAGAAAAATCTCAGAGGAATGTTTCCAACACATTGTTGACTCTATGCCAAGAATAAATAGGGCAGTTTTGAAGGGGAAAGGGGGTTCAACCCACTACTAGCAAGGTATACCTACTGAAGTGGCTGGTGACTGTATACTCTCTGTGTAGATATTGTGATGGCACTTAGTCCCATCACTGCTTTAGCAAAGCTGGACTTTTTTACACGGAGGGGCCAGAGGGTGGGACCTTATTAGGGGAGCTTTATACTAAGAAAGGAAATTATTGTGCTCTTTGCCCTGACACACACTCACATACACTGCTGTGATAACTGTGGTCACATTAGAAGGACATGAGAAATAAAACATCTTTATATTGATAATTTGGATCACCAAGTGGAAATATTTGCAACAAGTTAAAAAATGTCCATAGAAAGGTAAGTTGGTTGTTTTGGGATGCAGCATGTGGCTATTTATGTGGGAGTAGGGGGATTAATGGCTTCTCCCTCTAGCAGTTCTGGTTTACTGTCTGGTGGCCCTTGTGTCTGACCACAATGACTTGCGTTGCTAGCTTCACATCCGTAGCCGTCAGGGCTGCTGATACTGGAGCCGGGGTCTGTCTCTCAGTCTGACCTGTGTCCTTCCTCTTTAAAAAAAAAGTCATAAATATCTGCCTTTCTCTTCACTCTTATACCTTCCTATACAAAATAAGACAGCAGGCTATATTTCTCCACATTTTCACACCATAGCTTTACTAAAATCAGCCAACGGCCTTGTTAGACTCATGTTTAAACTGGATCATGTAGTTCTAGCTTAGTCAGCACTACGTAACTTGTATACTGAGAAACTCTTTGAGAATTCTGTGTAGTTTATTTTTAGCTCCAATGTGAAAATCTTGATTAACCGGGTTGATTCATAGTCCATAAATACACTTACTGAAACTAAATATGATATGGTTACCCCACATATTCATAAAACTAATCTAGTGCTACCTCATAAATGGATTAGCACTGCTGTGTAGCTTCGGGTTAACATCAGGTTAAAAACATTAGTTGTTGTATTTGCACGGGGACAAAATCTCTCCTAGAAATCCCTTCCATCCATCCATTTCCTTCCCCTTATATGGAGTTGGGTGACTCGGGTCACGGGGGCAGCAGCCTAAGGAGGGAAACCCAGTCGTCCCTCTCCCTAGCCACTTCTTCCAGCTCGTCCAGGGGGATCTAAAGGCTCTTCTAGGCCAGCTGAGAGACATTCTGCCTCCAGCGTGTCCTGGGTCTTCCATGTGGCCTTCTCCTGGTGGGACATGCACTTCATTACAGAGGCGTTGAGTGGCCATCCTAATCAGATGCCCAAGCCACCTCATCTGGCTTTTCTCATTGAGGAGGAGCAGCGGCTCTACTCTGAACCCTTCCCGGCTGAGTTGGACCCGGATGAACCAGCCACCCCGTCCAGTCACCCCACGGAGGAAACTCATTTTAGCTGCTTGTATTTTTGCTCTTGTTCTTTCGGTCACTACCCACATCTCAGAACCATAGGTGAGGGTAGGAGCGAAGATTGACAGGTAAATTGAGAGCCTCACCTGGCCCAGCTCCTTCTTCTCCACAACTGACCAACATAGAGTCCACTTACTGCCAACGCTGCACCAGTCTGCTGTTCCATTCTTCCCTTTTGTGAACAAGACCCTGAGATACCTGAATTCCCCCAACTGGGGCAGGACTTCTTTGACGTCCAGCAGAGCACACTTCACCCTTTTCCAGTTGAGGACCATGGTCTCGGATTTCGAGGTGCTGATTTTCACCCCAACCATTTCACACTCAGGTACTCGGTACTCTATACTCCTGAAGCACCTCACACAGGAGTCCTTTGGGGACACGGTCAAACACATTCTCCAAGTCTACAAAACATATGTGGAGACTGGTTGAGTGAACTCCCCATGTGTCACTCCTAGACGCTGCAGAGGGTGTAGAGCTGGGCTGCTGGTCCACTGTTCCAGTACTGGGACGAAAACCACACTGTTCCCCTCAATCCTGCAGGGAAATTTCTCTTCTGAAAATGTCAGTATTTTCAAAGGACAGCTAATAAGAAAACTTCTTTAAATTTCATTTCAGACTGGTCCAGTGATGCTGGTGATGATCCATGCGTGCCCAGAAAGACTTTTCCGTCCTCTTCCTCCAGTGAGCTGTCAATCATCTGTCCAACCAGTGCCACCATGGAAACCTTTCTAGCTCCACATCTATTACTGAGTTTGGTTCTTTCAGTATGAATGAACTGAGGGTAATACTGCTGAGCCAAGTGACATCTTGTGGCCATAAGAGGCAGTCACAAAAATGTAAATGAATTTAAATGAAATGAATCAACCTTTTCCTAAAATTGTTTTTCACTGTCATATTTAAAGAAGTAATGTCTGTGTTTGACCTGTATTTTAGCAGAGGGTAAACACATCCAAGTCAATGACTTGATCACCCCTAAATATTCATTTCTAAGACAGATAAAGTCCACTATCAAGGATGTGGCAGCATGTGACATAATTAGATTACTTCAAAGCATTTCAATAGTAAATTAATATTTTTAGAAAAACAAAATTAGCAAATGATATATAGATTAAAGTTGAGGGTTTCAGATCTGACCTTCTGAGGGTCCCGTGCAAGAGGCCCACAACAGAGCCTGAAACAATAAGATATGTCCAGGGCCAACAACCCTGTACTTGGTATGCTCAGTATGATAATTGGGAAGATTTGAGTGCAGACATGACTCATGACTCATGACATTACAGCTCGTCCTGCCTGCCTGCCTGCCCACATTGCACTCCGGCTGCAGCTCATGCCAAATGTCTCCACCCACTGTAGTGACTGGCAGTCTTATTCATTCACTGGAGACTTATTCAGGACACAGAACGTTCTTTTTAATTTCAAATAGTAGCATTTCTCTTGTGTGCAGTCCAACCTGCCATGTTTTGAGGTTTGTGACGATGTGTTAGCATTAGTTTTTTCTGCTGTTTTTGTTTCTTTTTAACGATTTAAAGATAAGTATGGATCATTGTTTCTCTTCCCGTTAATATGTAAGGAAGTGTGATTGTACAAGTGCTTCTCACTTCAACAAATACAAAAACAATTTCCTCAAACGCCTGGTACAGCTGACCAAGTTGTTGTCAACCACAATCCCTGCCTTTAAAAGGAAACGAGCAGAAACGGTGTGATCAGAGTGAATTTGCTTAAAGTGGAGGCTAAAGAAAGCGCAAGGCATGCAGGAAAATCAACACTGGGAAGTATTCTTTTGATCAGCTTCTACTTCAGTGGTTCCCAACCTGTTTTCTTTGAAGATCCACTTAATGCAACGACCAAAAGCCATTTTTATTTTTGACTGATATACGTTTTAAAATATTGTTGTGTAACAATTATTCATTCACTTTCAAACCTGGTTTTAAAATGTTGTGTTTTCAGGCTCCCAAAATGTCAGTTCCATGTCAATGAAATGTCCAAAGGGTAAAAAACGTAAGTGGATACGCCTCAGGTGTCTATCCCACAGGCTCTGTAGGTCAAAGCCTTGCAGACCCACTGTGCTCTTTGGGGACCCCCTTTGGGGATCAGAGACCTTAAGACGGGAACCACCGTTTAACTTGTCCTCTGTTTTCCCATGCAGTGATGGGGTGACAAGGTTTCTTTTCCCTTTGCAAGAATTCATTAAATAGATAAACAGATAATACATGTCCTACAGGCCTATACCTACCATGTGTTGTATCACTCCAATAGATTTGGATTCTCCACCCCCAGGAGGTTCAGACTTAAAATATCTGATTTCCTGTTGCTGGAAGCACGAAGCAGGTTCTTTCATCTCACTATCAGTCTATGCCAACTACCCATGCATGCTTCCACAACACCCTTCTTACCACTGGTGAATGAAATTATTTTCAAAAACACATAGGCTAAAATTCAAAACACAGTTACAAGTGAACACAAAATTTTTACAACATTGCCCTAAAAATACAGCACAGATCTTCAATCTTTTAATCTTTAGTACTTTTATACTTCCATGACTTATGGTTTTACTCCACTTTTGAATAGGTCTACTACTCAAATGTCAACCAAACAAGACACAAAACAGAATAGGAGTATCTTAAAAGGCCTTTGCCTGCAGAGCTCACACTTTTAAACTCGTGATTGTGAAAATAAATAAATAAATAAATAAATAAATAAATAAATAAATAAATAAATAAATAAATAAATAAATAAATAAATAAATAAGTAAGCATATACAGTACATCATTAAACGTAATCCATGTCTGTACAGTAAAACGCTAACAGGACCCATCCATGCACGCAGGCTCTTTCACCTCACCCTGTTTCCATGGCAATGGAGGGCTCAGGTGATCTCAATATCTGAAACCATGAAAGCCCTGACAAACCGGTTCTGCTGGCTTGCACAAAAGATTGACATCCAAATAACAGCCATGGAAAAGGAGCGTCAATATACCTGTTGTACACTTCATCTTTGCTTGGGAAGCCCTTTGTACAGTGAAAAATCACTGTGATAGAAATCAGTCCAACACGTTTTATGACGGAGTTCTGCTGCATTGTCAGACTTATAATGAATGCGCCTAATATAACTGGTGGAATATTTATTTTGCTATATGTCATTCACAACTTAATGACGGTTTGATGTAAAAAAATAAAATAAAAAAAAAAACAACGTAAGAAAAACTAAGTAGTTCAGAAGGAAAAACATAGTTTCAAACGTCACAGAAAATGTACCTGCTGAGTGGTCCTCGCAAAGAGATTTAAAATATGAAATGTTAATATGTAATAAAAGAAATGTTTGTGGATTCGTGATTTTATATTGAACTCAAGTGAAACATGAAGCAGGCTGCCTCTGCAGCGGCCGAAACTTTATCCGTGGTTGTAGCGCATTCATTCAAAACACTGTCAAGTTGACGATAGTTAGATTAATGTCACTTCCGGTTTGATATTTTCAAATTTGTATTTATCTATCTATCCATTCATTTTGCCAAGTCCTGAACTTTTGTCATACGATTGAATGGTCATAATCTGGAGAGATAATCTTTTCTTGGTAGTGAGGAAAAGGGACTTTTTCACTTTGGGAGAATATTGGAAGTGGTCATAATCAAGAATGAATCACATACTGTAAGACTATTGGTGCTCCTGGGTGGAGCTTAGTATCTCTAATCACACTATAATTAGTAATATCTTTGTCAGCAAGTATTAGTAATGTTAGTAATTATCAATACAATCTAAAATAGAGTTTCTTTTCTTTTCTTTCTGACACAAAATGTCCCATTTAAGACTCACTCAGAGGTGAATCATAATGATATGCAATTCATGTGTCAGAAATGTGATAATGTTAAAAAGTCTTGAGAAGAGCCAGCCCAAGGCCTAAGCAAAGTAAGCGGTTCTAGGGGCTCCACACCACCTAAGGCCCCCAAGTGCACTTGAAATGTTAAGATACCTCGTCTTGTCTGGTGATGTTTTGATGTACAAATTCAGTATTCTGCACTCATACATACCTATAAGCCTGTATTTATGCTCTATGTTAAATATGTACACAGACAGAGCCTTCTGTCTATCTTCTACGTCCTTTTATGTGCACAGTTTCAGTCCGCTCTCAGAGTTTCTGGATACAAGCAGGGATTGAAAGTGGAGCAGTACCAACAGGAACCATAAGGGCAGTGCTGAGCAACATAGCTGATGTGCAACCAGTGAAAGAAAAACATAGAAGAAGAAGCTGTGGCGCATTTAATCGCTGCAGAGTATTGATGCGTTCCATTTACCTTGGAAATGGGAATGACGTCACGCCCGAGTTAACAGGGTTCCAGTTCACAATTCAGACAAAAAGATGGCAGCCCCACGTCAAAGCCATTTCTCAGCGACAATTATCGTAAACAGAACAGCAAACGCTGTTTCGAAGCAGCAATTGTAGTTTTACAACAACAGCGGACCGCTGAGAAAACAGAAACTACCATTTTGAAATGATAGAGTGCCGTTGAGGAAAGCAGCATTTGCTGTTTGCCGAACGTGGATGTCGGCGCTGCTGACAGTGTCGTTGTAGTTCATGAAAAATGTATTTATATCCAACAATACGATGTGTATGGCTGATTTAATGCAACAAAAACTGGTCAGAAGTGCAAATAAATGTATTATTACAGGGGCTTCTACACTGCTAACACTGGGCACAGCCATCTTTAAACGTGAAGTCGGAGGTTGTGAGGATCCTCAACTTTCCCAGTCGGAATTCTGACCTCAGGGGCTGTTCCAGTTGAAACTTCTGACTCAGAAGTCGGAATTTCCGATAAATAATTAAAACAAACCTGTGTTTACATTTCAAGTGTATAAAATGGGGTGGCAGGGGCCCAAACCAGATTGTGCTTAGGGCCCCATAAAGCCTGGGTTCGGCCCTGCTCTTGAGGTTGACTTATGACATAAAGTAAGATGTAAAGTGAAAGTATAAAGCAGCCGAAAATGGTAAAACTCAAGTAGAAAACAAGTACCTTCAAGTTGGGACAACCATTAAAGAAATTTCGTGTTTGATTATTTCTTCCCTTTAATAATACAACTAGGCGTTGTATTATACAATGCTGGAAAGCCTGATTAAATGGGATAATTAATACATCAAGTACACATTTAATCACTCTTTGTGCCAAGTTTAACCATCAGACGTTAGATAGTCTTATTTTGTAGGCACTAACCGTCCAACTTCCGGGCGGATGCGGTAGCTTTCCTGAGCGACATGCCAGTTACTGAGTGAGTTGAGCGGATCAGAGAGACAGCACATTCCTCTGTAGGCGCGGTGGACTTTCCCGAGCGGCAGGTTGTTTGGTGACCCGAAGAAAGGTGTTTAAACTTCGTATCAGCCAGGACTAATGACAGTATGTTTTAGCTGTTAGCGGTAAGGTGGAGTGGGGCAGGAGACAGCGGAAAATGGACCGTGAACACCAATTAGCCCGTGTACCTGTACCGTCTTCAAGGAGTTTGACACTGATCCGAGGTAAGGAGCTTCATTTTTTAATGTAATATCCAAACTCTGTTCTGATAGGTAATGAGTCACCTAAATGTAAATATACTGAAAGGTGTTGGGTTTTTACTGAGCTCGTGCTCGACTTTAAAACTGTTAAGCTCCATTTTAATAACACATTTAGTACAAAGTTATTATGCTTCCAACATGAGTATGGCCAGGTATGGCCTGCGCCATGTAGAGAGCTGACATTAAACAAGTTCATTGTCTGTACTTATAATAGGCTTATTACAAATAATTATCCACGAACAGTCTGATTTTAGTGGTTTTGTTCATGGCGGGCTGCTGGAAGTGGTGCCACCGCACCTGTGTGTGCTGCCTGTCGGAGGAGGAGAAGAAGACCGTAGCCGTGGACAAAGAGATCGAGAGAATCCTCAAACAGCAGAAGAAGAAGGAGAGAAAAGAGATAAAAATCCTTCTGCTCGGTCAGTACCTGCACAGAGCATCTCACACAGCTGCTGGGGTTGGCACACAATGATGGGAGTTAACATATGAGTAGCCTATGGGTAATTCATTCATTGAGCCAATGAAAGATTAAGGCCTGTCAGCACCCTGAAAAATTTAGACGAATAATAAAACTGATTGGCCTGTTTAGTAGCTGCTACACAAGTGACAAAAACTATATAAGGCATGTGTCACCATGTGGGAATGTGAAGAATGGTCCAGATCGGGACTGGCTATACCTGAAAACAGGGGTTGGACACATGCAGCCCAGAAACCCACAGGCCTATTTAAAGGCTGGTTTGACAACTCACAGCCTCTCTGACACCAGCAGCACTTTTATTTCAATGCTATGATGCAATCAGATATATCCAGCTTACGAACAGAGGAACAGACAGAAAAGTCAAGCTCGTAAGAATTATTACATTAAGTTTCTTTGTCTGATTTTAGTGAAGAAAAGTCCATTTGGGGACAGTTTTTTTGTACATAAGGGTATTTTATTGATCCAGAAAATAATAGGAAAAGGAAATTATGAAATCAATTTTATGCACATACGTGAAGTCATTCCCACATAAAGATACAGTTATCTGTAAATAAATGAAAGAATAAATAAATACATCCCAAAGAGTTGGTATGCTTTATAAATTGTAGATTGATAAACAAAATCATTTTAAACACCTATAGATGTGGTACAAAGACATTATAACAAAGTGAAACATTTTGTTATGTCAAAATTGTAAAATATCAGTAAACAAATAACCCTTTGAGGTACATTCACTTTGAATCTGTCTTCAAGATGTTTTAAGGCAGTTGTGATTGGGCATGTTTCAGTGCCTCCGGGAATCCAAATATCAATTATAAATATATACCAGCTCCCCACACCCCCCTCCTTTTTTTAATGCTGTCTCTTTGAACAAGAAGTTGAAGCTTCAACAGCATTCTGCTGGACGGTGAAACACTCCCCCTACTATAATATTGCAATTTTGCTCTGGGATAAATAAAATATTTTTAATTTTAGAAGGTCTCTGGTTTGAACCTTGGCCTGGGAGGGGTTCACAGTGGCCTTTCCGTGTGGAAACTGCGTGTTCTCACCGTATATCTGTGGGTGCATGCATGTTATTGGTCACTTTAAATTCTCCCTAGGAATGAGTGGTTGTTTGTCTTTCTGTGTTGGCCCTGTGGTGCTTTTATGCAGAAGAATCCCACTAAAATCACCATAACTGGCGCAAAATCAGGCATTCAATTCGCAACAATTACAACAAAAAAAACACTGCCAAATCCTGGACTGAAGTTTCCCACTGTGTTGCATCAACTTTGGAAGCAGCAGAAGTGTACAATCTTTAGGAACAGGTGACATATAGCAAAGAGTATTACGGCAAAAGAACAAACATTTTCTAACTATCACTGTTTTTGTTTTGCTCTACCATGCCTTGTTTACTCGCTCAGCTGGGCTCGCCTGTGCCGCATGGATTGAGGCGCAGTTAAATGACTTTGTCGCACATGAAATGTGTGATCATTTGATATCACGATATTACATTTTTTACCCACCCCCAGTTACATCCCTCTTCAACTGCAGAGCTGTAACTGTTGTAATACCTGCAGAATGTGGTTTGGCGTCTTCTTGCTGAAAGAAGCAATGCTTTCCCTTAAAGACACGGAAGACAGCTTATGCTGCATATACTATAGTGTAAAGAACATTCATGGATGTACAAGGTACCCATGCCATGTGCACTAATATACTTCCTTATCATCACAGATGTTAGCTTTTGACCTGTGCACTGATAACAAGCTGGGTGATATTGCACCACAGAAGCATGTCTACATTTAAATCCAGATCATCTTTGAGCCCAAAGATCACGGCCATTTAATCATGATTTTCAGCCTTGTGCCATGTGCACAAGTATGGTGTTATGCATTGTAGATGATGAAATCCCCATATTTATAATATTACTTTGGGAAACATTATTAAAAAATTCTTAAGCTTCTTTTGATATAAATTTGTGCAGCTTTGAAGTGGCTGAATCAGCAAAGAAACATTTTCGGAGGAAGAGAGGAAAAGAAAGAGAGAAAGGGACAGAGTAAGAGATAAGACAAGAGTCAACATCGGTCTGACTTTCACTGTATGGAGAGAGCTAAGAGTACAGGTAGGATGCTAGATGGATCATGAGTTAGCTGTTTTTAGGGGTCGCCACACTGAGAATATCTGCCAAAGTTCAGTAGTACTGTTTTAAACAACAATCATTAAGAAAGGTGCAGTTTATGATTACACTGAATAATGTATTAATACATAAATAATGCTACGACTGATTAATGTTTTCTGTCCAAACAAGAATTCAAAAATCAAAGATATTCCATCATCAATTAAAGAAGACCACAGAAAAGTGAAAAGGGGATGATTGAATATTTTTCATTGTAACTCATGGCTGACATGAAGTCAGTTTTCCAAAGTGTTCAGTTTCGCTTGAAGAGTCAGTAAATGAACCAGTTTGTTCAGCACCACATTTTAACCTGACAGTTGTGCTGCTGGTATCTTGCAGTATTTGTGTTTGCCATTAGGAAGTACAACCCTCCTCTGTGTAAGAAATGCACATCTTTAATTAGATCTATATTAATTATTAAAGTATGCATATGTTGTTCCTGAGATCCTACAAGATATTTTTGACATGCTCTCTTTTTAACCATGAATTTACACCTCTATTTACATTGACACGTATCAGGGTGTGAAGTGACTGGTTCCCTCCACTTCACTGCCTCTTTTGACATCTGTAACACTCCAGCACTGAAGTGCATCATTACCATAGTAAATAGCTTGAGAGTTCACACTAACTCTGAGCTGAGTGTGTGACATAGAAATCCACTAGCGACTCACTGAGTGTCTGGTTTCAAACGTAGGTGGTCTCAAACAAAGTGACAGTTTTTTTGTTTTGTTTTTTCCAGAGATTTGACTTTGCTATAAGAGAAGACAGACAGACAGAACAAAGTGATTTTCTTCATATCTCCCCTTTAAGTGAATTGTGGAGGCACCATTTCAGCTGATGTGTTTAACCCAAGGGGCAACCTCCCGTTCGAAAAAAATGAAGCCTATGCGGAAGAGCCAAAAATTGCAGTTCCCCCCTCCTCCGCCAGGTGCTGGCTGCAAAACAGAGCAGATTCCCATTGACTCCCATGTT
>JBBBVU010000015.1:18634525-18645358 GCA_037177055.1 Atherinosoma microstoma | reverse complement strand
GAACCTCCCAATGAGCTTCTTTTCAGCTCTTCACAAACCTACGGGTAAGCCTCGTCCATATATATACAGTCATTGGTTTAACCCTTAGAACCCCCAAACACAATCACTTATACCGTCAACAGTTTCTCAGGAAGAGTAGTGTGTTACTCTGTGGGGTGAATTGTGATCATTAGCTTATCCATTAGGTGATCTACAGAATTTTCCAAGAATTTATTTCCCGTCCAGAAGGTTTACAATCCAGTGTTTATTTAGAAACTATATGGTAAATCCACAATGAGTGATCTGTGATAACACGATTATTTATCATATTTTTGTCATAAAATAAAGATTGCTCTTGCTACTATGTTGCGAACAAACACCTATTTTGACCTTGAAATTGAATTTAAAAATTATGACGAAGCCACTTCCTGTCAAACTTTTGACCAATTAGATAGCTAACATTGACGGTAATGTCCAATCAGGAGCAGCCAAAGATCAACAAGTGTCTGAAAAGAACAAAAACGATGGTCCTTTATGGCTGGAATAAAGCCAAGAAAATGTTTTGATGCACAGTGGCACCAAAAACGAGCTGAGTTGGAGTTGGTTTTCTGAGGATAGTAGCATAAATAGTAGCATAAATGACTGTAAGTAGCAAAAAACGCCTGCAGAAAAAAGGGTAAATTTGTAAATAGTTGATGTTGTGTGTTTTTTTCAATATTGGTCTTTTTTCTCTCTAAAGCCAAGACTTGAGAAAATGATATGCAGATGAGAAAAGGCTTGGTCACTTTCGATCTCTGTGTTATTTGTACAAAGTACTATTAGTAATAAATTCAGTTTAGTTTTTTTGGTTGGCCTTCGTGGTGCTATATCTATTGATCCATTCATTTCACATCAGTCTAGCCTCATAATCTGAAAACTGAGGCTGTCCTGAAAAAACAATGTCTGTATGTTGACTGTTAGAAGGGTTAAATTTCTACATGCATTTTGATATAAAAACAAACAAACAGGCAAACCAAAAATAGCAAAATTGTCTTGGAGTTTTAAGGGTTAATAAACATGTCTTTTCTTCCTCTTTTGTCCATTATAATCAAATTAAACTGATAACAACACAACATGTATGAGGATATGGGGAAATCCTGAAATCATTTGGAGATCCGGTCAATAATAACATTGAGTTATTGCCCTGTCTTATTGGCTGTATCAGTGTGTGAAGTGGCAGAAAACAAATGTTTGTGTACAGGAACACGTCTGTTGGTTAAACATCACCTACATTTTATGCAGCTCGGTGGTGTCCATGAATCATGACCTTCTTGGAAAGAGGTGTTCGGAAACTACAGGACAGCACATTTTGTTTGAGTTTGCTTCCTCCTGCAGATGGTTGCATAGATTGATCAGATGATTCTAGAGGGAATAGCTTAATTGTTGGCTTTCTTTGAGTGAGTTATGATTGCTATTTGTTATTAATTGACACTGAAATAGGTCATGTCAGTAAACCTTGTCCTGAAATACATAATCATGTCTTTTTATCATACAACCAGAGAAATGGCTGTGAAATCATGTTCATTCTCTGCTGAGTGGCTCAAGTGAATGATTCATTCACTTGAGCCATGTGCGCTCAGAGGCACACATTTAGTTATGATGCAATCTCATATTTACTCAAACATCAGTTCTGATTGTTTGGATTTATGTAAAGCAACATCCATGACTAATTTTTGTGCTTGTTGTGGTAAAAGTGTCCTGCATGATGCTATTCTCTATTACACATGTATATAATTACTCAAGGTTGACTCCTTCAGGAACGCCCTCTGACACATACACACTGAGCTCACGGAGCTCAACATCACGTTGAGTTCTGTGGAAGAGGAAAACTATATCTGGCCATTGGAAGATAGCAGGACAGGCTATAAACATAACATTGTGATGTTATCATCTAACAATGTTAGATTTATAATGCCCTTTTAACAAGCTGTGACAATTTCCTTAATTAAATGTCTGTGACATGCTTTGGTTAAGATAACAGAAAAAACAACACCTTTTTTCTTCCATTCATTTACACTGCTATTCAAGTGGATCATTTTAGGTGTGTGGAGTGACCCATGACTCTAATCTGCCTGTCTTTTCCTCAGGGTCTGCCTATTTTGAAATCACATTACTCAATTACCCTTGGAGCATATTACAAAGGCATGAGAGCACATACAGTAAATAGCCTGAAAGCTCAGATCGCACTCTAAACTCTAAAAGAAATACTCAAAAAGAATACTAAAATGCTACCAATCCCTCATTAAGGCATTGTCCTATTGCAAGTCATGTTTTATAGGCCCAAGTTGTTAAAAGATACACTGCAAAACATAATGGCTGCTGCCTGATTTAAAACGCTACTGATAACATATATTGAACTCCTCCATCGCATAAACTGGACTTCCCTGTCGCTCTATTCCTCTGTGTTTAGTTCAAGTCTTTGGCAGCCAATATTAAGAGCTGTTTCTCATATTGCCGACATTCTACTCATGTTTGTTTCTGTAACATCTGTCAGTGGTGCTGTACTGATGATGGATTATATGACAGATGGGGAGTCAGAGTTTTCATCTTCCTGATCTAGTTTTTTTTTTTTTGTTAATTTATTTTATTTATCGTGGCTCAAAAAGTTTGAGAACCACTAAGCTAAAAGATTATAAACACCTCAGGAAAGTGGAGTTATAGTGCATACGGTGAAGATAATAAATGGAAGACACATTTTCTTTCATTTATGATTGAAAAATGTATCATTTGAGAAATAATCTCAATCCCTGTTTCTTAAAAAGTTTGGATTTTGTGTAAAATGTGGGAAAAAATAGTGCATTTAAAGGAAGGGCAACACTTCCTTTCAGGCTGAAAGGAGACAGGAACCATCTGGATTGTTATCAGCACCCAGTTCAAGAGTCAATATCTGTGAATTAATCTTGAATCAGTGCACATGGTGACTTTCATATCCACGAAGGCACTTTTTATGCTGGTTTTGGAACAATTACTGCCATCTGAAAGACATCTTTTTGAAAGTGAATGTTGAACAGGTGGATCCCATGTTGGTTTATAATAAAAACCATTTTGCTTGTAAACAGGAATTGTCACTCTCAGTTCATGTACTGTATGCTGACAAACTTTTGATAAAAGAAGAGACTCCAGCAGATAATGCCTCACTCTCAGCTTTCTAGTCACATGTTGCTGACATAAAATTCAGTGTTAAGTAAACCAGAGCAACTCTCTTATTCATACTGTATATGATATATTTCTTTATAATATCACTTTGGGAACTATTAAAGTATTGTTCATATCATTATCTCTGCCTTTGGTTTCCTTTAGGAACTGGGGAGAGTGGGAAAACTACCTTCATACGACAGATGAGGATCATTCACGGGCGGGGCTTCTCAGAGGAGGAGAGGAAAGCTTTCTCTAAATGCATCTTCCAGAACATCTTCACAGCCATCAAAGCTCTGACAGGAGCCATGACCACACTGAGAATCCCATATGCTAAAGCTGAAAACGAGGTAGACATATTTTGCACATCAACCTGTGTCAGCATAAACACACATAGTTCCACATAAAGGAAGTGGCATCAAACACACTTACACAGTAACTCTCTCACATTATGTTGTGGTATAAAAATAGCTTGCAGCATCATCATCCTTAGGAAAAGCACATGTTGCTGGATGTGACCAGTCTGCTTTAATAGGTTTACATCGCTCAGTGTTTTAGTAAACATCAAGAACGCTTCAGCTTAGTGAGTCATGAAGTCTAATTGTCTGTCCTCCAGATGTACGCCCAGTGGCTGCAGGATGTAAACACAGTGCAGGTCACTCAGCTGGACCGGGGATATGTAGACGCAATTCGCCGCCTCTGGGCAGACTCGGGAATACGGATCTGTTACAGCCGCCGCTGCGAGTACCAGCTCCTGGACTCCACCGAGTAGTGAGTAGCTGTGTTGTACTGGAAGACAAGGTTGTGCCGCACCCTGTGTGGGCTGGGAACAACAGGGCATCGCATGATGACACACCAAAAATCCTGCTGAAAGATGGGGCTTCTCAGTGTGTGTGAAAAAAAAAGACAACATACATGTAATACAGTTAGATATGCAGAAATGGATGATAACTGCATATTCATTTGTTTCAGCTTGTACAGACGTCAGTGTAAAGAATCATGTTACTGGTATCTATTTAGCCAGAGTGTCTTTCACCGTAATATTTATTTTCTTATCTTTAGAGCTGCTCATTGTTTTTTCCAGTTTATCAAGGAAACTAGAGGAAAAGGTCCAAAATCCAAAGGGAATGTTTCAACTTATTTGTTTTGTTCCAAACTCAAAGTCATTTCATTTACAGTGATCAAAACTCTCAAAGCTGAAGCTAGAAGAACCAAATATTTGAGATTTAGCTTAAAATACTGTTCAACCATCAAAACATAATCAAATGACTGAATACTTAAGCTCTAATTCAAATTGTTTAGATTTTTTTTTATTTAGGTTTTGCTTATTTATTCATGCATCTTTCTGTGGCATTCCCAGCTTGTTTTAGATTGAATTTTGGTTCAGATGTGGTCAAAGCCTGCCTTCAGCTCTCAGAAGGATAAAACTGGGGTAACCACAGGTAGCCAGCATTGCATTGTTTTCTCCAGGTCAGATGACCAGTCGGAGCAGACTTGATCGTACAGGAGGGAGGTTCCCAAAAGAGACAGGAACTAAAACAGACCTGTTTTTAACAGAATAAAAGGAGATGAAGTGATGCACAGTATGAACAAAATGATTGTTAACTCTTTAATGCAAATTAATCAGTGCTATTTGTGAGTGGTGGCAGTCACTCAGAAACAGGGCTAATTAAATCCAAGCTAGAAGGCAACAGTTTAATGTCTGCAATAAAGGAAGGACACAGTTTCAGTATCAGCTAATTTATGACTTGAGAACATGCAGGAACATATTGCAGACCTTTGTACCAACACTCACATGTAGACAGTTTGTTCTTAGCCTGTGAATTTTTTTTGTTTTTTCTCTTTTTTCTCTTTTGTTTCATAGAAACTTTTGTTTGGACTTTTCATATTAGATTAAATATCTGTTGACAGGATAAAAAGTATTTTCCCATACACTCTGGGAAAATCCTGTTGGCCTTGAAAAAATAGTAGGAGCTTGGTTCTTGAAACCAAAAGGTGTTTTTGGATTCTTGAGTCAAACCAGCAGCATCATCCTTTGAAATGATGACAAAATCCTTAAAATGTGAGTAGGTGTGAGTATCTTAACTCTCTGAACAAAACCTGAGCTCAGCCCGCCTGTGTTGTCTCTCTTTTCTATTGCCGGTCTGTCCTGTGTTTGCCCAGCAGCTCAATCATTGCAGTGTACGCACGATAAGGGGCAGGCAGTCAACAATAGCTAATGACAGCTTGTATCAGCAACAGTCATAAAGACATCGTCCCCACACGGGCTGATGTGGACTCACTCCATCTCTTTCTTGTATTTTTAATCACAGTTTTTCTCTCATCACTGAATCATCATGCATGTAGTGTCACATCAGTTTGTTTTACATAGTCGAGGTTGGGTGGAAAGTAAACAGAGGCCATATGTGTCATGAGGTCTGCTGTAGTGTCAAAAAAAGACTTTTTTAGCACTGTTGCAAAACTTTTTTTTGTCTTTTTCTTCCCTCCTTTAGCTACATGACTAACCTGGACCGCATCTCATCCCTGGACTACATCCCCACTGAACAGGACGTGCTGCGCGTTAGATTCCCCACCACGGGCATCCACGATTATTCCTTCAACATCAAGACCATCACACTAAGGTGGCCGATCCTCACATTACCAAACTCTCACAGGGACAAATCCAATACCGACACTATTCACTGCACTGTGAAAAAAAACCTATTGACTCTTGACAGCGGCTTTGTCTGTATGGACGCAAAATAGGATCACATTTCTGACGGCCTCTATATGGAGTGCTTACTGGAAAGTGATGTGTCAACTTGTATGCTTTATTTTGATCTAAAGCGCACTATTATGGGAGCTTTTGTTCCTGGCACCTGCTATCAAAGCAATCTGAACTGAACTTCAATCCTTGGATGGCAAAATGAAATATGGGCAATTATTTTATAAGAATAAGTAGTCTAAATTAATATATCACAAACAAATATTTGGTTTTATTTTACACTCAGTCGGGGCCTGAGGATGCATGGGATTTTTTTTAGGATTCAATCAATCATCTTGGAGAAAGTGAAGAGGTTTTCCTCCTTTCTTAGAAGAGCGACATGTTGTTGGTGTGAGGTATCTGTCCACCCACCTCACTGGCTGATCTTTTGGCAGATGCATCAAAGTTTCTTGGCGGTTTGAAAGCAGTCTGTGAGAACTGGAGCAGTGCCAAATGCTTTGTTGATTCTGGCCCACAAAATATACTAATAAGAATGTCCAGAAAGAAGGATTGTCATGAAAGTATCTTTCATAATGAAACCTTTGCCTACAACACCAATCTTTTCTACATTCTTTAATGCAGGTTTTTCATTCATGTGTATTTACAACCATGCTGGACGTGTACAGTGTAGAATTTTGACCACTATCATCGTCCCACATAATTCATCCATTGTGATGGTCAACAAGCTGAAAGTTGATATTTTACCTCACGATTTCAGTTTGAACCTGATACACAGAAACAGAAAATGAGTCATTCTCTAAACCATGATAGACCATTCTGTGTATGAGTTGCTTATACAGTTACAGATCACTTTATCAGGTACAATTGTTCAGTTGCTTGTTAACACAAATATCTAATCAGCCAATCACATGGCAGGAACTCATTTAGTTATGTAGACATGGTCGAGATAATTTGTTGAAATTCAAACCGAGCATCACAATTGGGAAGAAAGGGGATGTAAGTGATGTAGCATGGTTATTAGTACCAGACAGGCTGGTCTGAATATTTCAGAGACTGTTGATCTACTGGGATTTTCACATACAATCATCTCTTTGGTTTACAGAGAATGGTCTGGAAATATCCAGTGATAATGTCAGAGGTCAGAGGAGAATGGACAGACTGCTTAGGGATGATAGAAAAGCAACAGTAACTCAGATAAGCACTGGTTATATGCAATATAATCACTATTGAACCTTGGCGCAGATGAGCTACAGCAGCAGAAGACCCCACCGGGTGCCACTCCTGTCAGCTGAGAACAGAACACTGAGGGTATAGTCCGCACAGGCTCACCAAAAATCGTACAAAAGAGAATCGGAAAACAGTCTTGATGTCAGCTGCAACATTCAGATGGTGGGGTCAGAATTTGGCATTAACATCATGAAATCATGGATCCATCCTGCTTTGTATCAACGGTTCAGCCTGCTGGTGGGGGTGTAATGGTGTGGGGGATATTTTTTTGGCACACTTTGGGCCCTTTAGTACCAACTGAGCATGGTTTTAGTGCTCCAGCCTGTATTATTGCTGACCATGTCCATCCTTTTATGACCACAGTGTACACATCTTCTATGAACTACTTTTATCTTGATGAAATCATGTTTTATTCTCCCGCCCTCTTCATTTCTCTGGCAGGATTGTGGATGTTGGCGGTCAGAAGTCGGAGCGTCGGAAGTGGATCCACTGCTTTGAAAACGTCACCTCCCTCATCTTCCTGGCCTCACTCAGCGAGTTTGACCAAGTTCTGGAGGAGAGAGAGACCATAGTAAGAAAAAACCTTTGTCATTACAAATTGATCCCAGCTTCACTATCCCTGGTCACTGCTGCAGGAGGTGGACAAAATATTAGGAATAACAGTGTCTCAGTTTATCTACCATTGTACCTCAAGTGCAGCAACTACTGCAAGACAAACATGCTAAATTGGCTGTAATTTAGTAATTGGATTAATATGAATGATAGAATTGGATTATAATTACTTCAGCGTAAACTATTTTTTAACAGCTCGTAGTTAAACTCTCTTCAGTAATTTTGTCATTTCACCAGCAGGCGTCACTCTTGTACAAGATATTCTCTCTCCTCTCCTCTATCCCTCGCTTCTCTTCACATCCTGTCACTAAGCCGTTTATCTCACCCAGACACTTTTTTGGTCTGCCACCACATTCATTAACCTTGACGGTGGTCTGTGTGCTCCAGAGGCCCCTTAATCTTCCCCTGTCTGCTGTTGAAGGGACCATTCCTTCCTGCATTATCCTCAGCCGACCAAAACACCTCACCATCCATTAAAACTCGTGTTTTCTGTCGTCAAGTGGAAATGATCTCTTGTGAACTCACTGCTGTAATACTTTTATCTCCAAGAAAATTCCTCTCTGTCAGTGTTGAGCCTAAGTATAAAGTTCTGCCACCTCCAGGAAAATTCCTGACCCGTGTCTCTTCTGCAGAACCGCATGGAGGAGAGTCTGGCTCTGTTCTACACCACCATCCACTCGCCGTGGTTCCTCAATACTTCCATCATCCTCTTCCTTAACAAGACTGACATCTTGGCTGATAAGATCCAAACTTCAGACCTGAACAAATACTTCCCCAGTTACACAGGTTAGCTTGTCTTCCATGTGTGTTTTGTTTCAATTAATTGTGAGAATTACATGGGATGACAGAATTAGTGGTGAATGATTTACTAAAATAAACAATATATGAATGAAACGGGTCACCTGTTCGCAACAAGATCAGACAGACAGCAACTTTTTCTCGAGTGAAGACAGTTGCACAGAGTTTGAGTGAAATATTGGTGAAATTTCTGAACTAGTGAATCATATGAAGCTCACAGTAGAGGTTCAAACATTCAGGCAAAAAAATGTCAGCAGTATTGGAGGCAGAGCCTGGTTCGTCAATTTCACTGCTATCAGCAAGCACAGTTGAAGATGATTGAAGGTGTTTGTCATTATCACAATAGACAGAAGGATGCCCGAGACATCAGGATTATGATTGTGTTTTGCTCCTACTGGTTTGCTTGGGGCCTGCAACAACCTCCCACCCAGCAGAAGTAATGTATAATTTCCAAAGCATTATTTTCATAGTGATTTCATCCCTGCTGGCAAGAGTTTTCCTCCATAAGACAAGCGTTCTTTTCTTCCCTTCTTTGTTTTTATCTTTGTTCCCTTCTCTCCCCCCCCCCCACTACTCATTTGTAAATGAGCCCCTTCAGGTACTCACAGTGCTTAATGATGAGGCTGCAGCCTTTAGCTCTGTTGGTGTGAAAGTCTGTAGAGTCTTACCCTGCACTCCCCACATCTACATCAACGCCACCCTCTCTCCCTCTGTTACCCTTGGCAACTACAGATAGATACTTTGCTTTCTGCAAGGCCTGCACCCCCACCTGAATACCCCCAGGTTTACATGCATGAGGTGTGTGTATGTGTGTTTGAAAGCAGACGGGGGTTGCTTAGTGCCTGGAAGTAATAATTTTCAAACCCGTGTGCATCTGCAGTCCATCCACTGTGTTTTACCACTAGAATTAGCAGGATACAATAATGACTCATACAGGGTCAAGCTCCTTGATGTCAATTTAACCTTAATGACAACTCCGAGCAGCTCCTACCACTAGATGCAATTTGCTGGTAATGCTGCTGTGTTCCTGTGTGGCCCTTATTACTGCCGGTCTAACTGCATTTAAAGGCTGCAGCTGGTAGCCTTGCTGCCTCATGTCTATTTTCAACAGTGAGAAACTCAGCTAAACTACATCTAAAATAATTAAAAACTATTTTATCCTCATCAAATAATGTCAGTCACTGTTTACAGCTTATCAGATATACTGTATTCTCTCCACATCTTCATGCTCGGATCTGTGTTGATGCACAAATTAGGGGGCATTCATCCATGTGGAAAATATATAGGATGACTAGATGCTGTGCATCTAGTCTGTCTGTCGTTTAGGCTGACAGTGTCTGAATTTGACAAAGATGACTAAGTACTGTGTGGCACCAATCAGCTTCCTAAAAGAATCGTTTATTAGTCTGCCAAATATGTTGCTAGGGTTATAGAATATAGACAACAATGTAAATATGTCTGTAGCTGCCTTAAAGCAGCAATCTGTCAAACAAAACCAGCTGTTTGCAGTAAATGGCTCAAAATCCAGAAATGTGCTATTTATGCACATCACAAAAAACCCCACGATGGTCTGATGTCTGAAAAGTTGTATCAGAGCTGTGTTTTTTAAACAAAACCACAATCCTTTCCCAAAACTAACCAATGTGTTTACACCTCTAAAACTAAAGAAAACAGCAAGGGAAAATAGAGTGAAAAGGAAACATGGAAAACAAGGAAGTGATGAACTTAAAAGTCAAAGACAGATTCTCCTGATTCCACGCTCATTATTGACATTGGAGCCTTTGCTCTCATTGCCTAATTTGGGCACTCTGCCTCCACAACATGTTGGAAAAACCTGCCAGTGAAAGATTACAGATGCTATTTATTGCCTGTGAACATTAGATGGACAATCAATTAGCCAAATAACTGATTAGACCTTTAGATGTATGCTTTACATTCTGTTTAATGCTAAACTGTTTAAGAGTTTAAAGATTTATGGACTTAAACATTAATGTAGATAATTATGAGTCATATTTTGAGTATTCATTGTATTTATGCAGGATGTTTAACCAGGCTGCTTCTGGTTATATTTAACACCGCACAAACATGTCTTGACAGAAGTCTGAGTGAGGACTTGGTAACATTTACTGATACAGAAAACAATAAACATGTCTGTCATCATCTTTCAGCTGCCACTGCTGTGTATCCAAAATCATCAGCTTTGAGTTTAAAAAAGCAGAACTTTCCTCAAAGGTCTTAAAATGTCCTTTCACGCAGCTGAACTTCTTTAAGGTTGACTCTAATTTACTGCTTTGATTCTACGGAAAATTCCTTTGTTTAAAAAAATGTTTAATCTAATC
>JBBBVU010000015.1:18594520-18606145 GCA_037177055.1 Atherinosoma microstoma | reverse complement strand
CAGCAGAGCTGTTGCTCTTTAAGCACACAATGTTTTTACTGCAATGTAGTTTAATATGACAATTCAGGTTCTTAACACTAAGTATTTTGGGGTTGACAATTCTGACTTGAGCTTTTAAATTTTGTTCTCGCAGAAGCCTGATTTTATTCCATGAATTGTTAGCTTGTATGTCGTCTTGCATGTGCAGGTTTACATACACAGGATATAAAAAAATGTCTTTGTGATCATCTCATTGTATTTTGTCAAGCATTTGATAAGGTCTTAGCTTGTTAAACTGTAAGTGGATTCGGTTTACTTATTGAATACAAATTGAACCAAGAGTGAGATCAATTTAATTGATAGTGTTAATATTTGAATGGGCCCAGGACCACTTTGTACTGGAAAAGCAGGGCCCCATGGAAAAAGATGTGAAGAACCTCTGATCTAAGGCAAAAAGAAAAGATACATTTGTTAAAGCAAACTTCCAATAATATTTTTTCATTAACAATTGTTTGCTTATGATCCTGCCTTGTATGGCTTTTATCACTGCTGTACAAACAGTTATACTTATGCTTCTTTGAGCCAAATAAGTTTTATATATAGATAAGTGTCTTCAACATTATTGGTGGTTTTACGTTGCACAGTTGTCACAAGAGTAGAATTCAGCACAGCCAGGAAAAGCCTCACCGACGTTTTTGTTTGTGAGAGCTATAACTCACAGAAAGCATCCCTGTTAGTCCTCTTAACTACAACTATTCAGCCCCACCAGCTGCAGTGATTACAGCACACTGGCAACATTATAGCTCATCAGGTCATGATATCAGCTGTGCTGGTAAAATTGCACAATAAGAATTACAATTAGATAATTATCAAATATTAATTACCCATAATACAGAGGGGTAAGTGTTTGTTTGTTCTCTTTAAAAAATGTTTTAAAAAAAAGCTAACTTTTGAAACAAAAAATAACTTTCTGATCAATTTTGAATTAGTTATACACCTCTATTCAAGTCAATCCAGAATATTATTTTGGAACATGTATTTCACACGGGAATGCATTTTGACATGTGCCTGGTCATGTCATAGTAAAGCTGAGTAACCCAGTCACGGTCACGATATCTGCCTTAATTGGTCCACAGAGATTTGTTTAAAACAAAGAGCGAGACAGGAAAAAAGGAGCCCACCTGATGCTCTGCTGCTAGGCAGACTCCAGGTCCTCTCACTCTGTTGCAGGGAGAGGAAGAATGATATCTGGACTGTGTGTGACAGCAGGACCTCTGCAGCGTCTCATGGATTTCAGGGATTACGTTTCACTCTGAAGTATCCGCACTTGAGCTTTCAGTGTCATTTTTATTTCCAGTGTCTGCCTCCACGTACAGGCACAATGCTCCAGGCAGGGATTTCTCCTCATGCTGCAGAGAAAAATCAACATTGCAGGCAAACACACAGCTGTACACCAGACAGACTACTTGCTGGCAGCAGGAACACCTGACCTGAACCTCATTATCAAACATTTGTTAAAAAAAAGACGATCCACAGTGTCACAATTGATCAACCAAAGTTCAGTGGTTACACTTAGTTCATTTAAAATGTTCATCCAGAGGGAACATGAGAGGATGTTGAAACATCTGGGCATTAATGTACTGCTGCTTTTTAAATATGATATTACATACACAGAGAAGGTCTTGTTCTCAAGAAGAGGATGAAAAAAATGCCTCTTTTTTTTTTTTACACAAAAATTACATTTTACAGGAAGCAATGGACACATCCCTGCAGGTCACCCAGAGCTGCCTTGAAAATGTTATTACAGTGTTGTTTGGCACAGGTAAGTGCTCCTTAATGGCATGCAGCAAAAGGTTGAGAGCGCATTTAGATACCCTGTCTAACCTCTTTTTCTACCCACTTATAGATTTGAGCGTTCCTTTGTTCTAACTCTTTTTTTCCACCAACATCTATATTTTTATCTCCTAATGTCTCTCCTGATGGTTTTGGCAGGAAATCACGTATCTAACTAAAATGTCCAGCTGCTAAAATTATGCCATTTGTTCTCTGGGCTTGCTTTAACTGACTAACACTTCTTTATGGAATATCTCCACATCTTGGGTAACAATTACTTTTTAGCTCAGTCAGATGAGAAGATGTTGTCACTCCTGCGTCTCTAAGCATCAAGTATTTAGCTGGAAGGGATTATGTTCAGATAAGGTTAAAGGCTGGAGTTAAAAGAAAGAGGTTGCGTGATTTTTTTCCACTGCAACGTAAATTATGTCTCATTATGTGCATTAATTGGACTGTTTATTCAACCAATTTCCCATCTGTATGAAAGTGTTTGTTTCTCACTCAGAATGACTCAACTCTGAACTCACCTGTTACTCTTATTTTCCATAAGTTGACTTTTTCTCTTGCTTCTGTTTTTTGTGAAATTGATTAATAAAGTCCCTGGACCTTTTTGAATTTGTCACTCAAGTTGAAAGCCTTTAAATCAAAGAGGTTCTGCCTCAGTTTTTGCCACGTTGAGCTAATTTACATTTGTGACTTTCCATTTACTTTGTATACACTCACACTGCACTGAGCACTTATTTTCCAGTCTATCTGAACACTCACTTAAGCTTATTAACATGTATTGCATTGCTTTTACACAAACACAAACATACAAATAAGAAATTGCTTTTTATGGGCAGCCTTATGTTGTGAACTGCAACGTTGAGGGCCTTGTGGAGATTCAAATAGAGATTACTGTTTGTTTGTGGCTCTGTTTACCTTTTTTTGTTTCTTACATTGAAAGAGACACACATGGGTTTCTGTAGCTGCTGTTTAATTGCTAAATATGCCTTTTCTAACCTTAGGGAAGCTTTTAGTGCCTGATTTTGATAAGCCAGGTAAATGAGCTGAATTAAAATTGGGAAGGAGTTTATTTCTAATCAAACAACTTTTTCTTTCAAATCAAACAAAGTGCTTGTGTACCTAAACTTTGCTAAGAAATATTAGGCACACAGACAGTGAAACAATGTAGTTTTAAAAACGTTTTACATGATGCTTAAAGATATTTGTGCATCTACATTGTAGTATGCCAGGCCTGTAAGTGGCGCTGTAATGCCGGACATGATTGTTCAGACTGAGGTTGCTTTGAAAAAGATTGGATATGTCCTATCTGATTTAGTGCCACATGTGAAAGTGACCTGGGTTGGATTTGAAAAAATTGGATTTGTGACTGTAATCTGACAGAGGGAAAAAAGTCAAATTTGAGTCACTTTTGCCTGCAGTAAGAACAGAGCATTGACTGTAAAATACTTGGACAGATCCTCCATCATGTGACCTGTAGGTTTCTGAAGAGCTGAATTGAGGCTCATTTAGAGGTTCCGACCGTCGCCATCTTGGCAGCATCACACGTCTCATCACTCCCAGAAAATACAAAAATGGGCGACAAGGTGGCAATGAGAGGAGGGCTGTGAGCGTGGGGACAGATGATTGATACCTATTCAACTCTGACCTGCTTGTAGCTACGAGCTAACCAAGCAAACACAGAGCTCACAGGAGCTAAGTAGCTAACAGAGGTAGGCGGGCTAAAGCTAAGGCGCGCTGTTAGCCGGCTAAAAACTGCGGTCTCTGCCTTCTTGCCGCCGGATATCTGACACCTGTCAATCAAAAGGACACGCCACTAATTATGAAGAATTTCAAGATCATATAACATCTAAACGGATGAGTAATAATAAAAAAAATTCACTCCCCCCACAGTTGTTATGAAAGTAAACCTGCCTATTAAACCTAAAATGTTTTTTGTACCAGGCTGTAAACATGTTTAATGCTGTGAAGTTGGCCTTTTTAACATGGGAGTCTATGGGGATTGACTCCCTTTTGGAGCCAGTTCTTAGCGGATGAGGGGTGAACTGCAATTTTTGGCACGTCTGCATAGGCTTCACATTTCTCTGTCGGAGGATGCCGCTTGGAACAGAGCCTGCTGACAAGGTGCATGTGCTTAAAAACATGTGATTTGAAAAACTGATTAAAAAAAGATGTTTGAGAATTGAACTAAAATGAGACTTTTGTGTGGATTTTTGATTATTTTTTTCCACAGATTTAGCTGTAAAAGCCATATCATGCTCAGTAACTTCAGTAGTAATAATAGAACTCTGTAATCCACCATTACTATAGCTGTTGGAAGGGGTTTGCGCATGCAGGTTACGGGAGAAGTTGGGCAATGGCATTATCGGTTCAGGAAAAAAGCTTTTTAAAGAAAAGAAACTATGGTGTTTAAGATTTATTCATTTTAGGACCTCAGTGGAAAAAAAATTGTTTTCAGTCACCCAAAACAACAGCTCTATGTGGATGAAATGTCCAAACAATGAAAAACACATCTCTTATCTCTGACATGGCTAAACCCAACATAGAAACTCTGCTGTTATTAACAAAACTATTTTAATGCCTAAACACAACCAAGGGCCCAAAAAGAGAAAGGAGGAAAGAAATATTCCCAAACTGGTATGAGCTCATGTTTCGTGTGGGTAACCACTCTCTGGGAGTTTATCAAAGCCCCCAAAAAACTAATCAATTTCTCAGTACTTCATATTTGAAATTAATTTCTCATGAAAATCATTTCTGCTCTCCTTGAAATGGATCAGTCATTTCACCACATGCATGACTGCAGCTGTTCACTTTTAACTTTGCTAAATAGTCTTCACTTTTTGGCTCAGCTGTGTTAACTTATAGGTTAAAGGACTATGGTTTGGTAGAGCTTATTACAAATTACAGTATCTGTAAAGTTAGCCAAACCCCTCAAGGTGACAGGATAAATACCAAAAATCTGTTGCATTTAGCTGTTTGAACCCATTTTTTTCAGACTGTCGTTGCACTCTTAAATGTTGTTGACTTGTTAGTTTTTGTCATAAAAAAAAAGTTATTTGCACATGTTAAGGTAAAAACTTGTTTTTTTTTTTTATTTCTATTGGTGTTTGTCTTATATATTGAATAGAATTAGAAGGACCACAATACATAAAGAAAATGTTCTATTTGTCAGAGGCTGAGCTGAGCTCAGTCTTGCTAGCAGACTCACTGGTGTGGGCTGCACACTGTTAGCTCATTTCTTTCTGACAGATTACATCTTTATTTGGTTCATTTGACTGTACAGTAGATACTTAAATTGATCTGTTTGCTGGTACAGTAACTAAATTGGCAAGTTTCTTCTGTCTGGGGACAATTTCAGATAGGTCATGCTGACTTCAGGTCTTTATGCCATAAGTCACCCGGCTGCAGTTGAATGTTTACATCTCAGCCATGAAAGTTGTTTTCTCTGACATTATATGAAACTGTGTATTTATTTCTGACAGTTCTCATGCATCCCGGTCTCTCTCCAGAACAATTGCCTCATCACAGTCTTCATGCAAAAACAAAAGGTCAGGCTCATCTGTCTCATCTAATCAAACACCCATAATTGTGCATTATGTAAATTTGCCATCCAGCTCTGCATAGACATTGATGCATACAGGTTACAGCCCCTCGACAAAACAACCCTCTAATTCTGCCACATATAAAGTATATACACACTTTTGTGGGATTCAGTTGCACTGAACTTTCTCCAGAAGTAATTATACCCCTATATTCATCCATCTCCATAATTACACCCTTAGCAGCCACCCTGTGCTGCACCACAGAGCAGTGAACCAATGAATTAGTGAATGAAATGTTTTCACTTCCCCTTTTGAGCAGGTACCATTAATTATCCTCACTCTCTCTCTCTCTCTCTCTGGACCCAAAAGTGAAATGTTCACTGATTCATTCTGACTAACATAAGTATTTTTCAAATTATAGTCTGGAACAAAAACTCCCAGAAAGCCTGAAATACTCACTTTATTGAAATCCAGGTTAAAAACCCACCTGTTCTCTGCTTTATTTGAATAGGCTTTATTTAAATGTCCAAATCTGCACCATTTCTTTTAAGTTTGAATTTTTCAAACTTGCTCATGTTTTTAATCTAATGTCCTTCATTTTTCCGTTCCTCTTATTTTTGATTTTAAATGATCTCTTCACATGACTGTAAAGCACTTTGAATTGTATTGTACATCAAATGTGCTATACAAATGAACTTGCCTTGCCTGTAGAAGCATATTTCAATGCACAAGCTAAAATACAGATGAAATTGGCATTTCTACAGATGCCAGGAGTGGTCAAACAATACTTTTTTTTTGATGGCATTATTTCAAGATCACTACATTATTCCATTATATAGAGATCATAAAAGGTCATTTTCGCATATGATCATTTTCTCATTATCTCAAGAAATCGGCCTTTTTGTTTTGTCAATGACTTGAAGGATCACTTGGTTATCATAAGACAACAAGCTTTGATTTCATGAGATCATGGGTTGATCAACGTAAAAAAAAAAAATTGTGGTTCACACCATTTGACTGGTAATTGTCAGAATTGGTCAGGATCTAATTTGAAACGTGCCTTATTTGAACATGCTTTAAGTTAGGTGCATAACATTGTGATGATCATGTTATATAAAAGTAGGCTGTTGCTGGATTGACAAGTATAAACAATCAGCATTGACTCATACATGATGCAATGCAGCAAGTTGAAGTATTCTAACATTGTGTAGTCGTGTGTAACACTGTGTGCTAGTTATGGCTTACTATGGAGACAAGAGGTATATCTGATACATTATTATGCACTACACCTGTAGTTCCCAATCCCAACCCGTTTTCTTTGAAGACTCCCTTCATGCAACTACCCCCTGCTGAAACCATGCTTGGTTTAATGCTTTCATTAGTTAGCTTTTCACCACCAATGGTACATTCTGTCAGGGTCCTGTCCTGTTCTTTGATAAGAACCAAATTAAGGTGGGGTTTTTTTTCTAATTAGGGAAAAATCATCTGCACTTTGACATTTCTTAGACATGTTTCATGAATGAAATGGTGCAAGAAAAATCAAGGTTACCTGGATAGACATCAATTATTGCACTACCATCACTCCACCAGCTCACTGATCTCACTAAACCATAAATGAAAACTGATTTGATCCTCAAAGTGTGGCCTACTAAGTAGTTTGTTTTTTTTAATTTTGGACCATGGATGTGTTTTGAACTATTGTGGTATTGCAGATTTTGAAGAACCCCATTTATTTACTTTGGGACCTCATCACCACTGCACACCAACTTTGCCAAGTTAACATCACGTCTTCTCAAATTTCACAGCTATAATGATTTGTGAAAGGACACTAAGGTGCAGGATAAGCTTGTTTGGTTCATTTGTGAATAGCAAAGGTGACTTATAGAGGGATTCATTGCCATGGCTAGATGGCAGAACTGGTCTGTGACAGGGGCTGTAGAAACTGAAAGATCTTGCAGATGGATGATATTGGGACTATGAGTCTGCTGGTGCACCCCCTTGTGGAACTATTTTGTATAATACATAGTAGGCAAATGTTACAATTATGGCTACAGTGGAGCTGGTTCCCTCTCAAAGCAGGAAGTTAAAAATCAAGTGTTTTTCTGGTCTCCACCTCACTGGGTTGTATTGAGCTCCATTTCTAAAGGCTATAGTGCTGCATGACATGTATATTTGCTCTTTCCTTCAGCTGTTTTCACAAATTGTCTAGTGAACTTCAAGCAGTGTTTCGATTAACTGGTTGGTAGCAAAGAAACAAGGCTGCATTGTCACCAAAACACCTTGAATAAAGACACAAGGAAAACCAGTCACCTTCAATGTCAGCAAGCATTTGACATGTTTCTCTCCAGAAGCAGAAACCGTTGATCAGTCATTTGATTAGTTATGTAAATTCAATGTTTGTGTCAAATACTTTTTCATAAAATACGTTATTAGTGTTGTTCTCATGCTAAACAGCTGACAGGATTAAAGAGCCACCCAGAGGTGTTTGTGTATCCAATCACTACATTCTAGCCTTCGTCTTACCTCTTGGAACACACTGTGTAATTGGCCAGTACGAGTGAAGCTTTGTTAATTGTCACTGGGCACAAATTGTAACCTCCACCAAGTCTTTTTCCAACATTAACAGGGGACAAACAGTACAGATGCTGTGATCATTGGCATGAGTCTTTTATGCTGAGAGACACGTTCATTGTTCCTTGTTGTATTACCTCCTCATTAAAAACAAACAAACAAAAAAAAAAAGGAGACAATCGGAGAAGATAAATGAAGAAAAATGGCAAGAGGGAAAAGTGGGAGATAAACAGGCTGAAAGTAAAAAATAAAGGAAGGGTAGGAAGGACAGAGAGTGCCAGAAAGAGAAATGATTGGCACAAAATGCTGCTGCCGTGCCGCCTGGGTCCAATTAGAACACCATCATGAAATCGTTATAATGACGCATCATTTAGCGCCTTGTATTTCTGGTCTGACTGGTGAAGTCTCACCAGTGCAGTGCACCATTATTCCCACTTCTTCCTACAGCGGTGGCCCCAGACAAAGGATGAAAACAAAGGCTGTGTGTGGGTGTTACTCATTATTCTAGAGGCCGACCTGGAGCCAAGACTGGGAGCCTGCCCTCGAGCCTGAGAAATATATGATACTGTGCTCATATTTCCACATGCTTTCCACTTTTACCCAACTGATCTATTCGTTAAAGACATAAAAAACCTTTCCACTTCGGAGCCTTGCGTCTATTTTTACTCTGGCACAAACAACAAATTTTAACTTCTTTTCTCATTCTCCCTCCCCAGCAGTTTATGTAGGGAAACCCACCAACATCACCGAATTTGAATGAGCTGAAATTACTCCAAACCAGCACTTGGACTAATCGCTGCCTAAATGGATCGCATCACATACTCACATAAAATATTCACCTGCCTGAAGAGGCACTTAATATAGCACACTTTGTAATAACAAATAGACACTGAGCAAGAAAAGAAACACATCTACCTTTGTCAAGAAAATATTAAGCTGACTGAATTGTTCATGGTTGAAAATTAAAACAATATAAAATTTAATATAGAAGAGCAGAAATAAATCAAAGTCAGAAATGGAATAAAATGTCAGACTCTCAGAACAGCTGGTTCTCATTAAGATTTTAAACCCTCAGCTCTGCCTAAGTAATGCTCATGGTGTACATTCAGGAGACTCGAATGAGTCTCTTCAATTTTTGCCTCGTGTGGAGCTTAGCTTTGTGCCTTGCCACAGTGCAATAATGTGATGCAAAGAAAGATTGATACCCCGGGATATAAAGTTTGTGTTACTCGGGCTTCCTCCTGCACCCAGGTGACAGAATACAAGACCATATAGACACCATCCGTCTCCCTACTTTTCATTACTCTCATAAGAAGAGAACTTTAGACCTGATTAAAACACTGATTAAAGTCAGTTACTTAAGTTTTTTTTTTTTTGCTAAAGCACAGTTCACATTACAAGATTTTCTACCGGATTTTTCACATTGGAGATGAATGAAGGTCAAAGAATAATGGCTTAGATCTCAGACAAATAAACAGTTTAATCAGTGTGACACTCCAAAGACATACTTTTTCAAAGTTTGCAGAGCCATAGCAGTCTCCAACTGAACACAGCATCTGGGTGTTCAACAATTTTTTTAGAAGTCAGAGGAGATGAGTGTTAACGGAGCCATTATTGAGGAGCTACAGCAAATAAGGGCACATACAGTCTGAGGGGACACGGCAAAGCAAAACCAGGAAAATAACAAAAACACAATGGAGTGCAAAATTGAGTAGAATTTTGTTAAACATATGAGAAAACTCCTGGGACCTTCTGTTTCCAGTGTGGAATATTATGACAACTTGGAGAGAGTGAAGCCATGGAGGAAAAAGTACAAACAAACAGCTGAGCAAAACGGAGTCAATAATCAAGTGTGTGGTGCAGAATTCAACATTAATGATAAGAGAGACTTGCCTGCATGACAGCTGATGTGTTTGACAGACATAAGTCATCCATAATTACTTTATACAAATGTAAACAAGTTAAGTTCAAATCTAAATGATATCCAGTTCCTGTTAAATCCAGATCAGTCCAGTCCATCAACTGTATTTGTATAATGTGAATTTGTAAAAAGTAGTCATAGAAAACTACAAGCCACATTGAATCCATAACTCAACCCAGTCCCCATGAACACAGATATTTTTCAAAGTGCATTTAGGCTACAGAGATATCCTGGAAGAAAATCTTTTCCAGTATTCAGGGCCCCATTTCTGTCAAAATGGGGTGCTGTGTGTACATCAATGAAGAAAAAAAAATCAACTTAAATGATTTCAGCAAATGGCTGAAAATTAACAGAGTATACAAAATTAAGATGGTCTGAATATTTTCCGTACCCACTGTATCTTATACTACAGAAAGACAAGCCATGGATCCTTTAAATACTGGGAACTCTACTGTTCTCGTGTCTTGCCTTTGCCTCTTGCATCCCAGGTTGGAGGGATCAGGAGTAATGAGAGGAGACAAATAGAGAAACGAGGATGCATAAATTGAGACATGAAAGGAGGGCTCTGTGACAAAGTCTCTGCATCCAGCAAATAAGTGGTTGTTTTCTACACCAGAAGCATCCTGACTCTCATCAGAAATTGTGTTATCATTGCATTAACCTACCCAAGCACAGACAAAATAAAAGTCTACTGAGCACTTTTGAGGCTTGTAATATAAAAGTTTGAGCTTAATCAACTGCTGAGAAAGAACATCAGCTAAAAGCCTCATGGCAGTAGCTTAATTGTGCTAATCACTACAAAATGAGTATAATGCCATATATCTACAAAGAGGATGCAAACTGTCTGCAAAAGTGCAAAATTATGAGTAATTACAGACTTGGCAGGTAATCATGTTCTAAAAATACTAAAAGTAAAGGATTTTAGTGAAAATACTAAACAAATTCCAGGTGTTGGCTTCATAAAGCTTAACTTGCACAAGTTTCAAGCAAAGCCAGATCTTTCCTTTTATGCAAATAAAGCTGACATGCATTTGTAAAACATGCATCAGTGAAGAGCCAGACATCTTTTTTTTGTTTTAGATTAAAGAGTTCACTGAAGAGCTGTCACATTCTCCTCAGCCTATAAATGTCCACAACAGACAGGGAAAATCATTGTTAGAGAGTTCTCTTGGAATGCAGGTGTTATCTGTATTTTCTGCATACACCACTGGATGACATAATTGCCTCTACTGCATTTCAGGAGCCTGCACAGCACTTTGCCAGAGAGGGGTGTCACTTCTCATCTGTAGCTTTCCCACTTATTCTCACACAGGGAAATATATGCTAAATTTACATTGATAAAATAATTTGTAACAGGATGATCAATTCTTTTTAACCCCTTATCTCTGAACAGTAAGGGGAGGGGTTATAGAACTCCCCTGCTGATCCAAAATTCTGTAGCATATAAAAACTGTTACAGCTCCATCATTTCTTAAAGAGCTCATATGTGAACAGAACACATGACCCCTGTGCTCTTCTCTGGACGTAAGTCAGATACTCCCATTCCTACACACAAGGTCGTCTCAGTCCAGATGCTTCTCATGTTATTGTTTCATGATGGTGGAACAAACTGCTGACCGCTATCAGCAGGGGCTTCCCTTTTTTTATTTTTCAACATAGAGCTTGCCACTGAAACGATCTAAAAATTTGATCAAAATTACACTGTAAGATATTACCAGGATTTCACAACATTTAACTGTAATGTTTCACAATAAATTTCTGTATTTTCACGTTACA
>JBBBVU010000015.1:18569066-18584116 GCA_037177055.1 Atherinosoma microstoma | reverse complement strand
TGATGACGTTACCCAAATTAGAGCAATTTTATTATCATGCTCCGTGTTTTATAAAAAAAAGTTACCTGAGATTAAAGGAAAATAAGTGTTGTTAAACAATTAGCTGTAAATTAATCGAAATAGAATCGAAATAGACTATTGTGAATCGAATCGATTCAGGGAATTAGTGACGATACCCAGCCCTAATGTTTATATCTCTTATTAGATATATAACACATTGTTTGGTTGTCTGCCTTTTGGTTGACAGTACAAAGTGAGGACTTTATTGGTATTCTTAGTAGTGTTTTTCATAAATTATTTATGTCATTTTTTCATCCAGTTGAATTCAATCTCTTTGTGTATGATTGTCAGGCCAAAGACGGTGAGATGAAAGAGGGGAAAGAGAGGAGAGAGTGCAAGGTCAGGAAGAACCAGGTAAGGAAAAAAAACAGAATAGTGGCAACTGTTAAGCTGACAAAGAAAAAGATCCATTCACAATATCATTTTACATAAATGTTATGGAAGTTATGTGTTCTCCCAGAAGCACACATACACCTAACTTATATCTGTGGACTTTATTCTAAACAGGATGTCTTCATTACATTTTCCTAATTATCTATACGCTTTAATATCTTCATTTCACTCTACAAGAAATACCTTCTCCTACTTGTACTCATTATAGGGGCTAGTTTACTCCAGAAACATACATACTGGTTATGTGTATGTTGAGGAAATATCAAAATGAGTCACGTCATGTTTCTTTTATTATTCCAATTCATTCCTCTTTTGCTGTGGTTCAGCTTTTCAATAACCTTAAATCAGATTTGATGGTTTAGTTACAGACTTTCCCAAAAAGTGTTTTGCTTTCACAAATGTGGGAATGAAATCATGTTAAAACGTACAAAACAGTGAAATTCATCTTGTTTGGCGGGAAGCTCTCTGGGTGCTCAGCACCCCTAAACCTCTCATCTTAGAATCACCCCTGACTGTCACAACGTTTCATCAGTCAGATCCTCAGGTTTTCTCCTTCACATCTTTCCTCGACTTCTTATGATTTTCGTGGAGGTCAGGGAAAATGTTTTTTTTTTTCAATGTTCTGCTTTAATAAACAAATATGCTAATAAAAATAGCTTCCAGTAAACCCGTTATGTGTTTAAATAGAAGAGAAACTTTAAGGAGAGACCTCCTTGAGTAAACCATGTTCCTCTTAGTTTCTGATTCTCCAGTTTATGAAGGGAGGTGCCTCAGTGACCACCTGGTCATTCAAACGCAGCTGTGTGCATTTGCAGAATCTAAGGGTGTTTCTCAATCAGCATACCAGCGCTGAGACACACCCTTTCATAGTGCATTCACACGGACATTTAAGCAAAAACTCAATGCTCTGAAAGTACCCGGATGCTGTGCAAAAAAACAGCCAAAAATCCAGTACGCACACTAAACGGACGCTGTATTGCCGATGTAGAGGAAGGGGCGGGGCTTATACAGACTCAGTAGAGTTAGGACAATAAACGTTTTTAGCCGGTTTAGCAGATGTAAATAAGTTATATGTGTTACAAATGATTAATGTTATAGTTCGTGTATGTTGATTTAGCGGATGTTTTTGGCTAGCTGGAGAATCGCGGTCGAATGCTGGTCGGTCACTACTGGTAAGAAACAGTGTTCCATTTGGGTCAACACCTACCCACGAAAGTGCGCACTACAGAAGCAAGGCATCAGTGTGCACTACATCCTACACAGCCTACACAGACACAGCCTACATTTTGATTTTTAGTTACCTGACTCCTGTTAGAAACGGAACATTTTCCACATAAATAAAACTGTGAGCAAACCAAACCCAGAAGCTGTGCAGTAGGTTTATTATCTGACAGCAGGAAACCTTTAAAAGTGGAAGCAAGTCTATAAAAAGGAAATCTATCAACTCAAAGGGACCTTAAAATTTGAAGCCAAATGTCAAGATCTGAAAATAGAAGAAAAATCTACTCATTGAGCTCCTGCATCTTGTAGTTCTAAAGAAACGTGCTGAAATAACAGACTTGACTGATTTAATGATTGATGTCAGCTTCTTCTTCAGAGTTTAAAAATCAGCTCAATAATATCAAATTTCTAGACCATTCAGTTTGACCCCATTTAGATAATGCTTGTCAGGGGTCTTTGCTATGTATCAACAACAAGTATAAGAGTGTGTGTGTTAGCAGACTTGAGGTTATATTAATGTGGAGACAGAAAAAAAGAGATAGTCCAAAAAAAAAAAAAAAAAGGAAGGATAAGGTTGAGAAAGCACAAAGATAAAGCTCTCTGTGAGGAGAAAGCTGTGGGCTCAGTCAGAGCCTGGAGGGAGACGAGCATTAGATTCTAATGAAAGTTCTGCTGGCAGCTATTCATCGTTTCTGCAGGCATATCATTTCAGAGACCTCTGATTTATTCATGGCATTTGTTTCGGTCATAATATCCAATTTTTGTGAGAGCTTTTACAAAAATATTTTTACCCATTTGGAGCATTTAAATTGTGAACAGCGTTTAAAAAAAAAAAGCAGCTGGGGTTAGGGAATCTCTGCATAATGTTCAGCATGTTTACGTTTTGCATTCTCCAGTCAAATTCATGGCTGACAGAAAATAATGAGGGGATTTTTTTGCTAAATTGACTGAAAATACAACTAAAAGTAGTATTTCATGAATCATTGTGCATAGAAGGGACACCATTAAATTAATCTGTGTTTGAGGAAAAAAACACATTGCACTGTCCCACAAAGTGGCTGATGCATCTACTGTAAATCCTCAGTACAGTCTCCCTGCTCGACGGTGATGGGCATTTCTAAGTAAAAATGTAAATGTCTTCATCTTTTCATTTCAACATTACTGTCATTATTTTAAAAGTAATTTTTTTTTTAAAAATTCACTGAAGGATTATGTCCTAAAGGCAAGGCAAATTTATTAATACAGCACATTTTACGTACAGGACAATTCAAGGTGCTTTACATTGCAGAAAAGTACATTAAAACAATCTAATCTAAAATCAAGATTAAGAAAGGACAACAGATTAAAAACATGATCAAGTTTAAAATTCAAGCTTAAAAGAATTTTAAAGAAAGGGAAAAGACACTTTTGAACCAAATAATGATCTAACAGCTTAAATTGAGATTGAACAGAAACACGATTTTCATCAATTCATGTCCAACATTTCATACCAAAAATGTATTTACTTTTATGTAGTAAAGAATTTCTTTGAGCCTGAGGTCTGCATGAATAAAAACTGTAGTCATAATTTACATATTTATAGGCTGCTTTTAAGTTTTAAACCATTCCTCTGTGAGATTTGCACAGGATGCATTAGATATACCTTAATTGGTGGACAACTTTTGTCATTTACGGGATTTTTGAGGCCTATATTTCAAAACAGTTGTGTAGTAATTTGTGTTTTAAAAAAAGAAAAGAGGAAAGGTAGAAATGACTGTTTGGCCCATCTTATTTACATTAGAGCTCTTATCCCTTGTTCCAACAATGTTAGTGTGTGGCTTTAAACACCTTTCAAGCATTGAATAGGAGTCCCCTTGATACAACCAGCGACTGCACCAATTCCCTGCTGCATTACTGAGATCATGCCTTTGTTCCCACCTAATCATTGTCAACATGGACAAGCACACAGTTCACTGACAGGAAGGCTCGAGTGAGATGTCACATCATGGTCACATACAATAAAACAACCGATTCACTCCATTCCCATCTTCAAATGCAGAAACACCCTGACATGAAGAACAAAACCACTGAAGGACAGAAGCCACAAAGTAATTACCAGGTAGAAAACAGTTTGTGGCAAGCTGTTAAAAAAGATTAATAAGGGATGTAAAACAAGCATACATGAGTTATCGGTAACACTGTACAATAATGGTACAAATCATATACTTAACTAATGCTTAACTCATGATGAATTAATGCATTATGTAATGCATGAGCTATCATTAATTACTGCTGCTCATCATAAACCAAAGATCTCAATGTGGATTTAGGTGATTACTTCACACTTAATAGATCAGTAGATGAACATTAGTTCATTGTTAATTCATTGATGTATCAACAAATTTGCCAGTTTACAGCTAGATGTATTATTTGCTACTGAGGCTGCCACACAGCCTCAATCATCATAATTGGAGCTCGTCTGCTTTTTCTTTTAATACATTTTTGGTTTTAAAAATTGTGAATATTTTACTGCAACCGGTTAACCAGCTTTGCTTTGTAAACAGACTGATATTTTGGAAATAAAAATGATTACAAATCCGTTTGGATCCAAGTTTATTTTTATTTTTCATGTTTTGTTTTTATTTTATTTCTTTAAAAAGGGGCACAACTTGTTGAACACTCACTTGTAACTCAGACATGAACTACTAGTTACTTCATGTTGAATTTGATGTGATTTTACTTGAGGGTACACATTTATCTTGAAGTCATCAAATATTAATGAAGAAATTAACTTATGGTGAATACATCATTAGTTAAATCATTCAGACGTGTATAACCATGAGACTACTTTTAGGAGCATATGTCAGAAGCCAACATGGTCAAGTAATGATGATTGAGGCTGTGTGGCAGCCTCAGTAGCAAATAATACATGTAGCTGAACTGGCAAATTTGTTGACACATCAATGAATTTAACGATGAACTAATGTTCATCAATTGATGATCTATTAAGTGTGAAGTAATCACCTAAACCACATTGAGATCATCATTAGTTCATGATGAGCAGCAGTAATTAATAATAGCTCATGCATTACATAACGCATTATTTCATCATGAGTTAAGCATTTGTTAAGTTTATGATTTGTACCATTATTGTAAAGTGTTACCAGTTAACTCTTAGATTCTGTCCTTCTGCCATGTTAGTCTCACACATGTAGATAAATTTTGTTTAGAAATCAAAAAGGCTGACACACAAGTGACAAACTACAGAAATTTGTTTTAATTTAAAAATCTAATTAAATGGTTTTAACAGGAGTATTATAGACCATTTTAAACCTGGCACAGCAACAATAGTAGTGTAATGATAATTTTATCAGCTTGAAACAGCCTTCCTTGTTGTGTTTGCTTCAGATTTCCTTTTCATATCATGGATCTGGAACAGCAGCACATTTCTATCGGGGCTGGTTAGATGTGTTCCAGCTTTTCTTCCACTGTAGAAACCATATTCTTAAATTTAAGAATAAAAGACTCGTACATCAAGAGAGATCAGATTAAATTTCAAAATAGTTTTGTGGAAGATATTTATGAGTTATTTGAATGGCTGCACCAGTAATTTCTTGCCAACGAGTATTCAACCCGTTTAACAAAGAATGCAAAAATGATATGTGGACGAGCAAAAAATTTGAAGCACTCTAAAAAAATAAATAAAAAAAAAAACAGTCTGAGAACAAAAAAAGAATAATGTAAAACTGTTGGCTATATCTTCCAATAGATTATAGTTTATACCGCTGTAAATTAAAAAAGTAATTCAAACTGTTGTTGCCCATTATTCCTCTAGTTTCTTTGTTTGACGTACAAACTCATAATTTTTCTTTACTGAGGTTTTGACTTGACTGTGTGACTTTCAGAGATGGAGTATATTCATGACTTTATATTGAAATAATAAAAATAAATATATCACAAAATTATGAATGTACAGATTGTTAAATGCTGTCATGTTGCATGTGTCTTAATGGGCAACCATAAAGACCAGTAAGACACTTGTTTCAGTTTGAAAACAAATTAATTTGTGTTTTTTGGGCTCCAAAATTAAGGGTCACAATGAAGTGAGACTTTTGTGGGCTGTTGTATTTTCTGTGACACAATGCCATGCAGAGGACCGCACAAACTACAGCAGATGAGGATTTTAAAAGGCCTGTTCCAATTAAAATCTGTTGTTTGAGAGGAGATAATTATGGAAAATTGTCAGAAAAAGTTGCGAAAAAAGTTTCTCAGTTTCTAAAAAAACAAGACTATGAAGTCAGCATGGTGCAAGTTGAAAAGATGATAGTATTGACTAAATGAGTAAATCAAATAATTAGAAATGGCATGCAGTGGAAAACTGTAGGTGATATCAAGAACACAGTTTTCACTCTGATTAAATAGAAATCAATAAAATAGCCTGAGATTACCCCCACACTGTTTAGATACAATTGCATGATAATGTTCAGGCTTAAATCAAATTGTTTATTCAATTTGGCATTTTAGACAACAAAGTTGTCTTACTTGTAACAATGCTTCTTGGCATTTGGAAAGCTTGTATATTGAGTCAGGTGTGTTGGAGCAGGGATACATGGAAAACCTGCAGGATTGTGGCCCTCGAGGACCGGAGCTAGACACCCCTGTTCTAAAGGGGGATTGGAATGTTGGTGGTTCTAGTGTTAAAAAAAATTCCTGGATCCAGACAGTGATCCGAATCACCACCAAAATCTAATCACTTGTTCCTTATACCCCTTTGGAGGTTTCATGAAAATTTAAATCAAAATCCAGCCATTGAGTTATGCTGCGAACAGACAGATGGACAGACAGATAAAACATACGCCACTGAAAACACAACCTTTGCGCCTTGGTTGGAAGTTATAAACACACCTAGGTATTTATAATCCTGGGTAGATGGTTTGGTGCCAGACTATGGAGATATGGGATTGCCACTGGCTGCAGAATCACATCTCAATATCCCTCTGCTTTGAAAATGCCTCCAATGATGACGTCTCGTTTTCCTAGTGAAGGAGATGCCGCCCCGTCATCACACTGCCTCCACCAAAAGTAGAGTGGAGGTGGAGGCTTATTGATTCAATGGATTTTATCTGAAAGGTTTTTATTTTTTTTAACATATCCAATCAGCTAATTTTTCAGATTTCATTTAGCTTGAAAAGCTTCAACAGTTTGACCTTTAAAGGACAGATATTGCATACCATGAAAATATCCTCCTTAAATACAAATCTAAATGAAGTTCAGCTCATTATCAGTTACTCAACTGCTGCAATCATTTTGGCTCATTTTTATTAATAGGATACATGGAAGACAACGCATCATTTAAAGATCTGAAAAAGCTGCTGCAGTGTGGGGAAATGCGGGTACTAAAGCAGAGCAAAAAAAAGCAGCAAACCAATTAACCAAGGCTGCTAAAGAAATTTATACTCACTTGTCTATTTAAGAGGAACATGTGTTTTTCAGTCTTAAAATATAAACCAAAATTAAAAGATACTCATCGTTTAAATCTTTATCCACTGGCCATGTGACCACATGAGGCTAAAGATAGAAGTAAAAAAAAAAAAAAAAAAAGGAAAAATGAGGTTATTGGCAAAGTGGGGTAGAGATGGGTTTACAGATAAGAGGCCACAGGTGAAGACATATCACTGCAGAAATCCTGGTGTTTGTGCAACTTAGAAATCTCACATTTTCCTAAAATCAACATTTTTGCCACGATACACCTCTACTAACGTGTGCTGTGAGGATCAGACTGACAGATTACAGTTATGAAACCTGCCATCCACATACTTTTGCCTCTGTTATGATTTTTGTGGACATTGTATGAAAGTGGTTTGTAGTTTAAAGATAAATTGTGCTCCTCACATTCAGTTGGAAGAGTTATTATGAGTCCAACTATTCTTTGTGTGTGCTTATTTCCACCATTTGCCGCCTGCTGTGACAAGGCAAGTAACAGATAATTAGACCATCAGAGAACCACCACCAAAGCCTGGGACAAACATGAAAATCCAGAGATTAATTTGTGAAGTAATTCCCTGAAATGATCTCCAGTGCATTGAAAACAATAAATGTAGTGCATCAAAACACCATACTATTGTCAATTTGAAAAGAGAGAAAGAGAAATTAGACGCAGCTGAGACTGTCACTATCATCTTAATCACATTCAATTCCCAAATGCAGCTGGAGGTCTGATTCCAATCTGTGCCTCTCACAGCTCTGTGACCAATCAATACATTTAAGCTGCTTTTCTTTTGGCCCAGTGTGAATAAACGAATGAATGAACACACACTTGTGGCAAGAAAGGTGCTCATTTTCCAGCTGAAACTCGTGAAATACCCCAGCTTGACATAGACGTGGGTGGAGCTGCTTGTCTGTTAGGACCCAGCTCTTCACAGCACAGTTGAATGCTTCAGTTGCGGGGGAAAAAACCTGAAGTATTCAAGTGATTTTATGCTGCAATATTTATATTCTAGAGGTGTTGCCAGCAGAAAAGACCAAAAACACAACACTAACTTAACTTATCCATACAAACCTCTCTCTTTTAGCTTAAGTTATTTTCCTATCCAGGAAATATGAACCAACACCAGCGTTCACTACAAATTGTCCAATTTTCAGCCTGTATTTGGCTGTTTTCCTCCTGTCAAAAGAAACCTGATTAGTTATATCTTTCTATACTCAAAGTAATTATCAAATTGTTTGGCTGTGCAACTTTGTGAAGATTTGTGTTGATCTCTAAATGCAAAGTATATAGATCTTAAGCACATGAGGGTTACATTTTATATGTTTTATGACTTTCAAGGAGGTCTCTCCAGAGGGAAAGACGGATGCAGAACATCATTTATAAAACACAGATCAGCAGAATTGCTTCATTTAACCCAATCTTTTTTTTGGACCCAATCTAAAGAACAAAAAGGTTGAGAGAAACTCTGACAAAAGGAATTATCTCAGTGCAGATACAGCCTGGGGCAAAAACACAATCAGGGTCAGAGCACAGAAAAACCACACAGTCTCATTACACTGGGAAAGTTTTTATATATTAATGTAAATGAATAACTTGCAAGTCGTGAAGGCCTTTAATCATTAAATAATCTGAAGATACAGTACTAAAAATATATATTGGGGTCATATGTGTTCACATTCTGACTCAGGAAGCAGGCAGGTAATGTTATGAAAGAATCTTGATACCATTTCTAAATCAAACAGCATGAAGTTCTTTACAATTTCATAAACAAAACTGGTCAACAATACGGAGTTCCCATCGGAGTCCAGGACTTCCCATATCACAACACCTGACACCACCATGCTCAATCAGGGAGGATATAAGGCTTTATCTTTACACCTGGAGGTCAGGCAAAGATTCTGTTCGGATGTCCCCCCCCCCTCTGAAAAAAAGCAACAATTTTCCAGAGTTCACCCTGCCAGGAGCACACTGGACAATACTTTAAAAGAAACACCTTTCAAACTTAGGTGTTAGTTTAAATAGATTTAAAGTTAGGCCAAACGCAAACGTTAGATCTGTACATAGACAAGTTTTTTTGGATTCATGAAAAATTTAATAAAATGCTACATCTCCTGTAAAAGATACTCTATAGTGACAGTTGAGTCTGGATTAGTGGCAAGCATTGATTACTTTATTAGTTTGGACACAAAAGATGCCGAGAAAAGATCAATATCTGACTATTCTTGCCAATAAAGTTTCTTTAAAAAAAAGGAAATTCTGTATGCAAACAAATATTACATGTATATTACATTCTGTTTTACTTTTCAGGATCAGGGTTTTGTATTTGACCTGAAAAGTGGGCTCTGTCATTTATTCTTCTACTTTTGCTAAAGAGTTGTAGTTCCTTTGGTACAATAAAGAACAAATTCCACCCTTCTTTTCCCCTGGTTGATTGTCAACATACTGCAATAAGCCATGGTATGTGCCCCTGACTTGGAGCAAGACGACAGCACAGAAACGAGTCTATAAATAGAAAAGAAATGAAAACAGCTGGGCTGCTGTGTGCCACAAGTTGTGGAGAACAGCTGGGAGACAGGCTGTTTATTACACTTCATTGGTGATTTTACCCATGATCCATTAACTGTAGAAATATAGCGTAATGTAAATATTTCAGGTTCTCTCCCAAAAATCAGGTTTGCATGAACTTATTGGAGATGCTGAGCTTCGTTTAGTGTGAACCCTTTGTAAGTATCATACTTGTGTTCAAATGCAACAACTATAATGCTTTTTTCCACGATTCAGTACATATCTAATAATTTAATTAAGAAATATTGAGGACTTCTTAATCAATATCTTAACATTATTACTAAGGGGTCCTTGGTAGTTTTTAGCTTTTCAAAACTCAAGGTCACCTTACAAAAATAAAAACAAGATAAACAATAGCACTATAATAAAACAAATAGAAATACAGTAAAAATGATGCATTATGGAGGGGTAAGCCAGGTAGGTAGGTAGAGATGTTATCGGATATCCTGAGGTAGCGTCTTCCAGGATCTGACTCCCATGGTGGATAAGTGGGGCGGGGGGGTAGAAAGGAGGAAAGCAGAGGAAGCCCTGAGTGTTCAGGATGGTGTGCATATTTCCAAGTAGTTCAGTGAGATTATGGCCGGTCTTGAAGGTGAGAAGCAGAATTTTAAAGTTGATGCAGAAGCAAACCGGAAGCCAGTGGAGCTGTTTACGAACAGGAGTGATGTGTTGAGTGGAAGGAGTTCTACAGATGATGCGGGAGGCAGAGTTCTGGACCAGTTGAAGTTTGTGGAGGAACTTGTGTGGCAGACCATATAGCGGTGCTTTACAATAATCAAGGCGTGATGTGACGAGAGCATTCAGTATGGAAGTGCTGTTGTGAGTGATGGGCAGAGACAATTGATATTGTGGAGATGGCAACATGCAGACTGAGTGGTCCTGTTGTAAAGGTGAAGGTAGTGACAAGGATGACAGCATTTGAAGATTTTTATTTTAAACACAACACCTTATACATGAAAAATGCTGTAGTTTGAGCAATACTGACGACATTATGTACACAAATGAAACAATACACAAATCTGTCGATATTTAAAAAAACAAAAAGAGAACAGACTGAAAGCTTTAAATGAAGAAGCCTGCTTTAGGTTTTCCTGACATTGAAAAACCAAAACAAACTAAATTAAATATGCATGATTTTTAAATTGTTTTCTTCATCAATAAAAATTACACTTATTGAAAATGATCCTCAAAGTGAGTTGAGAATATCAATACTGTATAATCTTTACTTCATGAACGGAAGCAAAAACAGAGAAATCAGACTGCAAGAAGAGAGTCTCGGCAGCTCTGTAACTGGGATCAATATAGTGCACTCCCTGCTAATCTGTTCACCCAGCGATTATTATCAGCTGCAAGAGTCTCAAGCAGCAATGCATTAAAGAAAAGAGAAAAACCCTTTCCCCACTCCCTGTAAAGTTACCATGACATGCACACTTTAGGAGCACCAACACAGCACTGACTGGAGGGGAGATTTTGTTCTTTTCTCTTGACAGGGCACATTAAAAGGAGCTTTTCCTTAAATAAATTTAGAAAAAAAAAAAAAAAGTCTTCAGAGAGGTGACATCAAAAATATTAGATCAGAGTTGTGCAAGACAGCAGAGAAATTGGACAGCAAGCTGGGAGCATAAAAGATCTAGAAAATGATGGACACAGAACAATATGTACTTAGGTGGATTGCGTAAGACGGAATTATCAGTTTATGTTCATGTGTGACTGCAGAAACAAGGAAAATTTGTCTGAAATACTGGAAGACTGGTTTGAACTGATCGTTTTAGATTGCAATAATTGTTTCCATCATCAAGCTATGCAGAAAACCCTGTTTGTCATTGCCTAAGCTGCCTTGTTTTTCTTTCCTATTGTGCTGTGTGGGTGTGTTAATAGTAAAGGTTGAACAAGAGGAAGTTTAGTTTGATGAACAGATTAAGGGGTTTAAAGCCTCATCTAAAAACAAAACACTGCTCTACTTTTGTAACACCTGACAGGCAGGGTTTCAAAACTTTGGAAAGTTTTCATTATGGCATATTTTTTTATCTTTCAGCCCATCAGCCCTGAGATAAAACTGTTAGTCCAGTGTGCAGATGATAAAACCACAGCAACAGATGACTCCCTGGCAGTCACTCAACCGCACCGACAGACTGGCTCTATATAAAATGGAACGCAAGTGTATCCTAGTATGCAAGACGGGCTGGTCACAGAGAAAAATGTGTGATGTGTACGTTTGTCTTTGAAACAGAACCATGTAGTGGTCATCTCAATGGGTTTCCCACACTGGTTTCATACATTTAACCAAGTATTCGTTGGCAAGGTGAGTTTATTTATATAAGACATTTCGTGTACAAGACCATTCAAAGTACTTTACAGAAAACATTAAAAGCATTACAGCAGTGTGCAGAGGTAAACATCAGAAAAGCCTAATTTGAAATTAGAAAGTAATAAAGGGAAAAAGAAAGGACAGATTACAAACAGTATTAAAAACATGATCAAGTATCAAAAATTGAAGCTCAAGAGAAACAGTACAGATTTGAACTTTTACATAAAAGCTATGTAAATACAGCAGAGAACAGGAGGGTCTTTAACCTGGATTTAAATAAACTGTTTCAGATGATCTGCGGCTTTCTGGGAGTTTGTTCCAGACATGTGGAGCATATTAGGTAAATGCAGCTTCTCCATGTCTGGTTCCGACTGGGAACGGATAAAAGACTGGATCCAGATGACCTGAGGTGTCCGGTAGGTTCATACTGGGTCAAGAGGTCATTGATATATTTTGGTCCAAGAACTTTAAAGTTTATCTGACGGTCAGCCAGCATAAAGACCTTGGCTTAAACTGAACTAGACAGTGAAAGATAAAACTGTTTGAAACAACCTAAGAAACTAAATTAACATTAGCCCAAAGACACTCAAGTATTTTGCAATAAAATTATATTTTTACTTAGAAACTTAAGCAGTTTCTTCTTCCAAAGTTTTTTTTCTCTTTCTTGTAGAGTGGGGGAATCCCTGTGTCTCCCCCAACAAAGCCACTTATTGACTTTCTGCTGGCACTGATCTCATGCTGCCAGCATGTAAACACTTTGTATGGCTGAACTCCACGTGATGTCAGAGCCACCTCCAAGATGTGTGTAACAGAAGAAGGCTTCCCTCAGACCATGTGTAGTGATTGTGTCATATTCTTTAATAGAAACGCAGCAGTCTGCTTTTTGGGGGTTCCGATCCAATATCTGAAATAGGATAGCTGCAGATACTGATATTTTCCAATACCAAATCAGTTTATATGAACATTGTTGGGAATCTGGTTATTATCGCTATTATGTATGCAAGGCTTCTTAAGGCTATAGTAAACTACATCACTTTTTGATGAGATCAATTGCTAAGCAAAATTAATCCAATTTAAATGTTTCCCAAAAAATAACCTAAAGTAAATCAAAGACTATGTCTGTAGTTGCTTCATAATCTTAATAAAAACAAAAGGTAGTTATAATTTAGCAGCAACAACTGCTTTTTTTAATATTCACGATCCAAGATAACATAACCAGGATGTTTGTCAATCTGGGAACACTAAATAGTCGGACAGCGTTGAAGACTTGTGGTCTGCAGTATCGGCTCAGATGGCTTGTTTCTGCTGAAGAGGACTTCTGATCATAGAAGCAAATCTGGCTGCAACGTCTTCATGTCACCGTTTTGCAACAACTTTTAGTTAAGTTTGAAGATCCTACAAACAGGACTGTGCCAGTTTAAAATGCTGAGTTTAAAATGCTCTGTGAAATAAGCCCGTCATACTCAACAAGCTGCAGCGTATGAGCTAAACAACCCAAGATGGAGATTACCACATCTTCCTTCACCTCCTTCATGAAAGGCACATTGTCACGCAGGATGATAGAATTTCAGCTAGCGGACTTTTTTCCAGTTTATTTTATTTTTATTTTTATTTTTTTTTAAAAACATAGATGCCGATTGGCCAGAATGACAAACTGGAACTTTTCAGTGGGCTAATCCTTTCAGTTTTCATGTTTGCTGGAAGTTTACCGCTCCACAGGAGCGCTTCAGCATATGTCTACTGCACTATTTTCTCTTCCATTCCTGGCTGTAAAACATTTTACCCTAGAAACCTTGGCTTTACATGCATTTCAAGTTTTCATTTTGTTTTTTAGACTAAAATATAAAAAAAAAAAAAAACTAAAAGCACTGAGAGAGCGCAGACCTCTGTCAAGGCATAGGGTCACTCACCTGAGAAAACCCCCAAAAGGCCCAACAGACTGGACTCGAGGTCATGATAGAGTGAAACAGCCGATTCCTGTTTACGCCAAACGCATGTAGCAATGACACTGCCATAGGTTTTTAATTATGCAGTCACTTAAAGGCATAAACAAGGCAGATAATGATATGGTCAGATGGCACTTTGTCACAAATCTTAGACACTCAATAGCAGATCCTTCAGTATGGGAAACAGTCTAGGTCAGATTAGTCATGAGGACCAGCACACCACTTGCTGCAAGTGAACTTCAGTTAAGGATGTAATCACAAGTCAAAACTGACCACCAAACAAAGGCTCTGCACAAATTCAAGGCACTGCAACTGAGCCACCCCTTACGCCCTTGTGACATTTTTGGCCATTTGTCAACTTTTGGTGATCATTTGGGCAGTGTAACAGCTAGGAGTGTGAATTTTTGCAGTAAGTCTTCTATTTAGTCAAATTGTTAAAATCCAGTGTAATTTTCTCTGTCTTTTATACTCTGTGGAAGAAATTTGCACCCTCTCGTGATCCTCCTGGCCAAAATTGTCCATGCACTAAAACTGCTATAAGATAGTCATAGATTAAAAAAAAAAAAACTCAGATTTTTTTTTTCATAAATTACTTAAACTTCCGTCCTGCTCAAAAATATAAAACTTTCAAACATTTTCAAGCTGAGGTACTTCATAGCAAAAAAAAAATAACAAAAAAAAACTTTTTTCCATATGAAAAGTATTAGGCGTTTGGTGATAATTAGACACTTAGATATGTCAAAGATTAACCACAAAATTTATTGATTTCTATTTGCATTTTTTATGTAATATCAGATACAACCTCTGGTGGTCCTTGTGGACAAAAGTGTCCCGTTCCATTAAAACCACAGTTTTTAATCTACCAATTATAGTTTAAAACAAATGTTTTGATGTCAACATTTAATTTAGAAGACATAGTTAAATCTGACATTTTAACAGGATTCCACCAGATTCAGCCGTTTTACCATTGTAGATGAATGCAGGAAAGCATACATTGATTATTTCAGGGCTAAAAAGGGCATCGTTTGAAGGATGTGTAACTGACTTTGAAGAGGTGAATGAGTGAAAACGAAACATTCTTCCTTTGCTG
>JBBBVU010000015.1:18555188-18568966 GCA_037177055.1 Atherinosoma microstoma | reverse complement strand
TCTAGCTTAGCTGTCTGAAGTTGAGTGCTGACTTTTAATCTTTCTTCTTTGGCTCCAAAAACTATGATTTCAGTTTTGAAACAAGGCAAACAAAGTAAACAAAATGTAAAACTATGATTAAAAACTATACAAAAACAAGAAAATGGGACAAGTCTGACTAATCAGTCCAGTTCAGTTTTACATCTTGACATCAACACCAAACACTTATTTTCTTTCCTCTTGGGTTCTTACAGCGTTGCTCACACTTAATGTCTGAACAAATAAACTGTATTTTCCAAGGGTTGATACCCATATTTATGTCCTTTGTTATGAATATGTCATACATTGTGTGCATGAATGGCAGATGATGTGGGTATTGCAGATTTTTTTGAAGGATGCATTCACCATTGCTCCCTCAATTAGAGTCTTTGTTGTGGTAATCACACTCACGACATCTGGGCTTCGTATTATCCTCACTGGCCCTGATTTAGCTACAACACCTCATCATCTTTTCTTAGCTCTCTTCAGCTCAGCTTGAGGACAGCAAGGACATATCAACACCGAGGTGAAAGACACTGCCTTGATAAACATCACTATTAATACCTAATACAAAATCAAAAAACTACTGTATGATGACATTTGATTTGAAAACTAAGGTTGTGTATCGTTTCTCTGATTCTGATTTTCATCTATTCAGGATTTTACCAATTGTTTGTGGAAGAAAATAGTAAATATTTAGCTGCTTCGTGTTATAAAGTATTGATCTATTTCAGTGTCAAGCAACAAATGAAAAAGGATTGGAAACTATAAGCAGCGGATCAGGATCAGATAGCTTACATGATTAGGCAAGAGTTATCAAAGCCAACATCTAGAAAACTAATAACAGCAATGAAAACATTTTGGATTTGTCTAACAGCAAGCTATCATTACAGCCTACTGTTTACCGCTGTGATACACAAATTATTCCAGAAAACGAAGACATTTGAATACAAACTGCCTTGTCTGTCACTGCACCTTGCCAATTGGTAGCATTACGTTAGACGATAGCAATCCAGCCACAGGTGTTACAGAGCACACATAAAATAAATAAATAATCAAAACAAGGGTTGAATGAGTTGAGAACGAGTCTGTACTCCTCCTAAAAACATGGTCATGTGTTGTATGTGCATGCATGGACATACAGAGGATTATTCTAGACTATATCCATCTCCTGGTGAATGCAGATTTGGATCTCCTCCTGTTTGCTTATGAGCCAGGGATTGGTGTGGAAGACACTTTCATCTACCTGCTGCACAGGTCCTACTCACACCTGGAGAATAAAAGCACCATAAGGGGCCTTTTCTTTGTTTTGTTTTTATTTCTCCAGTGCATTTAACACTCTTCACACTGTACACATCAAACTTTAGATAAAACATAGACAGCTGTCACCTCCAAAGGTTCTCAAATGGCACGAGCGTCGTTGCACGAGCGTCGTTGCACGAGCGTCTGATTGGAATCAAATCACCACAGCCTTGGTTGGCTGCTGCGAGCAGAACTTACTGCACATAAACAACAGTAAGATGAAGGAGATGGTGACTGACTGACCCCTCACAACAAACCTATGAACATCCAGGGAGTGGATATTTACATGGTTGGGGAACAAAATTATCCTCATATTTACCTCAAAAACAGAATGGACTGGTCAACAAATACTGACAAATTATACAGGAGGGGATAGAGTCGGTTCCATCTGCTGAGGAGACTAAGGTCCTTTGACATGTGTTGGACACTGCTAATTGTCCTCCACGTGTCCTACATTTGTGATGTGTATGGGACATTTTGTGACTCTGTGGTGGCCTCTGCAGTGTTCTACGCAGTGGTCTGCTGGGTTTGTTGGAGGACCTATTCTAAGTAGTTTTAACATCTAGCAACCAGGTGATGTTACAGCAACCAGAAAATGACAAAGTTTTGACACAAAATGATGTTTACCTATGTTTATTTTACTATTAGTTTTCATCAAAACCTTTTCTGACCTAAATGAGAGAATGAGACATTACCAAATAAAACTAATGTCAAAAACTAGGAGAAAGAGAAGCGAGGCCGTATGGACACATTTCACATTTGATGAAAAGCAAAACAAGATGCTGTGTAAACCAGAGATAAATCAAAGGTAAGCATGCTTAAGCTAACATTATAATATGATCTATGGGTAATTTTGCAAGGCTTCCACAGCTTTCATGTTTAAGTTATTAAATACAGAATAAAATGAAACAATCATCTGAGATGGAAATGAAAAATTGTCACTTGTCAGAATAATCACAGTTGCAAGCCTATTAACTTTGTGGGTCAACAAACTCATGCTCCTAAATACATTGAAAACTGCTACAATTCTGTATGTACAATTCTCAGAAAAAGCTTTTTTAGAATTTGACATACACAGCTCTTTACCTAAAAATACTTTGATAAAAAACATTGTTGTGCATTTTCAATTTGAAAAACATAACTACCTACTCTGCCTTGAGCACAGTGTCTTAATAAGCACCCTCCAGAGTTTCCATGAAAACCCTCTCTGCAGGAGCTTTCGTGTCGATTTAAAAACCCTCCTTTACTTGCTCATTAGAAGAGGTGACAGGCAGAATAAGGGGCACCAATCTGACATTTCCTGCAATGCAACTAATTAAAAATGATTAATAATAATGAAAATATTAGAGAAGTAAATACAAGCAATCTCTCTGGCTTCGGGTAGTCTTGTTTTTGTTTAAGCTGCAAAAATAGTACAAGTGTTAGATTTCAAAGCCTGGCCACAAATGGAAACTCACCTGTTGCTGCCGTGGACCTCTGTACAACTAGCACTGGTCTGAGGGATGTAGAGCTAAGTTCTGGCAAATCTTTCTGGGTTAAGGTCATGTAATACACCATTAACAATGATAATGATGAATAATTTATCAGGGAACATGACACAGATGGCTTTGTAAAGGATAGTCGGAATTTTCTCTTCATATTTTCAAGACTGAATAGCTTTTGTGTGAACAATATCCTGGGATCAACACAGATATCAGCAGGGCAGTGAAGTCAATGAATAAATCAGAAATTCACAACATGAATCAGAAAATAAGAAAGAGAAATGATGAGAAGAATATCATACAAAAGGCACTGAGCAATAATTCATTGGCAGGATTAGCTGTTTTTCATCTCAATGAGATAGAAAAAGAAGAGTTTTAACATTATCTGTATTACCATTCTTTAGTAGGATGCATTACTCAGGAGTCAGTTCAAAGAAATTGAATATTACGAAAGCGTCTGAAATAGATTCAGAAAATGTGTAAATGCCAGATGCTTCATTTAGAAAAAATTGACATCCAGTGAATACTGATGCTTGAAGCATGACTTCAACAAAAAAGAAAAAATACATGCAAAAACTTATTTAAACCCTTAAATGACTGACTCACTTCTGTTTATTTTTTAATTAACTAATGTTTATTTATCTTAACAATCCTTGTATATTTGTTGTGTCTTTTTATGTATTTTATCATGTTTCTTATTACAATGACCTGCCATGGAACTATGAAAACTAGTCTGAAGACCTAAATCTGGCATATTTGCATGTCAATTAATGTGCATTTAATTAAACAAAGCAAAGAAAAATATGTGGAAATGATCTGATCTCGAAGAAAAATTGAGACTTCTTGTAAGTGACTTTCCTGTTGGTTTGATATTACAGTTTGGGACACAGAAGCATCCAAATTTGTGTCAAATGTCAAATGGGCGTTATAAACGAGTGGAATAATAAGTTAAAGCTTTGAAGGTTTAATAACACTGGGTGTTTTGAGTATAAAAAACATGACATGATATTCTCCAAAAAGCTTTGTCTGGGACCTCTTGTAGTTACAAGTGTAGTTGACGATTTCTTAATATCAGCCTCAGCCTGTTCACTGTTTAGTTCTTTTTATGAACACTCTTTGATCCACATAATAATGTGACTTTGGTTTCCTACATTTGTGCTGCCATTTTATGATGGGAAATGGAATACCAGGTGGCATCAGTTCAAGCTCATTTAGATTTTTTTTTACCTTAACGAGGCACAATATAACTTTTTCCATTTTCTCAGTGATGCGCCCCCTATCAACGGCTAATTTGGCATCAATCATGCATCCTACTTGTACTGTAAGCCCTCTCCAGACAGTAAAAACGGTCTTATCTTAACTCATCAGCTCTTCCTCTGGCTTCATTTTTTCCTCTCCTCAGCAAATAATGTTTTCTAACATTTCTTCGCTGAATCAGGCAAGGTGCATTCAAAACGGCTGGTGTGTTTATATCTGCTAGCTATTATGGGATGCTTGCGCAAAGCGAAACTCAGCTACAATATCCTACAGCATCCTGGATGAAAAAGTTATAGCATAGTAGCATAGTGCGGTTTCTCAGCCACGGGACACTACTAGGCAGCGATGGCTCCAGAAATGCGCATAACAGAGGTCACTGTCACTTATAATGCAAAAAAAACAGATACCACTAGATACCATGGGCTGGAAAAGAAAGTTATAAAATGCAGTTTCTCAACTCTGGGACATTGCAGGGCAATGACAGCTCCAGGACTGTGCATAATAAATGTCAGTGTGCCATCAAAAAGGAGTCAGAAGCACAGAGTTTAAAGGTTGGAAACTTTTCTAGTGTGGCTTTAACATATCAAACATAAAGAGTGAGGATACATCTAAGGACTAAATTCAAATGTGAATCCCAGACCAATTTGTAGAGACTTCAGGTTCAGAGTATACAAAGAATTCAGATAAGAAAAAAACATAATTTTAAGACAAAAGTTTTACTTAAGAATATGTGTTCAAACTGCACCAAAACATTCAATCCACCAAGAGAAAAAATAATTAAGTAATTGTAGTTTAAGTCTAACCTTCCTGTTCAGATTTTGCTTCTGGCATTTAAAACCATTATCTTCCTTTTCTTTAAATCCAAATCTGTCTTTTCACATGTGACCCCTATCTGATTGTTTTATGATAGTCTGAAGATCTCAAACCTGATTTTTTTAGAATCGGACTGAGGTCACTTTCAAATGCAGTACTGCATATGAAAAAATATCGAATACATTTCCAATATCTTCTAAAGCAACCTCAGTCTGAACAGTCATGTTGCATGTTACTGATTGGCACAGAGGAGGTGTTGACAAGCTTAACTGCAAACATTGGACAAAACAATATTGTATTAGAAGTTTGCATCTCTGGTTGCACAAAAACTTCTAAATTGATACGCTGATATAATAGAATCCATATTTACTTCTGTAAACATAGTGCGTAACGTCACGTCTTCTGTGTCACTTCAGGGCCGTGGACAGTTCACACTGGAGTCTGATGGTGGGCGCATTTGAATTAAAATGTGAACCATGCAAAAAAAAATCGAATCTCAGAAAAAATCTGATATGAGCATTAAGACCTACAGTGTGTGCGTAACCTTGGATACCTTCAAGCAGCTTGTGGAACTCATACAAAAGTTAACTATAGGCTATCTTGTTAAAATCATGTAATTTTTTTTAACTTCTCGTACATTAGGGATGTACTCTTTTATCTTTGTGTCATTTTTACAAGAATATCATATGTTCCTAATCAGTAAACATATGTTAAAAGCTGGACGCTAAATTTAGTTATGAGAGCTTATAGCAGCAGCACAACCTCTGTGCTAACCTGCAGTCTAGAGTCAATAAATTATACATAATGCCATTTTAGTGTCAAAATTAAGAGCTCCACAACAGGTTAGTGGAGAGAGATAGCATATCCCACTTAATCCATTAGCCAATAAGAGGCTGCTGCTCCTTTCGATGCTGTGCTGTCCAGACAGTCACTGTGTATTTGTGTCACAGCTGGCTACACATGAATATCTATGATACTGGTCCAACTTTTTGATTAAGATAAGCTCCTTGTCTACCTAACTAGATCACTACATTGAAAAGAGGTATCAAATATTTTTTTAATAGTTGCACTTATACAACTTTTTGAAGCAGGTTGTTTCAATATCTTGAAACAGGTCAGTCCACTACTTGAGTCTGAGGAGAAAGTCTGCTTGGTTACTGGTCCTCAAAGTTCAGAATATGCCAACGTGTTGGTTATAATGTGGGAAGCTGTGATCACCAGATCCAGAATATCAACATGATCCGGATCAAACAATGTCGGATTATAACATCTACCATGATGTCATCTTCTTTATTTACTTCTTTTTTTGTCAGTGATCTGTTGAGTTAGAAGCTGTAATGGTGAAATTATCTCCATCTCCCAATTGTAAAGAATCCTTAAAAAAATTCCTGAATCCAGATTATCCCCAAAAACGAATCAGTTGTTTCTAATCCAATTTCTGAGATTTCCTGAAAATTTCAATCAAATCCATCCATAACCTTTTGAGTTATGTTGCTGACAGACAGACGTACAGACAGACAGACATACGCTGCAAAAAACATAACCTCCACACCTTAACAGAGGTAATAATAATTATGAAAACGAACACAAAACTTTACAGACGGTCTGTTAAACTAGAAACTTCTGACCCTACAACTATCATTTCTGAATAAACAAGCAGTTAAAATGTAAGCAGCCGCATGATCAGAGAGATTTTAATGTTACTCCTGGTATCATCTGTTTTTATGAGGATTGTGAATAAGGCAGATATGGGTTTGCCAGGAACTATCAGTGATATAGATATAATGCTTGGGAAACTGCCAGGATTTCCTGTTTTAAGGGCTCATCACCCTTTCAGCCTGCTTAGAAATAATTTGTTACATTTAACAATGCCAGATTTAGTCTAAATACAAAAAAATCTCTCACTTATTCAATCCATTCCTCCTCCTGCAGCTTCTCTATCTGACACCTGTTCATTTGAAAGCAAATTCTCTTTGATTTTATGGAGGCAGCTTGTTGACAAAGGGCTGGAATAACATGCTGAATTGCTTGGCCATCCTGCTCTTTCCCTGCGTCTCTAATTAAGATCCTGGTGCTGCAGCACTAATGTTAATTCACAGGTGTCTGCTGCCTGACAGTCACCATGGCAACCTCAAGGTATGTCGTCTAATCCGTAACACAGACACACACACTCACACACACATACATTTTTATTCCTGTTCTCTTATCAGGGCTGATTAATCTGGACAACAAACACTGCTTGCTGTGGCGTGGGCAACCTGCCACTGATTTCGGCCGAACAGGAAATTGAAGCTGTCTGATAAAAGTCAGATCTTAAAGTGCATTCCGGTTAGTAAACAAACTGCTGAGGTTTGCTCATAAAAAAAATCATTAGATGCTGCTGCACTCTCCCCGTTGATTGCCCAGCCTAGCTATATTTGTTTAAGCCTGATCATGCCAGATCAGTGAGCACACTACCGTGGGAATTCAGGACTGTTTGCGACTCATTTGAAGTTTATTTCAGCACACTACTTTCTCCTCTTTTATCTCTCTGAAGTGTAGCAGTGCATGTATTTGTTCCTTGCTCACAGAAGGCTCCATTCGTTGGTAGACTGCTCTATTGGATGTGCTCGGTGATCCAAACAGCTTTGCAGCGGTCTGTTTATGTGTGTCTACTCGCACACAAACTCAAAGGTTGATTGAGACATCATCATCTTGTACATGCCTAGCGTCAGAGTCTGTAAATTGTATTGAATTAACTCGACAATGAGAGTAAACAATTTTTATGAAAATATTAAACAATGTCTTTGAATAATTCATTATCATTTTGCTGAAATGCAATTGCAATTGATACATTTTTTGTAAATGTTTATAAGTATGTCTAAATATCACTTTTAAGTTGATTAAAACATTATTCATGTAGTATTTCTAACTGTGACAGAACTGATTTGATCGTACATCAGCTTTTGTCCCTGAAAACTCTCTTAAATCAAACACAAAGAGACGTTTTTATCTCAGCTTTTAAGGAAATGTAACATGTTCTAGGCTCAAATGTGTCAATCAAAAAGCCACATGTGATGATTTTACCACGTGGTGATGTGACAGGGAGAGATGGAGGTTTAAAGAACGACATGCTGTAAGAGGTTGAGGAGTGATTGAAATGAAACAGTGTCAGGGGCCTCTATTGACGAGGACATCATGTTAGGGTCCCGTCACGCTAATGAAAGAGATGAATAATTTGCTGCTCTGAGTGAACAAACAGCTTCTCTCAGTATCATCATAATATGATGAGATTCTGAAGGAAAATAGCCCTCACCCAGTTTATTTGTTATTTCTTTTCTTTTTTTTAAAGGCAAACAATCATTTTTATTTCCACGATTAAAATCAATAACCTATGTGTATCCTGTCTTTTATATCCAGTGACACATAAAAGGAAATTGTTTTACAACTTATATATCATGGTCTGTCAGTTCTGTTTCCAAGTTTTGTTATGTTATGATAATAATAATAATAATAATAATAATAATAATAATAATAATGATCATCATCATCATCATCATCATCATCATCATCATCATCATCATCATCAATAATAATAACGATGGTAATGATATTGCTGACAGCACTCAAAGCTCTTAACATCCATTACTCATTCACTCTTCATTCACACTTGATGTAAGCTTCATGTGTAGCCACAGCTGTCCTGGGGCAGGCTGACAAAAACGTGGCAGCCAATGTGCGCCAACAGCCTCTCTGACCACCACCAAAACATTTGTACACCAGTGATGCTGACACAGGAGGTAAGGAGGGTGAAGACCCAATGACAGAAAACTGGGGGAGTGGGATTTGAACCACCTCCTGGTCATTGGACCACCTGAACCACTGGCATAGTGAGGAAAGTTACTTTGTAAAAGTTCCTTGAGGCTACAGACCGAAATGTCTTCTGTGAGTCACATGGAGCTTTCATCAATGTCACAACTGAGTCTGTGATTGATCACATCAATTTCTGTGTGGAGAGCATCGTCCCCACAAGAACAGTCAGGCATTTTCTCAATAAAACCCTGAGTCCCCAGTGGTCTGAAACTGCTCAACATAAAACAGAAAGCCTTCAGGGAGAGAGACAAGGAGCTGTTGAAGGCATCAGAAAAACAGCTTAAAACGAAGATTAAAGGGTGCAAAGTGGAGTGTAGGAAAAAGTTGGAAGGCAAGCTTCAGCAGAACAATGTGAAGGATGTGTGGTCAGGAATGAAAAAGACTTCAAGGTGAAGGGGGATCAGACTGATTGACTGAGCTAATAAGCTGAATTTCAACAGCCAACACTCTGCAGAACCAAAACTTAAATTAATCATTTTGGTCACATGATTAATGTTTTATAACTTAAACAAACAAACAAAATGCCTTGAGGGATTAATAAAGGTTTTTTTTTCCTTCATTCACTCATTTTTATGTCTGGATAGTTTTACTTGCTTTCTTTGCTTTCTTGTTGCTCCCCTGGTCTTAGTTTTCTGAATCTACTCAGTACAAAGTACCAGTCAAAAGTTTGGACACTGGTACTTTACTGGTATTATACACTGATGGCATGTCCAGACAAACATAAATATGTTTCCAAACTGAGCTTTTCTCTGCATTACCTTCAAAAATCATGTCGACGTGGCATTATTTACAGAAAAATCAATGTCCACATGAAAAATGGAAAGACATGACTGAAGCATTGTCCATAGCCAAACTAAAAGCGGGAGATCTAACACTCACCACTGCAGCTCATGTTGGCCAAGAAGGCTGACTAGAAAACAAACAGCAAATGTGGGAGTGTTGTTGAATGCAACAGGGCCCCAAAAAGCACATTTTGGCACCATTGTTCTTTTAAATAGTTAGCAACTAACTGTATATTCAGTTAACTTTGATCACGATACAGTATTATATGGATTCACTGAATAAGGATTTGATGTTTGCCCATATCACAAATTCTGCCATGTTATGAATTTTATTTGATTCAGTTCACGAGCCAACAATCAATATGAGACTAAATTAAATGTTGATTTAACACACATTCCCCTCATCTCAAATTAACAAAAAATCAACTAAACTATCAAAATATAATTGTATTCCTAAGCTCAACCAGACATTTAAGTCTAAAACAATCTGTTTTTTAACAAAAGTAGACTGTGCCACATGCTGTACTGTGAGCTTTGATATCATGAGGTCGTCCTCATGTCTTCAAGGAGCTCTGAGAAGTCAAGATGAGGACAAAAAACATCTGAGGGTGTCCTGCAGTTTCTTGTACGCAACACTAACAATAAATCCTTCGGGGCCCCTGGTGACATGGGGTCTTTATGGATTGGGTCTGCTTCCCAAAGATGGTATTTCATGAAATTTGAAGTTTGTATCTTGAAACTTGTGAAACTTATGCTTTTTTGTTTGTTTGCAGGGCCCTCTGTCAATCTGGGGGAGTCTGTTTCTGTGGGGGATTGCTATTGCCACAGGTCTGCAGAAACATTCATCCTTGTGAAATCCAGGTTTTCCTAACAGAACGTTTCATTGTACCAAGATGAGCCTTCATCTTTAACTGTGAAGTTCCTGATCAGTGTATTTGGCATATTTAATCTCCTGCATCTTTAGTCATCTTGCAATGTCCGGTCAGACTAAATTTACAGGTCTCCTAGAAAAGCATCTTTTTTCAAATTTCCCCATGTGCAATATAATTTGGCAGCACAAATTAATATACTTATTGAAAGCATTTCTGATCAGTCTCCTTATCAACAGGACACAGCCATTGTATTGAACTCTGTTGTCTGTTCACATCATCGCCAACATTTCCCAGTGAATGTATTCATGCTTTGATTTCTGATAAGCTTCTGGAGAAGGCTACATGGTTTTGACTGACTTGACGTGTCTAGTTATAGTTGCTAAGCTGTAACTGGACAAACAATGTTTATTGGAGAGTTGCTAAAGAAGTCTAGGCTGACCACATATTTCTGGATCAAATAATAATAATAATAGTACATTTTATTTATAGGCGCCTTTCACAACACTCAAGGTCACTGTACAAAAAAGAAGATAAAAGAATGGAGGGAAAGAAGTGAGAAACACAACGACATATGATAAAATGTAGTAAAAACAGCAAGAAAGTGCAACAGTGAGGTCATTCCAGTCCCAGAACTAAAGGGAATATACTTGTCTAAACACATGTGTTTTAAGGGGGAATTTGATGGAGGAGAGAATCTGAATGTTTTATGTTCAGTGGCAGCGAATTGCAAAACAGGAGGGCCAAGCGGCTTAAAGCGGGGGAAACAGAGGGGGTGTCATGGGAACAGAGAAGTTGTTTATCTTTAAGAGGGTGGATTTAGTACCAATAAGTTTAAGAAAGTTATGAGAAAACAATGATCTGATTTCCTTTAAGTAATCAGAGAGGGGTTAGGTCTGGTGGACAGGTAGAGCTGGGTGTCCGTGTAGCAATGAAAATGAATGTTGTGTCAGGTCACACTTCAGGTCCTCTAACAATGCACGTCTATTCAGAAGGCACTGAAAGAGGGGGATCCATTCTCCTTGTAAGAAAAATGAACAAAAGGCATATCCCTTGTTAGTTTGTATATGTTGGTTGGTGCTGTTGGAGCATCACAGCACCCTATTATCTAGTAACAACATTGCCAGGTTTCAGAAGGCTTAAGGACAATAAGGAAAAGCACCTAGAGGAACAACAAACACCATGTCCACCATGGTGTGTACTCAGCAGTCGGCTCCTGCTGAGATACAGTACACATTAATCAAGGTGGACCTACAAGATGATTACAAAAATCAGTGACCCTTTACAGGCTGTGATTTACTGTATAATTTCATAGCATACATCAGGTGCCATTAAGCTGCATACTCTCTTAATGTAAGTATAGAAGGAGAAAACAAAGGTTGTGATGAATTAAAGTTAAATAAAATGTCATTTTAACACAGGATGCAGTAATGGAGCTCTGACACACCTCTGAACAGATCTTTTCCCATTAACCTGTGTCGGCTAAACCGGGTGTACAGAACAAACTGAAGTAATGAAGACCAATATAGATGCATGCATGACAGTGCTGTTGAAAGACAGTTGATAATTAAAAGATTGACCAAAACCATCTTTTTTTCTCCTGAAGGTTTCTGCCACTGGAGATGTGAAATATACAGTTTTATACCACTGAACAACAGCTTTGGTGTATTTTTTTCTGAAGCACGGTACTGAAACTATTAATGTTTAGCCACACTTAGTTTTTAAATGTGTTTGATAAATGAAAATGCTCACAACAGTGCTGGATTTGGGTTTTTCATCCATACAGAATGATACACACATTGATAAATATTTTAGGGATGGATGATGAAAGATTTCAGTACATCATATTCATAAGTAAACACAGAGTCCTGCACCTGTACTGGATGGCAATTTCAATAGGAAATAGCCACAAGACACACATGTTCACGCACACAATCTCTCGTTTCATTCCTTCAGTCAGAGAGCGCCTTTATCTGTGGTTGCCATAGTAATCCCAAAGCCAATAACAGCCCGAAACCTTCCTCTCTGAAGTCAAGAAAGCCGAGGATGAAAACTGCCCCAATCAAATTTGCCCCAGTGAGTAGGTTCTCACAATGTGTCACCACATCTTAGAACCATATACCCTCTCCCAGATTCTCAGAGTCCACTTGTGTTTCAGCTGTCCTCCCCCCTCAACTCTAGAGAAGACCACATTATGAATCAATTTAAAAGCTGCAAGAGACATTCTGCAGAGGATGGAAATGAACAATGGCAGATGGAGGATATTGGAAAGCATTCTCTTCTCCGTCACATACAGAGGCAGCATCTCATGTGCAGCTGGCAAAGGAAACCAAATAGTGTATTTGGGTGTGAGTGTGTGTGCATGGGGGTGATGAATTAGTGATGGTGGGGGATACAGCAAACAACAGGGTTTATGAGTCTGTTGCTTATGTTGCATTCTAGATAATAAACAGTATAAATATTCAACCACAATAGGCAAATTGATCTAAGGTAACTCTGTTGCTGAATGAGATGATGGAAGAGGAGACAACAAAGAGCCGGCACAATCTCCTGGGTTGACTGATGCTGCATCACCTCATTTGACACCACCAGATGAAAAATCCAAATGTTTTCACCATTGAGCTCATGTAATGGTGTCACTTGTGACTTGAGAGTCTGCAAGTTTTGCAACCAATTGCATTACAAAAAATGGATTTTTAAATATGTTGCATGTGTGGCAGGGACAAGGAGGGCCCTGGCGGGGACCCACAACCTCCCAGGTAAAAGTCACATGTACTGACCAGTCAGCCAACAGGATGTCCCTGTGGCCAAATTGCCAGGGCACATGATCAATCGGAAGCATAGTGACATGACCACACTGTCACACATGCACATTCAACACTTTAATAATTTATTATTAGCATTGACACTAACAGTAGCAATAGCAGTATGGGTTTTTTTGTTAAAAACATTTTTTTAAGATTAAATAAATAGAAACCAGGGATGTTTCCCTTTTTAAAGCCAATAAATAAAAAGGATAAAATACTAATAAAAGATTTACTATTGAAAATGTTTAGAATGTAAACATTCATATAGTCTAGACTTGATTAAACAGATACAAATACAAAGGGAAGCACTTTTTCTGTGTTTTCCGGGGGGGGGGGGGGATGTGGGGGGATGCGCTTTCGATCAACTCCCATATTGGTCTGAGGGAGATCAAGAGCTCTATTATAGCATTCCTAAACAACAAAACTGTAAACAACTGATCATGTCAATAAAGATAAACAGGCCTGGATACTGCCATTACCGCTCTCTCCACCACCAAGCCCCACCCAACCCAAAATGAACAGATGATGATGATGATGATGATGATGATGATGATGATGATGATGATGATGATGATGATGATGATGATGATGATGATG
>JBBBVU010000015.1:18506010-18528010 GCA_037177055.1 Atherinosoma microstoma | reverse complement strand
GGCTGGCTTATTTGATCAGCAGCACAGAGTAGCTTGTCTTCTGTCTGAGTACTGAGCTCAGAGAAAGATGAAGAAAGCGGAAGAAAGGCAAGGACAAAGCAGTGAGGTCTTGAGTCAACAAACATTAAAATATCTACCTCTCTTTTTCTGTTATTAAAACAAACTGCATTAACCTTTACATTACAAGGCTCATTCTTTCACTTTGTGTATTAATATACAGCAGCTCAAACATGATATCTGCCCATCTATCACAACAAGAAAACCTGCATATTTTTGGAACAATCTGCTACTGCCTCACATGTCATGCCTCAGAATGGGACTGAACACAGAAATAATAGAAACCACAGTGAGAAGCTGACTCACATCTCATCTGAGCAGCAGACACGTCATTTTGCCAAGCATGCAAGAAAGAAAAACTTATGAAAGACTTGTCTTGTTACCAAAAACACAGAATAGAAGCTCACATTCTACGAAAATCTTTCTGGACTGTGACCTAAAAAGCTGCCTTCAGGAGAGAACAGGAATGAGAGAGAACACGCCCACCCTGTAGAAAATGACAGCAAGCTGAAGTAAACCAGGTCAATGAAAAGACCCTGAAAGGAACAAATCATACTGTTCTCCTTTTGCACCGCTTTACGGTCTCTACAGATCTTATCCACACACACAGCTTAACCTGCACTTATTAAGAATGACAAGAAAAAGGAGCTTGAGCAGAGACAAGTTCCATAGGTCTGCAAAACAAACACTTGCCAGCGACTATGATGTCCGTACGCAACAAGCCCCAACCTCATTGTTTCTGCTCAACAACCACAAGGAGAAAGAATAAAAACTGGAGTTATTTCAAACTGATTTTTTGTGTGATCTTGCCAGCTGACATTTAAATAAACAGCATACAGGGCCATGATCCAGAAATACGATTGCCACACTGGTGGCCCAAATAGGAAAGAAAAGAACACACTCCCAGGGCTTCAGGGGATGGTTATAACCGTCTGCTGGGGCCTCACATTTACCTCTGCTCTCAACAGGCTCTCCTTTCAAAGGGGGACCACTGCAAGGAAGGACTCTGTCTGATCTTGATCTGGCTGTTTCAGTATTCCCTCTTTTTTTTTCCTGGGCCCTGCTCTTGTTTCTCTGTGACACAGCCGGAGGGGGAAACATGACTCTAGCAGCTCAGCTTGGCCCGGCCCAGTTGAGTCTTAATCAGCAGGGTTGGGTCCTCTGACCTGTACCCTCCCCTTCTTTACTACTGGACGGCTAATGTTGAGTGTGCATGCATGAGAATGAAAAAAAGTCAAACAAAGCATGAATAAAGCTGCTCAACAGGACAGAGTCTATCAACTTGCTGTCAAGTTAAACAAAACAGGAGGGTCTAGGCCAAACCCAAAGGGTGGCACCCCTCTTTCTCATTGGTTATATAAAAACCTAATCTGTCATCTTAAAAAAAAAACTTGACTGATATATAAATTATTTTTTCTTTCACAGTATGAATTAAGGAGATTGTAACATCATAATTTCAAGCATCAAAAGGTGAAACGGCCATCTATTCAATTTTTGTGTCATTCCACACATGGCATCATTTCTGCCATAGCCTATCAGGGCAAAACTCTCTGGAAAGCTCAAACACAACCTCATAAGTGAGGACCTACAGTTCACACATTTTCCTTTCCTGGTGTTCCAGTGCATGACACAGGACAGAACAAGAAGAGGTCAAAGCTTGTCAAATGTGATCTGACAAGTCTCTGGGGTCACAGATAAAACAATGTCAAAGTTCTGAAGCAGAGTTCACAGACCTGTCCAAGTCTATATGGCTGCCCTTGCTCTAACAACAATACAAGCTGAGCAAAGTGAAAAGCCAAGAGCCACAGTGGATGTGGAGTGTTTCGTGCTTTAAGGGATTTCACTGTAAATGTGGAAAAGTTATAACATAACCCCACAGATAAATAAGAATAGAGAAATTATAAATTATAACTCTGGACTTTGGAAACATTCTGGTCCACACTTCAAACCAAATTATTTACAGCAAAAATTCAAAATTCATAGATGGTATATACAGCTAAACAGAAGCTAAACTAAATGCATAAATGACAGTAAATTTTGTATTTGAATAAGTAGGTAAAGCCTATTAGTTTCACCTGTAAATGAAGGGACACTGCTGGAGTCCACTAAATAATAGTAATTTCTTGAGGCTTACTGAGAGGTGATTTGATCAGAACTGTGGTTATAACACAGTTCTGGATTACATTGTGATAAACAGAGTTGTGATATTTTCCCTTTGATTTGTTTGTGACAAAACTGAATCTGCAAAATCCTAAAGTGCACAAATTGAAAAGCTAATAATTTGTGGGAAGATCTAAACCATAAACATCTTAAGAAAAGATCAAGCTGATACCGCAAACTTCCACAAAGGCTGAGAAAAGAGAGATTGAGAGAGAGAAAAACAAAGAAATTCCAGTTCAATATCAAACAGTCACTCCTAAGTTGTACAATGCCCCTTCTCTAATAAGTTTGCACAAACAGACAAAAAACTGTATCAACCACCTCCTTGGCAGAGGGAATCACAGAAGTCTGTACTCTTAGAGTAGTCGGCTTTGTTGGCCTGCTTACCTATTCCAAACTCGAAGCCAAACTGGCCTTCTGCCAACAATCGGACACTCAGAGCCAGAAGGGATGCTTCACATGACAAAGCAGGAGACAAGCACAACTTTGAGATGTCTTGGGGTTTCTAAAATGAACATGGAGCATGGAAAACCTACAGGCCAATGGTCAGTTTATTATTTGAAGGCACTGTAATGCATCGTCTTTCCAGGTCAGTTACCAAATGGTGTCTGAGTGACATTTCAATATGTCTCAATCCACTGTGTGCCTGCAGTCATGATGGGATTCAGAAGACAACACCCATGTGACTAAAATACCTGACTCAGCCAGGTTTCATGCAACGTCAGTATCTGAACAGACGGCTTCAGTATGTTGTAACGGTTTGTTTGGGTAACCTGGTCAGAGCGAGTCATCTTTTTCTTTTTGGTTGTCAGAATAAGGCAAACTGGTTGGATGGAAACCTGGACCAGAACAATGACTAACAACCATGCGGTGGATTTCACAGCCGGGATGTGCATTCCTGGCTCAACAAAGGAATCCTGTACACGGCACCCACACTGACACACTGAACACTATCCACACAGTGGCCTGGCTGAGACCCTGTTTGTGCTCACAGGTTTAAAAAAAGACCAAAGACTAAATGAACATGCTTCACAAGAACTGGAATTACTACTGAACGCTCCACAAAGTTGAGAAGATAATTTTATTTCTATTTTTTTTTTTTTTTAAACAGTGCCATCAAAGTATGTTGAACAATCCAAACACAGAAAATCAGCTCTATATTACAGTTTATCTTTAATCTTTTATCTTTAACAATGGCTTAGCATTATGAATAAGAGAAAAAGCTGATTTAAAAAAAAAGGAACATTTTAATGTTTGCCACTACTGCTACACCCTGAAATCTTTTGAAGCCATGACCTGTATCAATCCTGTTTTTTTCTCCCCTCAGTAAAATCAAGACTGTGAGCCACTTAAACAAAAGCTTGTTATCTTTTTACGTGATGTACAACAAAATATCACTGCCAAGTTTTATTTGACTTTGCTAGACAAAGTTATTAATTGAAGAGCACAATAGGACTAATAACCACATTGGTAAAATAGCTTCAAACAATCCTTTCAGTGTTTTACAACAACTCAAGTTAATGTTCCAATTTTCATTAAAGACAAGTCAACTGCAGGGTGTCTCCTTTGGGAACAAATACAAGGGGACTGTACATTTACAATAAAAAAAGGTATGCATCTTCAAGTGGGTCCAATTGTGAAGCAGAATCTACAGTCCCATATTTTAAAGACCAAAAACATCAACAGCCAGTAATCTAGAGGTAGAGAGATAACAGAAATAAGACCTAAAATTATATCTTTATTAACCAAGACACAAGACAATTGATCAAAGGTTGATGATAAAATAGTCTAGGTGTTTTAAATGTGAGCTTTTGTGTAGTAACACCAATACTTAAACAGGGACAACACCACATCTAAGAATCAAGCATTACTATCCAGGGAGAAAGTTAAGCAGAAAAAAATAAATAATGTATAACTTATTATTAAAAAAGACACAACAAGCTAAGACTGGGACATCTGCATTTCAAAAGCAAGGTTACTGTGCATCAGGGATTGGTTCCTTTGAGTAAATCTGAATATACAAACCAACACCCTGTTCAACCCTGGGCTGCTGATTTATAATGATGAACACAAAGGAAATTATTGAATTAGTTAGCCAGCTGATGAGCTTACCTATTTGGAATACAGAGTTGGGTAGTGACAGATTACTTGTAATTGAAGTTACCCAATCAGATTACAAGAAGTAGCTATCATCAGGCCTGGCCAATAAAGGGAAAAAAACATGTATCTGCTTTGTCAAGGATAACTTGATTACATATTCAAAAGAGGACCATGAAAACGTGAAGATATGCAGCAGTCCACATGGATGAACTGTCCATGTGTTTATGTAAGGGCAGCTTGATTTGTCCAATTCTCAAGTTTCCAGTTTTGTTAACATTAGCCATCTGACATTTGATTTTGCTCTTTAATAATTGAGGTTTGTATTCCTGTTTATCTCTCAAATGGAAAACGCTTTCCCGGTGTTGTAAAAGATACGGACAGCATATAAAGTTTATGCAATTACATTTTTCTAAGGGAAATCTGATTGGACTGACTGAAAACTCCGATTATGTAAAAATCATTTATTAGTGTTCAAAGTATGTTAAGATGTTTTGGGAAGATAATTAGAAAAATAATCTAACCCAGCCCCGACAATGAATATGAATTCAAAGGAAATGACTGAATGTGTTAGCCAGCTGATGAGCTTGCCTATTCAGAGTTAATGTTGGAGGCGGTTATGCTTAACAATCTTTTGTTCAAGGTAACATTAAAGTATCCATCAAATAAGGCCATGTGCTCACTGACACAGAAAGGTAAATTTAGCTGAATTTTAATAGAAAATTAGCCTAAACAAAAGTTTCTGTGTGAACAGGCATACGGAACTGAAACTTATATTCTGACTGAGCAGAGTTGATTTAAAGTTAAACAAAGAGCTTTGTCTCCCACAGAAACCCTCAGCAGGGAACTACCACCAATTAGCGGAGTTAACGTTATCAACTTTTAGTTGTCTGTGATGGGAAGAGTTACAATACGGTTGAACTTAACGACCAGGCAGCCCTTTATGCGTTAAATGTAGGCTAAATTTACCCGCTTAAGAACAATAGATCTACTGCTAGCTAACATTAGCTACTCACCTTAAAATAACCACCTTCGTAGTGCGTGTTTGGGGGTCCGAATATCGCTACTTCCCAGTTGTACATGTCTGACTCGTCCACCAAAGTTATCTTGAATCCCTCGACTGGCTCATCTTGGAGACTTTTCATCTCCAGCATTAGTGCTTTTTGGGAACTGGCTACATGATGTCCATGCTGAGCCATATTCCCCAACGGTTTGTATTAATATATCAGCAACCCAGCACAGCTGTGACTGCGAAGGACAAAGCTAGGTCGGTACAAACAGTAGCTACCCGCAGAAGAACGAAGCCCGACGCAAAGGAACTCGTTGACGCAAGTTTCCGTTGGTATGTCTTGAAAACAGGATCTAAAATCGCGACGGCTGGGCTTTATTTGGTCAGAGCTGGTGCGCCTTCCTCTGTTGTTGTGAACAATCCCGTGGAGCTCAGTTTCTGCCGACCATCGAAACCTTCTCTAATCAAGTTACAAACGAGATTTAAATTTACTTCCGGTGTTAGCTTTCAAAATAAAGACTATCAACATTTAATTTTATTTCAATTTTTCATTCTATTTCTGTGATTTAACAGTATATATTTGATAGACTCTCCATGTCCACTTTTAATGGTGGCCTTTGAGTTTCTTGTTATATATGACAACCCTTACACAGCTTTAAAATCCTTTTGAGGCCTACTTGTTTTGTAATTTGAACCATTAATACGTTGGCTAGTATAAATACATCGAACAATTGTGATGTAAATGTAAACCTTTGACTGTTTAATTTTGAGTAGCTCTGTCATATCGTGCTCCACTCTCTTTCACTTTTATTTAAAGTCTTGAATGAAGTCTTGCTTTGAAAGTCTATACAGGAAACTCTACTTTCATCACGGCTACACTGGTCTAGTGCTGCCAAAAGCTAGCCTGGCTTTTCATTCGCGTGTGAACCATAAAAAAATCGTCCGAGCGACATTGGCGTTAAAAAAAAACCTAGATATATATAAAACAATGAAACCAAATTCCACGGTTTTGTCAGTTTAACTGTGCTCATTTAAGCTGCTCGCTGTCAGTCAGCAGAGGTCTCGTTACTTGCGCTACAATGCAAGGCCTTGTGGGAATTGAAGTTCACCTCAGCAAATATCGCTGTATCAGGTCAAATGGCAAATGTTGATTTGCTGATAATATCCAGTATAGAAAATATAAAAAATTAACACATCTTTATATCAATAACAATGAGTTTGCTTCTAATTTATGTGATTACGAGTATCGACTTTTCTATAACACAAAGAAAGACTACAGAATCTTCTTACAGTCTTTATTTCTAATTTAGGTTGACTTCGTTTAAAGGGAATGTAGATTATGTTGTCCCCTTTAAATCATGACATTGTAAGCATGATAGCTGAATATGGATGAAATAAAAAGACATGAACAATAAAAATATGCCATTTTGAGAGTATATTTCAATGTCACAAGCCAAACTTGATAAAATTACTCACTACAACTGAACAGATAAGACAAAATGGGATGCTTCTCAGTACACTAATGTGGCCATCTGTACTCTTCCTAATCTTCTGAGCACCGCGCCCTCAGTTTCGTGACACCAAACTGAAGCCCCTTTCCTTCCCCTGTGTTTAATAATTTAAAACATTCAATGATAATCACTTCTCTTTAATTGTCTGAATTCAATATAGATAAAAACAAAATACCATCAAAAATAGAGAATGGTCAAGTAAACGTCATTAAAAAAATCTCTCTCAAAAAAAAGAGGACAATATGGAATGACAAGTTCTTGTTTAAGCATGTCCATGAAACAAACAGGGAAATAAAAAGTATACATTCCTAATCATGCAATTTACAAATATCAATCTAATATTATGCACAGAATGATCAGAATAATGACAATGGATGATTAAACAAGTTGTTTCTGGGATTCATTGATATCATTTTCAGGAACAAGGAATACATACAGAATCATCTATTGAAATTTGTGTTAAACTGATCACTTCTGTATTCAGGCTCTACAACTAGACTGAATGTCTAGTGGAATGGTTGACCTGACCTTCTGGTCACAGACATAATTATCACAGTTATCTACAACTGCAGATAGATTTGAAGGGGCCTTACCAGTGTATATATACGAACAGAGAAGCTACCGAGTCAGTTTTTAATCTTGCTACTACGAGGTTAGCTGGACGGGGCGGTGACGTCAAACATGAATGATGCAAATTAAAACAAACTACCTCAGAGAGACTTCTTGTGGAGGCCAACTCTTTCTAAGAAAGAAAAATAAGATTTTTTACACTCCCCATGACGTGTTAATGTACACACATACACACAAAAAGAATGGCAAGGCAGTTTCTGAAGGGTAAAGAATCATCAGGGATCATCTGGGTTACACATCAGCTGGGTGGAGCTACTGTGATGCATATGTTAAAGTTACACAGATGTTTCACGAGTTCCCATGAAGACAGAGTAGATGCTTTCTTACAGCGGAGGCCAAATCAACTAATACTGATCAGATGTAGCCTAAACAGTCTGCTAACAGAGAAAACTTCATCCTGATTGAGTGGCTGGTGGAGAGTCTCACTATACCGTCCTCCAACTAGTCACAAGTTCACTTTTCCAGAAAGCAGGCAGGACAGATGCAACTCTGGCATCTCTCTTTATGCTAGATTATCCTCTCAATGTGTAATCCCAGCAGCCTCCTGCACAGCATGACGACTCCACAAAGAGTTTCTTTCTGTGTAACATTGTATTAACATCTGCTATGCAACTAACCAAAAATGGAGGTGAATAGAAGATGCTTTGACATGACAAATAGAAATAACACTGTAAGCTTACACTCAAGATTCAGTTGCACTATTACACTCCTGTCTTCAAATTCTTTGATTTGTGTAGGGATTGATATGTTCAAAATATCAGGGGGTAGCACGATGAGATCAGTGAGCACATATCCTCAAGAGAGTTCTACAAGATATGCTGGAGCAAGTCAGACTGCAGGGGGCCAAGGCACAGAGCAAAATCCCCAAACTTCTACACAAATCACCAGTGGTGACAAACAAGGAGTTTATTTAACATCAGCAGATCTGCTCCGAGCCTCCCCAAAAGGCAAGAAAGGGTAACGACCCCTGCCTTTTAGTGTATTTAGCTTTGGTTTAATCTCTGCTCCATCATCAATGCAACAGCCCAAGGTCTGGTCTACTCCAGGCAGCAGGTCAGTAGTGGGTGACTAGGTTAGAGGACTTTTTTTTGTTCCCCAGCTAGGACCAGTCTGAAAGAGTCCACCATATTGTTTTTCCAGGCCTACGCAGACAAGCAGCACTGATGTTTAGTGAGCGGAAAGAAGAGGGGGAAGCAAAGGCGCAGACAGGCTTTAGACACACGCGCGCACACACACACACACACACACACACAAAAGAAACAGACTCAAGACAAAAACATAAAACTTCAAACAGTAAAAATACAATTCAACCTTCAACAACAAAAAGTCCAGTTATCAACGTTACATTACATGACTGTCACAGACTGAATTGCCGACAGTAGGGGGAGGGAAAGGTAACACAGGGAAGAAGCAGAGGACGTGACGCTTCCAGAAACAGAAGCACAGTGGGTCAGGGGGGCTGTTTGAAAACAAGGAGGTAAAAATGAAAGTGCACTGAAGAAAAGACGGCGCGTGTACACCGAGTCTGTAAAACAACATCAAGTACGAAGGAGTGACCACAGAGCTCAGAGTGCAGAGGAGAAAAAGTGTGGGGCACTGAAGTAGAAGTAAGAGGAAGGAATATTGCGAATCTGAGGACTAATAAATAGGGCGATGCTCGAAGTGCCGGCCGCAGTGTTTCGTAACATATTATGTTGTTTTTCAGTGAGGGAGCCGGTGGCATGGAGGGGTCGGGGGTACCCTGGGGCTGTCGGACACAATCAGCACTGAGAAAAGGTCTGCTTGATCTCATCCAGCACATTCCCAAGCAGCGTTGGCTCGTCACATTTAGCGTCAATAGACACTGTCTGAGCAGACTGGAAAGAGAAAGCAACAAAGTCAAAGTCAATATTTGAAAATCATTATTATTATTATTATTATTATTTTGTCTTTATTCTAAACTGGGTGTGACAACTTGATTTAGTGTAGATATAATTAAATCCAGCAGTGAACAGAAGCAAATAAGGGGGAAGTGTCACTGCTTCACTTACAGTTTTGACCAGCAGACATACATGGTGACCCTGGATAGACCTGCTGTACATGGAGGCACAGGAGTCAATCCTCTCCACAACTAATCAGAGAAGATACAAAGAACATGAGTGTCAGCACAAACTTAATAACATCATGTGACTATTATTAGCTTTCTGAAAATTCCAACAAATAACAAATCACATGCTTGGAGTTAATCACCCTGAGTCTAAAAAAACTGAGATTTTCTGGAAAGACAGTATCAAAGTTCCTGCATGTGAATTCATTTAATGGTTTTAGGATAAACTTGTCACAGGAAGCAGATAAAAACTTTACCAGAGAAGTGGTGGTGGAAGCAGATCCTGGCCAGTAGATGATGGAAGGGCATGTTAACCCCCTCCAGCCTGATAGAGCTGCTCTTTAGGTCTCCCGACTCCAGCAGCTTTGCAAACGCATCACTGGCAGGACAAAATGACGAACATTCAAAAGAAAAAGCTTTAAGAAACATTACTAAAGAGTTTCAGGGTTCCCATAGGACAACCTCACTTCTAGTGCTATCATCATGTTAAAAAAAAAAGAAATTTTATACAAGACTAATGTATAAGAATATAAAAGACTGGTCAGATGACCCATTTTCATTCTGGGCATTCTCAAAATTTTATTCAAGTACCAAAGTTACACCAATAAATTAATAAATAAATATAAAACAGGGGCGGTACAGCCCCCCAGGGGACGTTCAGAGATTGTCAGGGGCGCTGGAAGCATCATTCTTAAAAGGGGGCATTGGCAATCTATTATTTATTTTGATGATTGACACTTATATTGACCAATCAGTGTGAGGAGAAAAAAAAGGGCTAGTTTAGAAATTTGCCTTAGAAACACCAATGAACCAGAAGGAAGTGAACCCAAAGGTAGTATATTCTATAAAAACATGGCCCGCTCAAGCCTCAAACACTCTTCCTATTTTATTTAAATAACTTGGACCGTCTTGAGTCATTTCCAACTAACGCAAAGTCAAGAAAGTAGACCTTAGCAGTGGGTTTTTTTTCAGCTGGAATATAAGTTTTGACCACAAAACAGAAAAGGTAAGACACACTTTATGAATCGTTTAGTTTTTGTGGTTCTAATTGTGCCTTGTTTGGGTGGCAATGCTTAGCAGAGGCTTTTACCAGAGTTTTTCCTGGTAATTTTGGTATGCTGCATGCTAATAGCGGTGTTTCTTAGCATGCACATAGATTGTTTGTCCTGGCATTCAGCCAGATCCTCTGGATGCGATCTAAATGCAGCTGTTGTGGGGCCGTTTTTAGCTCACCTGGTAAAGCAAGTGTCTTTTATACAAAATTGGCTACCGTTCCTCATCTCAGCCGGCCCTGGATTAATTTCTGGCTTGTAGCTGAATGTCTCCCTCTGGTCTTAAAAGGCTACCAGACCCACAAAATCTTTTTTTTTAAAGTACCACAATTATTACAATCACAATCTGCACAGGAGGAGGCAGGACATGGTAAATTGTAAACAATGGGGGGCGGTAGGGGACATGGAAATTAGATAGGGGGGCACTGGCCCCAAAAAAGGTTGAGAAGCACCGATATAAAAGATCACTACTAAATCTACAAAATACCCCCACAGTTGGTTTACAAGACACCAAAAGACCAAAGAACACACTGTGATTAAAAGAAAAAGCAAAAAAGACATCCGTTCAGTGAAATCACCCACCTGTAACAAGGAGTAGTGATTAGGTAGGAGGTGCAGCTAAAGTGCAGTTTGAAGTCCAGTTTCTCATGAGTGGAGGATTCTTCGTTCTGTTTGTACAAAGTATGACAGAATAACCAGTAACTAACCAGTTGCCAAACTGTAATGGAAAGTGGTAGGTTCATAAGTCCTATTCTGAACTTGTCCTCCTGCCTCTGACTAAAGGAAGGTCCAACAGCATGGACATTTACAGGCTGATTCAGGTATCATTTACATGCTCCAAAAAAAAAATAAAAAAAATACCCATTTTTCCTGAGAACTGCAACAGTTTTACTTGTTACGTTCCTGTTTGAATCATTGTTTTGCTCTGATTGGTCAACAGATTACAACTGTGCAGTTTTTGTTTGAGGTGTGCGTTTTCTTTTTTCACATTTTAAAGAAATTACAGCCTAACAGAATAATAATACATTTTTTTTAAATGGGGATGTGCAGATGAGATGATAGCAGACAATAAGAAAGGCAACTTTGAAAAGGATAAACATGTTTAGGTGTCGAAATTATGCAGTGCAAATACTTTACGAGCAAATTAAAAGATACAAGCTTTGATAATCGTGATATTCGTAATTCTAACACTGATGAGTTAATTGTGCTGATATGACAATAGTGGGATTTAACTCAATTTAAGATTATTATTTACTTATTAACACGACCATTTCACTAAATTCTATTCTGATTATAAATCTGTGGAAAGAACCAAGATCCAACCTAGCAGTCAACCACATCTTCTCAATTTCCTCTCTAAGTCTAAATTTTATAACAACTTACTTAAATGACTATTTACATGTAAAAGCAACACAATGGAAGCGTAGCTGGAAAAAGTGTTTTTCCACCAACCTTTACAATGAAGGTGAGCGTTCCCTTCAGTTTCTGTGACATTATGATGCTTTGCACAGTGAAGACAAACCGTGCCTCATTGGACACTCCTAGAAAACAAGGGAGAAGCTCATAGTGAAGCAGTCCAACTTGACTTTCAAGCTGGTTTGAAATCTCAGCAAAAACTAAAAAGATAACTGTTTTAGAACAGTAAAAACAGTACAAACAGTCTCAAACACGAGTTTACAGTCTGTATGCAGCTACTGACCAGGAGGAAGTTGGAAGGGGACAGTGAGGCCATCGTGTGGACCCGAGCCTTCTGGCCTCTGCAGCTTGGAGTTCAGAGAGTCCAGGACGTTGAACTCCATGGATTTGAGAAAGCTGTCACACTTGTTTTCAAATATAACAGACACCACCACCTGACTGCCATCCTGCAGGTTCCCCTGGATGTCATACACCTTGGGAGGAAAAATGTTATTTTATTTGAAGTGGAAATGACTATTCAAAGCTGTGCTGCCTAATCTGCTTTCTTTTCTATTTTAAGAACAAAGCAATTACTAGAGAGAGAAAGTATCCAGGGAAGGCAGAAAATCTGATTGATTACTCCCGACATTAACACACACATTACTGTTTCCTAGAACCAGTATTAACACAATACACAGTAGAAGAATCATTCTCAGAAACCAAAGCAGCATCGCTGTGTTACAGAGGAACTCGTGTTCAGCCTCAGAGGACAGACTAAAGAAAAACAAGAGAGAGAAACACATCTAGGAGAGAGTGTTGATGATTTTCTGTCACTGACAGAATTTAAACCAATACCTGATCAGCATCTTCAATCATCTTTAAGAGAGGGAGAGAAAGGAAGAAATCTAGATGTCTTTATTAATATATATATACATATATATTCCTAATAGTGTATGTTGTCTTTGATAAATTCCACAATATGAAAAGCCTAAACACAACTACCATTGTTACTGTTGGCATAATTAATAGATAATTCACTCTGTGTTACAGGAACATTTAGGGGTTTTCAAAAGCTAGATTGTTACATTTATCTGATCAGTTTTAATGGCAGAAACATGGGTGTGCTGAGCTGCAGGAACACACTACAACAGCAAGACCGGCAACAAAAGGTCGAACATCAAATTGTCAGGCTGTAAAAGAATTGCAGATGATTAAATGATAATAACTATGTTTGAATAACTTGTGCCATGTCATTTACAAGAGGAACAATCCTGTTGGAGAACCATGAGGACATATAGGAAATCAAATTAGGAAATTGATTGTTATCGTGACCAAAATAAAACAGAATGATGGACAAATTTATTAAAAAGAAAGAAAAAGCTTCAGTATCAGTGCCACAGTCACCCTCACTCACCATCTTGATGTAGGAGTTCTCAGCCAGCAGGCAGTAATTGGACATGGGCTGAAAGAAGAGAAGAGCTCAGGTCAGAACAGCCATTCTGTTACTCAGTGTGCTAACCAGGCAACAGGAGCTCCCTCTACGTAGCCGATGTGTGAGTGTGTGTGTTTGAGGAAGTCAGTAGGTTTAAACAGAGTTGTTAAGAACATGATTTGATGTCAGTGACCCATTTTTCTTCTAATGGAGAAAAAGAAGCACAGGGTTCGGTTATATTTAAACTTCACTATATTAAGAAACAACACAAGCCCAGGCCTGAAAAGGAAAAAAAACAATGACACAATGAAATAAACATAAGTAAATGCCACATTAATGATACTGAACACTCAGTATTTGGTCACATTTTTTCCCATCTTTAGGCTGTTTAACACTAACCGGAAGGGGCTCTTCCTCCTCGACGGTGCCGTTCTGCACCGACTCCTCTCCACCTCCATCACTGTGGTGGTGATGGTGATGATGCTTCTTTTTCTTTTTCTTCTCCTTATCTTCTTTCTCCTTTTTCTGCTTCTTCTTCTTGTGTTTAGAGGACTTCTTATCACCCAAAACCCACAAGAAAAGACAGACATAAATGACTGGAAATTCACAATCACAGGTAAACCAATCACAACACACAATTCAACTGGTAAATGATCTAAAAACGAAGCGAGGCAATTGGTAGGAATCTTCCTCTAGAGTCAGCAGTAGCTGGCAGGTCTATGGCACATCATTTACACAAACATGTCAGAATGAAAGCTGGAAACATGCTGCATCCTGTCAGAGCTCTGAGAACTGGAATCTCAAGCAGTGCGGCCAAACTCTGAACTTTGCAATTATCACATTGGTGGTAACTCACAGTCTCCTCCACCTCTACGTCTTTGGGCTCCTCAGGCTCGGATTCTGGTGCTGTACCGGAGGGTTCCCCGGGTGAGGGGGCTGCTTCTGCTGCTACTGTCGTTGCTTCCTGCTCGGACACACAAAAACACAATCAAATGAATTCATCAGCCAACACAGCATCCAGCACATGCAGTTGTGTTTGTCACCTCTGTGTCAGGAGATCTAAGTAAAGTTAGTGGGATCACTCAGTGCATCAAGAGAAAGAAAAGAAAAACAATCTACTAAACTCTTTATGCCGTAAATAGGTTTTGGATAAGTAAAGACAGGCTTTCACACTTAAGAAAACTAACCAGGCCAAATAACTAAACAGCAAACAAGCTTAGGTGACAAACGAACATGTTTGTTAGGTCTGCATGTACCTTTACGTGTGCAGCAGCTTGTTTTGGGATAGCTGGATTGGCTGCACCAACCAGCTAAACACACTGTTGCTACACAAATTAAAGAGTCTAGCGACAGCATACATCTATGCAGCTGTAAGATCTGTCATGCTAGAGTGACAGCTGAAGCAAAAACAAGTCCTCCCCATTGATGTGTCAAGGCGTGTTTCTAGGTCAGCTTTTACTACAGGGCCTATAGCGCAAATGATTCAACACTCAAACACCTGACAGGCCTGGTTTTACTGAACTTATTTTCACATCTGAAGGTACTGAGGACGGAAAAACAAGTTTATATCTGTGATAAATGTCAGAGGTTTCTTTGTCTGGTTGAAGTAAAAGCACAAAGCTTTCTCCTTTACTGCTGAAGGAGGTGATTTTCTTGGATATAAAAAAGGCCAAAATGTTGTCAGGGCATGCATCACTAGGAAAGAGATGACAGACTATGGAAAGTTAAAGGTGCCTTGTGGAGTTCTCTCTTTAAAATGTTTACATTATTATTGTCTTCACTAGAAAACATTTATTTGATCCCAATGGCCTTACATGCAAAAAATCATCAACTGTTGACATGCTTGTTCACATTTTGTTTTGTATGCATGTATATACAAACAAAATTATAACCTCTCCTCTAAAGCCATTGGTCCATAACACTTTTGTCTTTTCAATAACAAGGAATGACTTTGGGGAGTTTAACCAAGTTCTTTTTTTGTTTCTCTTTGTAACGTTCTGACATTTGTGGGAAATAAAGACGAACATGAGCCCGCATGACTGCTGAGGAAACAGCGAGTGGACAGGTCATAAAAGAGTAGGAACATCAACAAAACAGCCCAGACCTTACTTCTGATCACTCGTCACCACTTCACACCCACTTTGACTTAAAAAAACCCTGACATGACAACAAGCGAAGCAAAAGCTAAAAAGTACCAGTGGCACAATGCGACAAATACACATGTACTGGGTAAACACACGCATGCTAGAAAATAGAAGGGAGGAGCTTGTGAGAGAGGACGTGAGAGAATAGCATTAAGTTACCTGTGGAGTAGAGGAAATAAAAAATAAAAAAGTGTTTAATGATAAAAAATAAATTAAAAAAAGATGAATATCAGAAAAACACTGAAAACAGAGTATGACGTATCTAATATACGAGATAGGTCCTAGAGACACAGGGTTATGAAAAAGGAAAGTGTGAATTGATGATAATGAGGGCAGGACATTGAGAGAGGGAGGGGCGACTCAACCTGGGTGTTAGAGGGTACTGGAGCGTTTGAGAGCCAGAAATCCAGGTCCGAAACCTAGAAGAGGAAGGGAGGGAGACGAGTGGCAGGACGTGAGAGGGCCAAACAGGTTTGGTATCTTACTACTATTCATGAAAAAGGATACAGAGATTACGCTGCACTATTTCATGAATAAATCAAGTATTTGCCAACAGACTGCACATTCAGCTACGAGGAAACTGATACTTGATCACTAGAGCTGATTGAAAGAGAGGCTGGGAAGAAGCAATGGAAGTCTTGAGTCAATGAAAAAGTTCAAACATATCTGCTTGCACGTAGCCTTTTAGCAGACACTGTACACTGTCATGGTATTCAAGAGTTTTATGATCAGATACTTGAATCGGGTTTATGAGTGAAAGAAAATACGTTGCCAAACTGTTGCTAGGTAGAACACAACTCTACTTCAACATGCTACGAGCTGTACCTCAGCAGTGGTGGAAGTGGCCGGTGCCGCCGCCTCACTTGTCTCTTCTGATTGGGCCGCAGGCTCATCATCCTGACCCCCGAGAAGATCCGCCTCCGTTGCTTCGCGTTTGTGTTTTTTCTTCTTCTTCTCCTCTTTGCTCTTCTGCAGAAGTAGGGTAATAAAATCATCAGTCTCAGGCAGGTTTCAGATGCAGTTTCATTGGCAGGACTGAAGGTGGTGTGATCTCTCCAGTAAGAAAGCAGAAAATCTTCCTAATAAAAAACAGCACTCACCTTCCTGTCCCTGTCTTTATCCTTCTTCTTCTCCCTCTTTTCTTTGCCGCCTTTCTTTTTGGGTTCCTGTGAGGTGGCGTTTTCTGTTTCTCCATCTTCTGCTGGGCTTTTCAGGACTTCTGCTGCACGGTGTGACCTGACCGGAAGCTTCTCGCTGTCTGCAAGCGGCCTGGATACAGAAAACCACACAGAAACACATTTTTACTTGGCTGTTTAGAATCTTGATTTGATTATGGTCTGTGTGGATTTTGTGTCATGATCTCATAAACACTTTCAAGCATTCCCAAATTCTTTGAGTCTCAGTTTATTGCAAATGGAAAACGAGACATGTCAGGTGCAGCAGTCCATCAGATACAAGCATATACTCTGATATAAAGCAGCTGGGTTTAATTCACAGCACTGAGCTGTCATTCCTCCAGCAGACCTCAAAGCAATGGGCATTCCCAGTCAGCTAGAAACTTGCTCTTAACATTCCTTCATGATTGAACTAATGAGCTGTTAAGGGTTTTTCCTCCAAGCTTGGCCCTCAAAGTTCATAGGATGCACTGTGGCCCCCTGCTGGTTATATTCCATAACGACAATGCCCCTTCTTTGGTAATACATTTAATGTATTTCTTTCCCATACTTGGTTTTCAAGACATATGCACTGTTTTAGGTTTGTTTTTTTAGGAATAAATCATCTTAATTTAAATCTTTTTGTCTAATTTGAATTCCACAACATGGCAGGCCAGAAAGTTTCGGGGCCAAACTGAGGTTTTGCAGCATGGCTGATGCATTATGAATCGGCACTCTAGAGCCGGACTCATCCCATGCTACGGACAAAACGGAATTTTCTTCATGCGTACATGCCCTCATATTACTTACTTTGATGCATAACTTGTGATTCTAAGGTTATCTAAAGTTTAATTTCTGTCTTATTACGATAACTTCTTTACCATCTCGTCTCAAAGTATCAAAAACACCTTAGCACTGGTTTATGGGTGCATCAGGTTGCTGATTTTCCTTTTTCCTCTCCTACAAAAGAGACAGTAACATGCATCCACTTAAAACCAGCTGGTAGGAATTTCAAGTTCTGCCTGATCTAAGCTCAGCTGAGGAGGACCTGGGAACTGTGGGCAAAAGAATTACAGTGTCCAACTGGGTCAGTCTTCTAAAAGCACGTTTATGCTGATTATCTGTTCCAAGAAAATGAGTCAAAATGCTTTTAGGAGTCTATTTCAGGAGGACTGCTGGCAATAGATTAAGTCCTGAGAATATCAGCATCATTTTCTGAAGTTTCGTGTTTTCATTTTCAAATAACATTTTTTGAGGACAATCTTCTTTTAAAGGGGAGATGAATCAAAATTTGTTCAGATACAAAAATGCTGATATTTCCAAGCTTAGTAGAGAGAAAAAAAAAAAGTATCAGGGCAAGAGAAAAGGGATATTGACAGATAACAGGTCCAAAGTTATAATCAAAGCACAGATATTAAAAATACAAGGCGAGAAGAGGAAAAAGAAGCAGAAACTACTGCAAACTCCAAATGTGGTAAGAGCAGACAACTACCTGATAGAAAGTACAAAGACAGATATTAGGAGAGACAAAGAGAAAAGACAGAGGGACAGCATGTTTACAGTCAGGGCCCAGGTCCGGTGGCTGGGGTGCTACTCACCTGCGCCCAGCCGATTCCATCAAACTGCCGACAGACAGAGGCAGTGATGGGTGTGTGCAGGCACGGAAAAGAGGAAGCAGAAAGCAGAATTCCATGAGGAGTGTAAAGGGGGAAAGGGCACAGTCACATTGACTTCAGTGCTCTAACCAGAAAGCTCTAGAAAAATAGCAGACAGTTTTCAGATTGTTTAAAAATGTTTCTTAGATTTAATCTAATTTTAAAATGGATTCAGATGAGCCCACCCCTTTGCCATCATCAGGAAATGTTTATATTGGCTAAGTAAGCACAACATTTTGGGGAAACTTTCTTATATGTATTAAATAGCAACAGTAATAAGCATCTTGATGATCTCAAGTCTTCCCAGCATTGATCCTACAGGTTTAGGACATTTTCCCTATGTAGGTTTCTGTCTTTTTGACAGAATCATTCAAATGCAAGCTTGAAAAGGCGCACCAAAGCCATCTTTAGGTCTTCTCAGATATACTGTACTAGGTTCAAGTTGAAATTTGAGCGAGGACTTTCAGAAACTTTCATATAGTTCTTCCAAAGCTAATTTCCAATTATTGTATTATAATATGAACCTTTGCTTTAGTCTGTAAAAAAATAAAAAAGTTCTTCACAATTTCTTTCCCTTTTTTAGCATCCATCTTTCCTTTAGCTTGACTAGCCTCCTAGTCTCTGTTGAAGGAATATCTAGCCAACTGTTGTCATCTTTGGGCATTATTTGGCCATGATGATGCACAATTATGCTGCCATCATCATGTTTGACTGAAGGGATGGTATAAATGAGGTCAAACTCAATGTCTGGTTTTCTACAACTGCTCTGATGGGACCTGCAGTGATACAGTTTAATCTTTGTTTCATTACATCTAAGAGTTGTTCAGTTGCCTTCAGGCAATCTCTCAGCAGGCTGTCATGTGGCTTTGAATGTGTACTACTTTCTGTCTGGTTACTCTACAATACAGGCCAGCCTGATGTAATGCTGCACCAATGCTGCCATTTTGTATGATTCTTGACAAATTATCTTTTGGTTTTCACTCAAAAGGATCATTGGTTTGTTGGGTGCATGTCAGACGTATAGATTTCCAAAAACTGTTCCAAACTTCCTGCGATTGAAGATTTTGCTCCCGTGCTTTTGGGTATCGGTACTATTAATACTACAACTTGTAGAAGCATCAGCATCCACTGACAAAGTAGGATGCAACAGAGGAAGTGAGTATTGCAAAACAATTAGTAGTTGCAAATGACAATCATATTTTCATAGAAAAAGAAAAAAAAGATTGTGGAGAAAATTGTTAGAATGATGAGGGGAAAAAAACCTTAAACCATTTTAAGATTAGTCTAAAACATAAAATGTGGAAAGCTTGTAAAGGAACTAAAAAGACCCTCCTGCACTGCAATCAGGAATAAAAACTGGATCGCTTCAAATGCAAAGTGACTGAGAATGAAAACAAATACTACTGAAAAAACTCATTTCCATTTGAGGGTTTGAGAGGGTCGGCAGAGATTTCAGCAACTTTAAATATCGAGCGATAAATCAATAAAGGTCTGAGCATATGCACAACTGGGATCAATACAGTGTGGACTTACTTGTCCAGGTCTATGTCCAATGCTTTGTGAGGGTCATTGGGGTCTTTATCATCATCATCACTGGGTAAGGCATTCTGAAAAAAAAATCAGATACAATAAATAAATAAAACGGATTGAATAAATTGATTATAAAATCTATAAAGTAAATCAAAAGCTACGTCTACAAGGAGCACTTTTGATCTGATCGAACATCCAATCAGAATGAAAATGTGTCATGTAAACATGTCAGCTGATCCGATCAGCCTGGATTGGAAATCATTTTCAAACAGATCGAGAGGGGTGGTTTAAACCTTTTAACGAACGAATCAGCATGAAAAAACACCCATCTCTACAATCATTCTGATCGTTCATGTGGTAGCCTATATGTAGTTTCTGTGCATGCTTGAACCACGTTGGAGTTACGTGATGTAACGAGTTTCAGGGGAGACTTGAATAAATGGCGGCAGCAAAACAGAACGGGACTGTGGGAGATGCAAGGTTTTTGTTAGAAACTGAAAGATTTGAGGATTGTTGAGCATTTTTTACTGTCAAATAGTTAAAAATAATAAAAGAAGAAAGCCTTCTTCCGAACTAGTAGTCACTGCAAACGTTAAAAGTGTTACAATCGCATTAATCTGGCCACCATGTAAATACAGCTGATCGGATCTCTTTCTCCAGCGTCAGCTGGAATCTCTGATCAGATTGATTTTAATCTGATAGATGTGATCAGTGATGAAAAATTTGTCCAAGTAAACATAGCTAATGAAGTGAGGAACAATTATGGCCTTTAGATCTAAACAGTGTTGTGTCCACGGACAGTTTCATGAATAGAAATATTTTGTGATGATAATGTAAACAGTGGCAACTCATTAAACCACAGTCTGTTCAATACAACTGATAAATTAATTATTAAAACGCTAAATTAGAATTGGAATAAACAATAATTCATTTATGCGTCAATATAAAAAAACTAATCAAAACTAATCATTGTGTTTCTCCCTGACGGAGGCTCAACAATCTCATGCTCCTCTCACAGCAACCCACCTCTGGCATCTCCTCGGTTACAATGTCGACCATGTGCGCAGGTGTGATGTCCTCTTCGCTCTCAGGACCCGAATCGCGTCTCTTCCCTCGTCCGCTGCGCTTTTCTTTCCTCTTCTTCTTCTCCTTCTTTTTCTTCTCTGCTCTCTCTTTCTGCCGACGCTCCTCCTCCAGCTTCACGTACTGGTCAGACATAGGCAGGCCTGAGAGGCAGGAGGGGGGCAAGTCATGACAAGGAAAACTAAAAACTAAAAAGAAAAAACATATTTTGAACCCTATCTTGAGAATGAGTAATATCAAAACAAAAAAATAGTAACAGCAAACAAGTGGGTATAATGTTAGACCTTAAGAAATGTGGGAAAATCCATACTAAATGCCACAATTTCTGCTAAGATTCCAATAAAGGTCAAACATTTTGAGAGTCAAAGTTTTTTTTCACATAAATAAAAAGGACAGAGTATCCTACCTGGAACTTTGAGAGGCACACTGAGGTCAATCTGCACAACTGGGATGTGCTCCACTCCGGAAGCATCCTGATATACCTACACACAGATAATCCATAGTTTTAGTAAATACTCTGAAGAGCCAAAAATGACTATTAATGGCTATTACTAGGCAAGGCCTAGAGCAGGGAAGTCTGGGCTTCCCTGCTCAGGCTGCTGCCTCCGTGACCCGACCCCCGATAAGCGGAAGAGGACGGACGGACTAGGCAAGGCAAGTTTATTTATAGAGCACATTTCATGTACAGGACAATTAAAGGTGCTTCACATTGCAGAAAAGTACATTAAAACAAAACAAACATTTAAAAAGAAATTAAATGAAAACAAGAGAAAAAATGTTTTAAATCAAGATTAGAAAGGACAACAGATTAAAAACATGATCAAGTTTAAAATTCAAGCTTAAAAGAAATGGCCCAGATGTAGACTTTCAGATAAAAACTATGTAAATGCAGCAGAGAACAGGAGGGTCTTTAACCTGGATTTAAAATAACTGAGTGTTTCTGCTGATCTGAGACTTTCTGGGAGTTTGTTCCAGACATGTGGAGCATAGAAGCTGAATGCAGCT
>JBBBVU010000015.1:18495465-18505910 GCA_037177055.1 Atherinosoma microstoma | reverse complement strand
ATCGCTTCTCTTTGGCTCCAAAGACAATCACCTCAGTTTTGTTTTTGTTCAGCTGAAGAAAGTTCAGGCTCATCCATACATTAATCTCCTCAATTTATGCTAAAAGATGAAACATACCTTTTGAGAGGATGGTGAGGCTTTGATGTAGAATGGGTTGTTAGCTTGCTCCTGCTTCCTGGCTTCTCTCCTCTGGAAGTGGGGGAAAATAAAAATAGCATGAATTAATCAATGAATAACAGCCTAGCTTAGCATGGGCAGGGATCCACATGGAAAGCTGGATCTATCACACTAAAACTCTCAAGAGGATCAGTATTGCTTGCTGACACAGATATGGCTGCATTAAACATAGTCCTGACTCATCCTTCAGCTTCATGTTTGTGCATTTTATCATTTCCACTTACAAACGACACTGGGTGAAAAACACATGGGCTAAAAACGCTTGTGCCGACTAAGTCCTTTCAGGATTTTTTTTAAATAAAATGACTCCAGTACAGGGTATTTTCCTGCATATACAGTACTGTAGAGCTCCCCAGTTCTGTTCATATCACAAACACTCACCCTTGCCAGCTCTTTCTCATCCACCTCTGTGTGACGGGGACGGGAGTGTTTGGGCTCTTCCTTTGCAAAAATCGCCTTTGGTTGCTCATCCTCAGACTCGCTTTCAGATGGAGGCTCATTGATCCAAGCATCCAGGTCCAGACTACACAAACAAGCACAGTAAAACATCACCTCAAAGATTCAACAGTCAAAAATACATCATATTCAAAAATGTTTAAGCCATTTATGTGCCGAGCCGACCCACCCATCAGGAACAGGGACTTTCTTCTGTGCCTTGGGAGCCACGGGGTTGAGTTCTCCAGCAAACAGCGCGCTGACTTCCTCCGCTACTTCAACATCCTTCTGCTGTAGTTTCTGGATGTACTTGACCAGCTGCAGGATGCAAGATGCCTGACAACAGAGGATGAACAATTTTAAAAAGTCAGCACCTCTAGTTTAGCTCAGGTGTGATCCATTTGTTCCGTATGTGTCTTACCCTCTCCTGCACCTCCAGGTTGGCGCTCTGGACAAACAGCGGTAGCCTGTCTATCATCAGCTGGCTGGTTTCCTGTGCTGCTGCGCAGTCCGTGTTCCCCTCCTGGCTCTTCAGCACAGTGGCAAACAGCTTGGCTGCGTTCTGTACATAAACAGCCTGGATGTGGCCTGGTAGGGTGGCCACCTTGGGCCGCAGCATGGCCTCCAAAGTCTGCATTGGGTTCTCTAGGTGTCTAAGAAAAGGAGGAGGATTTCTGTTATTTCTGGTTGGTTACCTTCTCCTCCAAGGAAGGTAAAAAAGACCTTTGTCATTTGAAAGTAGAATAAAATATATTTAACTTCACTAGGGTTCTCACTATTCATTTCTGACAGGTAGAAACACGATACAAGTGACCGTGGGCACAATCAGGAGCCAGATTTTAGCTTTGACAGCTCTATAAAGTGCCATGAAGAAGACAAAATGAGGACAGAGATGGGGAAGGAAGTGTAAGAACAAAAAGGTATTGACTTGTGGTTTTATTGTCAATATAACTATGGTAATCCTTAAATGTTTATACCCGTTTACTGCAATGTTTTTTGCTCCTCTGTGTTAGATAAGATGCAGTCTTAAAACATTTTTTCCACACACAAACCCTGACGTTTTCCAGGAGAATGTGGAAACAATTTGTTCTAATCCTTTTCCACAGTTGCTGTTCACACAAGCACTTTCAAGTGAGGTGAGGGACTATGACTGAGTATCTGTCCCCAGTTTAAAAAAATTTTTTAAAAAAAGAAAGAAAAAAAGAGTAGACCGTGGCAACAGCTGTTATCCTTAAGACACTTTGAAAATAGCGAGTGAGTCTTCCTGATGACTGCCGTCATGTTGATAATAACACATTTATCCAAGTTGAGACACAATAGCAAATGCATGGCGTAGCAACTTTCACCAGCTTGCACACCTTAAGTTTGCTTTGTTGCAACAAACACCCCAGCACATCTGCTGCAACATTCACACAAAGCCTCACAGGATGTTTTGGAGATTTTAAAAGTAGCTTCTTCTTATCACATCAGTTGTGGAAATGCAGATTCTAAATATCATTTAAGATCATCTGATCAACAGGAACTGCTGTAATTGACTTTAAGACCTAAAACATGGACATTCTGCTTTGCTCAGCAGTTGTACTGGTTGATCATCCCATTCATTTCATTTATTTATTTATTTATAAGTTGTTTTCGCTACTCCATGGGCAGCTACTTTAAAAGTTATATAAACGTTACATTACAAAATTTATCATACCTTATCACCGATTCAAGATATAATCCAAATGGTCAAAGGACACTAATGGTTTGAGTTAAGGTGAGACCAAGTCCTTCTCAACTTAGCAAAAAATGATTTTCCATTTCGTTTCCGCCGAGGAAAAACACTAAACAGAGAATGTGAAAGATACGAGGAAAGAGTTGTTGGGTCACATCTCTTTATAAATTATAAACTGGATGTAAGAACCCATTCCGACACAGTGCATCCCAACTGGAGAAATAAACTCACTCCGAAAACTCGCCGCAGATCCAGGCTGCTGCATACAGCACTTCACAGATGCCGTTTCGCTGCATGTTTCCAGTCAATAGGTGGGCGTTGTCCAGCAGAGTGGCCATCTGGGCAACAGCAAAGACCCGGATGGCTTTAACCCGAATAGCCACATCCAGCATCTGGGAGGCGATGAGGTGGCCGTGTCGCGTGCCCTCTAATCGGGTCAGCTCCACCAGGATACTGATGTACCTGTCGGGCAGATGTGGACAGGAGGTGATTTCTCATTCGTTGAGTGGAAAACACCAAAAACAAAACTATAAATAAAATTAAACAATAAACAGAACTCAAAGAGAAACAAAATAACCCACAGAGAGGACATGGACTGACCATTCAAAGTTGGTGATGAATTGGTAGTTGCTCTGGCTGCAGATGTCGATGATCTTGGTGAGCAGCTCATCTCTGTAGGTGGTGCCTTCTGCTTTGTCAACGTGTAGCATCAACTTCTTTACGATCTCCATCAAGTTCTTCTTGGACACCTAAGAAGAGTAGAAGCCAAATTCAAAATGAAAAGCATAAATTGAATTTTTTAGTTAATAAAACTTATTTTCATAATTCAAAAAAAAGCCAGAACCGTGTTATACCTTAGAACAGGTTGTTCTTTCTAAAAAACAGACTTAACAATTCTACTTATTTCTATGGAAGATTTTAAGTTTTATTTTCTTGAATGTATGAAAACATCTTTAAGTGAAAACCCTAAAATCCCAAATAATCCATTATAGTATCAAACAACTATAATCTGTTAAAGCTGGACTACCATTTGCCCCTTGGATGGCAACTGTTCTTGCCTTATAAACCTGCCTTACAGCCCTGAACACATAAAGTCTGCTTATAAAAACACACCAAGCAGCTTTTTGACTGAAACAGTTACCAGTAGCTACAGCTAAAGTGTAATTTCCCTGAATTCTTTAAAAGGCAGACAATTTGCTTCAACTGACAATGATATAGAAATGCTCAGTTAGATTCGTCTCCATACCATGCCATACAGCAGGTCCAGGGCTCGGAGTCGAATGGATTCATCCTTGTCATCCAGACACTGGAGGATGAGGTCCTTGTGAGACTGCACCGACTTGGGGTGAGTCTTCAGGATCTTAGACATAGCCAGCAGGCCCAGGTATTTCACTTCGTAAGGACAAGCACACACATGGCCTCAGCGTAATTTACAACAGATCTGCAATGCAATCCTTAGATCTCCATGTCTTAAATGATACCCAACCCTTGCATCACCATATATCGTTAGATGTATTCAACATAGCTCAATTTATCTACACATGATCATACTTATATTTGACTGTCCTGGCTTGACTGTGACAGAATTAAAGAGAACACAAAATCTGCTTGTGGAGAATCGGCTAATTTAGGAGATCAAAAGATTTCTAGAATAAAGAAAACTTCAATCTATGCTTCACTAAATGGTTTTACTCAAAGCATTTACCTGTATATAGACAATAACTGATATGATCAGGGCTGGGCGATATGACCCGAAATTCACATCCCAATATTTCCAAGATGATATACAATACATGCGGATGTCTTATATCAAATAAGCCAAATTCAGTTTTAAATCAGTGTCACAAATATGCCGTCACAAGCTCCTGTTGGGCTGCTCCTCCTGTCATCACTCTACTGTGCTGAAGCAGAGAGGGACAGCAGGATCATCTTACACGGAAAGTAATGTAATTATACTATGTTCAAAGGACTGCTTCTTATTTGGGAAGCCCTTTTTTGGTAGATAAAAAATATGCTTCAAGGGTTTGAAGAGGTCTATACGTTGTTAAATCTAGTTGTTAAATCTAGTTGCCTAATCCAACAAGAATTTCTTGCACTTTGATCACGTTGGAGTGTATTAAGAGGGGAGAGACCAATGTAACGCGTCTCAGAGACAGAAACAGAGGGCTGCAGAGCTTAAATCACCTCACAGAGCTTTGCTGTGGTAGATTTCACTTTTTAAACAGCTTGGCTACGTTTGCCAAATATACCTGAATGTCAACCATTTTCTTTAAACTGTGACTGCTGCTCGACCAGGTGAGGGAGGTGAGGGAGGTGAGGGAGAAGGTGTTTACTGTTCTAGCAACATTTCCTCTGAATTTAGACACATTTCATCGAAGAAGTCACTCCATGTAAGGATAGGAGTTCATTTGATAAATACGTCCCTTGCAGGTAGCTTTACAGGCAACACACACAACATTAGATCATGTCGGCATAAACTGTATCATTTGGCTTCATATATTGGTTGAAAAATTAAAAGGTACAAATAAAAACAGTTGGTAAACCACCCAGCCCCAATACAATCCAAATATTCCTTCACTTAAATAATCTATAACATGGACATAAAACACAAAACATGGGAAAGGAAAGAAAACACAAAACACAGAACGATGGAAAGGACAAACACATACACACAGGACATAGAAGTTTTGTTTTGCTTGGCTTTATCCTTCGTCGTAACCCCGCAGATCTTCGTCGCCAAAGGGATTTTAAAAATTCAGAAATATGCTGAAGATGGCATTCTGTCCATCATCTAATCTGGCAGAAACTAATGCCTCTCAGCTTCCTGAATCAATAAACACGGGCAGCGATGACCTTGGATTGGGGCAAAGCTAAACTCTCCTGTGAATAATTTATAGAAATGACCAGGGACCCAAGATTGAAAACCACTTTAAAATTTTCTAAACAGTGGGAAGATGGCATCGCTGTTTGCTACTGGTATCAGAGAAAATCCTAATCCTGCACCATGAAGTGAGAAGACAAACATTTTCTATATTGTGTCCCATTTTGATACTTTCATCATTTTGATGTCTAGTCGTCTGTTAAAAAAACTCCACTGCTCTGCTATAAAGGAAAACTTTTGGCCTTTTTATAAATAAACTTTTAATGATGATTGTAGTCACCAGCTATACTTCAAGAGCCTTAAATTTCATACTGTAAGCTTGTCAATGACTTTTCATTTAGCCACCTCAATTCAGATTATATATTTTCATATTTGGTTTTGTACCTAAAGCAAAACTATTTCCGCTTTCTGATCAACGGAGAACCAGTTTAATCCCCAGGCTGGAAGCTTTCCTGATTCTGACTCAGAGGAGGGGCATCTAGTTTTTCATTTAGGGAAAATATTTTAGCCTCTGTGCCAACTTCATTTGAACTGCCCAGAGCTTAAATTTAAAAGAAATGGGGAAAAAGAAACAAGTTAAAAAGCCCCTCATGAAAGCCAACAAGAAGTGCAACAATAGCACAAACAAAACCTTAAACTACAGGACAGTCTGCTCTACGTCCACCAGAAATCTACCGTCTACTCCACAAACACACAGCTATCTATGAATGGAGGTCCAGATAACTCGAATGGCTGAATACAGCAATCTGAGCTCCAGCTGGATGTGGACAAGGGAATGCATTTATAGAGCAAGGCCTGGAATTTTATAACAGCAGGTTTTCGCCTTTTCAGATTGGAACAACAATCTGGGGGAAAAAAACACTTCAAGTTGTTCATTTTCTCCATCGTACTCTGGCTTTCTGTGAGAGATGGGTGGATGTTGCTTAAGTGCAACAGCATTCCAAGCTGGCCTCCTCCTAAACCAGGGTGAAGAGCTAATAACGTTCGAGTTATCCAGAGTCAGGGGGTCTACGTTATTGTTGTCTAAAAGGGTTGGACTGTTCCACAGTCAGAAACACACAGACAATGAGAAAATGACACACTGCAGGCATTGACAGAGGGCTCACAGTTCTGGTCCGAGTCTTCTATGAGGATTCGCAGTTTCTGCACACAGAGCTGGAGGAGACAGAAAAAAAGAGAGAGAGAGAGAGAGAGGGCAGGAGAAAAACAGAGGGAGAAGGGCAGACCAATTAACACCATTATAAACCTTTCCACACCAGTTTCAACCAAAATGACACCAACAAAAATGAGGAAAATGAGCCCTGACTGAGATGGTGCAAAGTTCAATTTTTGAGCATTACTGAGATGTTGACTGAAAGCAAAAATGAGAATTCCTCAGCAGTCTGACAGCTGCTGTGTTTCTGCTCAACACGTCTGATCAGACAGCATGCATTACGATTTAACTGGAGTGGAAAGGGTTATGATCAACAACTATCTATGTGAATGTGCAGGGAGGACGGGAGCCTGGAGGCCTACCTGAATACTAGCACTGTGGTTAGGCATCCCAGAGGACAGAGAGATCAACACTGCAATACATGACAAAGAAGCAATTTGATGAAAACATGAATCAAACAGTTTAAGTAAAAAAAATAAAAATAAAAAAAGGTAGACAAAATATTAATCAATCTGTGATCCTATTCAATATTAAAAAAGAAAGCAAGACTAAAAATGCGAAAGGACACCCTGCTGAACTATATCAATTTTTTTTATTACTATTATGAACTTATTTCTAGACCTGGAGGCAAAAAAAAGAGACCTTTGCACAGATAAATCAAATAAATTGAAATAATCTTTACATGATTACAAACTCTACATTATGATTCATATTCTAAAACTTGAGTATTGAGCTCTAAAGTAAACACACTGTGAAATAAGTGAGTCCACTGTGCTCCCCACAGATTCCCAGTACTGACCTGCAATTACAGTATTGACACATTCATACAGCAGAGACATGGCAGAGGTACTGTGAGAGAGGAGGACGGGGGTGAAACAAAGGGCAGATTGTTAATGATGCATTAATCACATAATCTTTGACCATCTATGGTAATATATTTGATAAGTTCATGTCACCTGTGGATTAGGTTTGTCAGAGGTTCGATAAGCTTTTTCCCCAACCGCGGCTCCAGTGGTGTTAGCGCCCCAAACTATAGAATAATAAAAAATAAAAAAAATTAGTCAGGATTTTTGTGTAAAATTAAACTACTGGAGCTACAATTAGTAACCATTTATTTTAGTTTGTATTGACAACAGAAGGAGATGAACTTGAACATGAGCTACTGTCATAGTTGGATTTTTATACCATGCAACAAGAGGAAGAAGTACGAGTTCCCCTTTCATGGTGGATTTATGCCTATAAATATGTGCTTCATAGTCAAGTCTCAAAACATTGCTTGTTATAAAGTTATATGAAACAAAAGATAGTCTCAACAATCATTTCAAACCTTGACACGTCTAAACTTATTTCTTAGCTCATTGAAGTAACCTCCTGCATCCTAACTTACCAGCTTGATGATCTTAATGAGAACCCAGTTATTAGTAGAAGAGGTCATCAGTTTGAAGAAAAGTGGAGCCAACGACAGGTAGTTCTTAGGATTTCTCCTGGCTAGCTCACAGATAACATTGACTGCTGCTGACTGGACGCCTAAAAGCAGAAAAGTGTGTATCAAACAGGAACAAAAACATCAGGTTAAAACAAAATAATATAACATTTCCAAAAAACAACATGAACTTTAATCACAACTGAAGTATTCTTTTATCAACAAGGCTTTCATTATAGAGCCCTTTGAGAATCTTGAACTACTAAGTTTAAACTCAAAGATAGATAATAGTTCATGATACCACCAGTATGGTCTTCACTCCAGTCAGAGCAGTGAGAGCATCACCTGTACAGTATTACTTCAATATCACTTTCTGAAACACTTATGTGTTTGGTGAGGGGTGGATAAAGGGAAGTGGGCACTATATACTGTATCATTGTCATTGATTTATGTCTTGTCCCTCTCTTTTGAAAGAGAGACTTATGTGTTTGGTGACAGACTCCTTGTTCCTCTGCATGAGACACATCAGTGTTTGCACAAATTTCTGAAGAGATTTTGGTCATTCAGAGACATTTTTTCTGTTTCACTCTGCTGAAAATGGCTGCATGGCTTTGCATGTTTAACCAGTCTAGAGACTCTTTCTGCCAAGGTCTTAGGGAGTTGGAGCTCTCTCAACAGTTAGCCTTTTGGTACATCCACAGGCTTTAATGTTTATAAATGTCACTTCCACAAAATTGTGTGCGCTGAAGCAGCTACGCATCATCACTTTCGTACTCCTTTTTTATCCTCTGCAAAAAGCAGTCCTCATCTTAGCTGACCAAAAGTGTTTTATCTTTCAGATGTGGTACGGTCTGTGTGCCTTTAGCTTTAGCCCATCAGTATCACAAGTCTCATATCTCATATTCTTCCTTGCTGAATAATTCATAGGGGGTTCGGATGACAGAATACGGCTCCCTGGGAAGTTACAGCTGAAATTTATGATTTACTTTGAATGAGAAAATTGCATTTAACCCAAACCAAAGTTGGAACCAAGATTCCTTGGGCTAAAAAAAATAAAAAAAACTTATTTTTACATAACAGAAAACTGGGCAGATGCTGTCCTGTGTAACAAACAGTGGGTTTCCTGATACCTGGGTCAGGGTCCTCCAGTTTCTCTTTGAGCCTGGGGAACGCAGGGCGCAGGGACTCAGGGTACTTCAAAAACACCTTGTACATGATCAGCACAGCTTTCTTCCTGATGTAGGGTTTAGTGTGCGACATCTGAAGTGGATAACAGCTAAATCAATGGAAGGAAACTGAACAACAATCTTTTATTTGTGAAACTCTAAAAAAGGTAAACGATAGCCAGGAAAAATCAATGATTCCAGAGAATAAGCCCTGTGGGTAAACCTGACATATTCAGCAAGACGCACCAGTGTCATGATGTCATTAGCAAGGTCCCGAGCCAGGTCAGGGGTCACAAAACAAGAAAGGCCAGTGAGGGCAACACCTGTGTCGTACTGGTTGGGACTACTGAGATCCTGGAAGAGATATGGTAAAAATAAAAACAAAGTCAACAAGACTGGGAAGGTTGGCTGAGAGAAAAATGAGAGACTAAAGATAATCACAGGGTGTACAAAAGAACAGAGCATCCCTGACCTTTCGAATCTGATTGGTTGTCAGCATGATGACATCTGTGCTCTCATGAAAGCACTGCGAGGCTGCCAAATAGCCAATCCTCTGCAGGAGGAAAGGCATGCAGGAAAAACACATTATAATACCACAAACATATCTCATCTCATCAGTGTAATCTGCTGCGGGTATTCCTAGTTAAACTGTTGGCTGAGTTTCTATGTGAAGACCTAACTGAGTCAAACAAACTTGTCTTTAAGTTCTCTAAACATCCCAAGTATGTCAATTGCTATTTTCTAGCCGATTCAAACTTTGGTGCATACCGAGACCTGCATTGTTAAAAAAGAAAAAAAATAGTAGCATTCAAGTTATACCTTGTATGTGAACTTCGAAGAACTCATGACTTCAACAATGTTGAACGCAGCCCAGCTGACATCATAGCCCAGCATCTGAAGCTGTAAAAAGGCAGATATAGACTGTGTATAAAATCAGGAAGGGGTCCAAACTGCCCCAGCAGAGCAGAGACAAACAAACTGATTTCAACTGAGGCCAAACATCTCAAACCAAGTATATTCACTAAAAATAGAACAGCTGACTTTGAAGAGAAATTGCACATCATTTTGTTCACCGACTGCTGCTTGATGAATATCAGACGGCTTTATTTTATGCTATAAACCATAATATGTATATATGTTGTCTTGTGCCTGTTTGGGGGGAAATGTATCAAATGGCCAACGGGTTACTTCCGTAGTATGCAAGCTGATAAAAGCTCCTACAGAAACAATGGGATGTGGTGTGATTCTGTTATTGTATTCAAGATTGAAATCTTTGTGCTGTTCCGGCAACATTCATAACCAGACAGTTCTGTATGCATGTCAACTAAACATGACACATTTGAAGTGAGTGGGATGAATTTACATCAGTATTGGATAAACAACAGTTTAAGCCTTGCTAGCTTGAATATTTTAATGGCTCTGAATATAAAAGGTAGATTATCTGTAAACCAGAACAGATTCATACTTTAAGCCACATAAAGTAATCATAAAGTAGT